>OX439387.1:3160525-3673000 GCA_949319315.1 Zelleria hepariella | reverse complement strand
AGCTGAAATTTGGTACAGAGTTAGGGTTTAATGGGCACATAAAGGGACAACTATAAAAACTAGGATAATCGAAGATCTGGAGTACCTGGTGACCCTGATTAGAAAACACAAGAGCCCTAATAGAACTAATACTTCCCATAACTCAGAGAGCTGAAATTTGGTACAGAGTTAGGGTTTAATGGGCATATAAAGGGACAACTATAAAAACTAGGATAATCGAAGATCTGGAGTACCTGGTGACCCTGATTAGAAAACACAAGAGCCCTAAAAGAACTAGTACTTCCCATAAACTCAGAGAGCTGAAATTTGGTACAGTGTTAGGGTTTAATGGCCACATAAAGGGAAAACTATAAAAACTAGGATAATCGAAGATCTGGAGTACCTGGTGACCCTGATTAGAAAACACAAGAGCCCTAATAGAACTAGTACTTCCCATAAATTCAGAGAGCTGAAATTTGGTACAGAGTTAGGGTTTAATGGCCACATAAAGGGAAAACTATAAAAACTAGGATAATCGAAGATCTGGAGTACCTGGTGACCCTGATTAGAAAACACAAGAGCCCTAATAGAACTAGTACTTCCCATAAACTCAGAGAGCTGAAATTTGGTACAGAGTTAGGGTTTAATGGCCACATAAAGGGAAAACTATAAAAACTAGGATAATCGAAGATCTGGAGTACCTGGTGACCCTGATTAGAAAACACAAGAGCCCAACCAAACTATTATAGATCGACATATACCGCCCTTACAAAAAATATTCAACTTTGTGGGCCGCTTCATTTGATGTCAAAAATCTAAGGTCTGAAGTATCTGATGAAGAACCCTCAGCTGGTATCAGCTTTATTAGAGATATTATGGTTATGCCCCTTCTACTATTGGTACATAAAAAAATCGACAGTCATTGCAAAAATCCAGCGTAGTGGGACACATCTTCATTTAATCTAGCCTATAGCGTCCCACTAGTGGTTCGCTCCGAACTATGAACTCGCGACCTCAGTTACAGATGTATAACTTTGCTTACGCCATTCGCGCAGGCGCGCGCGCGCTTTGCATTTAAACTATACAACCCCATATCTCGGCAACCCATCGACCGATTTGGCTCATGTTCGAATTTAAAAATTCTTTTAATTTAGTTTACCCGCCTATCAAATTTCATAACGATCCGACCAAATTTACTCAAGTTATCGTCGAACAAACATTCATACATACAAACATACATACATACAAACGCCGGATTGTTCCAGCAGACTCGGAGGACTTCGCTCGCTTCGCTCGCTAGTTCAACAAGAAATAGTCGGACGATTAACTTTATTCTACTCGAACGTTACACAAATTTAAAAACTGTGTCAAATAAGAAAATCTAATAAAATTAATCAATATGCCCTCGTTCCTACAAAAAGAAGTGAAATCCCACCAAAAACATTCTGTAAAAACTAGCCAGGTCTCGATGGATCTGCTTGTTTATCTCTAAAAAAGTAATGAAATCTAGACAAAGTCGTGCCAAGTCTAAGGTTCCTTACTGCGATTTCTTTATTATTATAGTTAATGTTGTGAGACTTGGCTGTTGAAGGGTACACAAGGGTACAAAACCAGGTGCTCCATGACACCATTGCACCAATCTGTCGCCAGAACCGCTTGTGTACCCTTCAACGGCCAAGTATCACAACATTAACTATAATAATAAAGAAATCGCAGTAAGGAACCTTAGACTTGGCACGACTTTGTCTAGATTTCATTACTTTTTTAGAGATAAACAAGCAGATCCATCGAGACCTGGCTAGTTTTTACAGAATGTTTTTGGTGGGATTGTATTTATATGAAACAGGCACAAGGGGGTCTACCGGCTAAGACGAAGCCGATTACCATTGGCGAAAATCGAAGTTCGATTTTCGAAAAATGTACTGCCACCCAGTTCATTTTACTGCCAACCAGTTAATTTTTCATAAATCGAACTTCGAATTTCGCCAATGGTAATCGACTTCGTTTTAGCCGGTAGACCCCCAGGGATTCATCAGCATCTCACTTTTATTTCCCCTCTTTAAATTATTAGATGCCAATATTGCTTCAAAGTACCGTTGGCAAAAAAAGTGTTATGCTAACAAAAATTGTAAAAACATAATAGGTACAGTCGGCCACAGTCTCAGATACCACTTTTTGTTCGATTGGCATGTTAAAATTTTCTTACATTTCACTTGATTTCACTCATAAAAAAAATACTGTCATAATTTTCGTTAGTCGACGTAAAAAAGATTTTTGTCTAGCTAAAGTTAAACTTCGTCGCTACATCACTCTGTTTTCCTAACACGCCGAATTTGTGCTACCCCCTCAGAAGTCAAGATGTCATTGAAAGGTGCTTATGTGCCGCAAGAAATACATAGGGTAATCCACTCTCAAAGGGAGAAATAATTAACTGGAGTTGGTTCATGGCAAATGCAGAACTCATTTTGAAAACTAATTACTTCGTCGTAGCTGGTTAATTATTGTACATAGGTAGATACATACACGCTAAAATATGCCACCTTCCTGCATATTTTCAAGTGCGAATGGCCCGTTTTCAGAAAAAAACATAGTTCTTTTTTTCTCCACTGATGGCGCTCATATTAGGGCAGACATTTGAAATTTCACCAGTGTTGCCAACGGTACGACAAATTACCGTAAACTGTAATAATCATAACCAGAAAAACAATTCATTGCTTGCGAATTTTATAGCATGGGCATTATCAAAAGTATTTTTACGGTTTTCTCTCACTCATCTCGAAGTTTTTAAACTTCCTTCTCTTCCCACCCACCATAATATTAAGGTTAGACGATAGCAAAATGGCGGGAAATTAAAAAAATTCACAGTTTTTTTACATTTTGTAGCTATACTGAGCTATTTTTGTTCAGCGATTTTTTCGTTCGCGGCAATAACATAGTATTCTTTTCATTATTGCAAAAAAATTACAGTACCTTTCTTTTTGCAACAAAAACCTACCTACTTTGAACTTTGCAGCTAACGCGTTCCATTCGTAAGTTTTGATAATTAACTGATTGGCAGATGAAGCTTTGCAGAATAAACAAACTGTTGGTGAGCTGACCCCATTGGTAGCTGGCACGTGCAAACTTAATCGCCAAGTACTGGAACTATCCATTAGCACACTAGTGCCGCGTTTCAAGTTTACAGTGCACTTAAAGTAAAATAAACATGAGATAGACGATTTCTTACCTTTAAGAGGCCCCTCCAGGACCGTGGGAACTCGGCGATGGCCAAGCGCGTGAAACACTGTTTTCTATAGCTGTTTCACCCAGAGCGAGACGGGGCGCGGGAAAAGTGAGAGGCAATGCGGCTGTATGAGTCTACGTGTGTTCGTGTCCTTTCGCGAGTATGTAGTTGGAATTGTAATGTAATTGATCTATTTTCCCAATTTTTTTCGTAGTTCCACTGCCATTTCTACATTTTATTAGCTATTTCTAAAATCTTTTTTTTCTGTCAAGTACAATACATTATTGATGTTCCCAAGGTAGTTAGACTCCAATAGGCAGTGTAATAATGTAAGTAAATAACAGCTGAAAGTAACCCCTTTTTCGGCGCGAAAAACGCATCGCTCTAATTTCTTGGTCATCTGCTGATTTCAGCAAAATCCAGCCTGTAGTTTAGAAAATAAACCGGAACTACGTTTGCATGGGAAAATGGTGCTCTAACGCCCTCTTAAGCTCTGTTTTTAAGTTGGCATCAATAAAGTGATTTGTATTTGTTGTATTTGTATAGTAGATTAGATAAAATAGACGCTGCACTAAAACCTTACTTAGGGTTGTTTATCTGATAGTTACTGCAAATTGGCGATTACGAGGAGCAGCTTTTCTAATCGCCAATTTGCAGTAACTACCCATTGCCACACCAAGAGCCTCACTTCCTATTACAAGCCACCGAAAGTAAAAAAAACGATACACTTGCCTCAAGTTCTTCTAACGAGCACGTTATTGTCTCCTAGTAGGTTGTGTCTACTCTCAATATCTGAAACTTTTGAACTATTGCTTCTGTATTCCATATTACGTAAAGTGTTAGTGATTGCTCCAGGTTAGAACCCTGGCCTTATAAACCAGACAACACTTTTTGTAATTAATACCGTCGTTACCATAAGGGCACACGGGGCCCGTGCCCGGGGGCCCCATCCTCCAGGGGCCCCGGATGACCGAAAATGTCTCTCACATTTATTCTCAAAACATTTTTGTCGGACCCAGTGACAGTGAGCAGTGATAAAATAAGCCAACGACATTGTTATATTTGACAGAAAACGTGGCATTGTAATCCCTTTTCGCCACAAGAATTTGGGGCCCTTTTGGAAAATGGGCCCCAAATTCTTGTGTGCCTAAGGGCCCCAGCATAATTTAAAACGGCCTTGTGCAAAGTCTTAACCCATAAATTCACATGTTCAGTTTTGTATCTACAACACGTGAACGGCACTTCCAACAAACAAGTTTAATGCTACCGGCTTTGTTTCGACATCCTCTTACGAATTGTTTAAAGTAAAAAAGTAAAAAGTAAAAAATATTTATTGGCAGAAAGGTAATCGTAGTAACAGTTTTTAGTGGGCCCCACACTAGGTAAAACCTGTATCGTGGGCTCCCGTTTGTGGAGTAATTAGATTGTAATACAAAAGTTAACTTAATACTAAAACTAATACTAAAGCATGCTAATTAATAGTTTTTTTTTCCAGATTTTGCACTCGGCCCCATAGTTGCTTATACTGGGGTGTGTACTGGTGAGACAGGACCTTTCTGTAACATACTGTATTCTATAAAAAATCCACTCATGCGTCAACCGTCAAAACAAGTTTATTTGCGGGGTAATAGCTGTTTTTGCTATGAACCATCTTCTTTTACATTCAACAGTGGGAATATTTACGGTACCTACTTATTTTAGCTTTATAGGGCTTATAAAAGAATTAATAGAATTAATAAGAATTTATGAATTATTATTACAACTTAAGAATTAATTTTTGATACAAGTTCTCCCGTAAGTTAGAAGGACTTCCACCCAACTTTCAACAAAGAGGAAAAAACAATACGTTACACGTAAATATGTATAGTAAGTTGGTGAAAAAAGTAGAAAAGTTTAGGAGTAGAAAAAAATCGGCAGGCTTGTTTTGTGTTTTCAGGAATTTTTGAATTCAATATTGAGGATCGCCCGGCTGTATACAGCCGTTACTTTTTCTCAGTAGAAGAGTTTCCTAGGTTCATAAATCGCAAGTAGATTCCCAGAAGCTGATCCCAATTACCAGTAGGTGGGTAGGCAATCAGTCTCTCTCTCCTCTGGGAGATATAAGGACTGCTTCACTCCGTTTGTTTCCTTGTTATTATCTGCCATTAGGTCGCTTGTCCATCGCACCGATTTCGTCACCGTCGCCGATAACGAGATGGTGATGAGAAAAAAAAACACGGCAAAATTAGAAAATATGCGACCACAGTACCTCAATACCTATGTGGTCTAGGGTGACCATTATCAAATAAAAAAAAAATGCCTATAATTTTTTAACCAAGCCAGGTTTTTTTTTTTCCCAGTACAGATATGAACTGCCCTTTCACCCAGTTCCCGCTTGACGTTGAATTACAGGACACCCTGTATCTACACAAGACAGCACGTCGAGCCTTACACGCTAGCAGTCTACTCGGTTACGTTACGGGTGACTTTACAACAAAACTGTACACTCTGACGTGCTGTCGTGTGTACGTACAGTCGGCCAGACGCTAGTCTTGTATTTGGGGATCCTCGACAATGAAACGCGCCCTCAAGTTAAGACGTTTATTTATCTATTGGCCCTCTGGGCCGCCCAACACATTCACGATGCCTACCTAAAATAAGTACCTATGTGGGGCACGAAACTTTTTGGTCAAAATTCGAAATTCTAAAATTGAATAGTTTGTAATATACTTTTGTTTGGCTCAACCTTCAGTCTGATTTTGATACGTCTTGTGGCACTATTGTACAAAGAGAAAATTGTAAATAAAATTGATAATTTCGACACGAGAGTTTTCCTGAAAGCATTACATAGCCCGCCACAACTGGTGACACCCGCACGCTGAAAAAGCTTCAGTATCCAAGACGGACTACGCTGATATCGATAGATCGGCTGAAGCCAGCGTTTATGTGCCCTGAGGAAGAGTTGACCACGCCGAGTGCCTTTACCTCTGCTCAAGAAGAAGAAAAACGGAAGAAAGATTACGTTACGCGCTCCGGCAGAACAGTTCGTCGAGCCGTACGCTTCACTTGAAGGGGGGTAATGTGGGGCACGAAACTTTTTGGACAAAATTCGAAATTCTAAAATTGAATAGTTTGTAATATACTTTTGTTTGGCTCAACCTTCAGTCTGATTTTGATACGTCTTGTGGCACTATTGTACAAAGAGAAAATTGTAAATAAAATTGATAATTTCGGCTCAAGTGTTTTCCTGAGAGCATTACATAGCCCGCCACACCTACTTACTGACTACCATACTGCTAGGATACCCCTTTTTGTTTGATTGGCGCCCTTATACTGAGCTGCCACATGGGGTATTTGGGACTGTGGCCGACTGCACCAACCACTACATCGGCGCCGTCAAAATATCGTGACCTGATGGGTGGGTCGGCTCGGTGCGGTGGACAAGCACCCTTAGGGCAGTTAGCAGTGGACGCGGTGATACGAAATGGGGCGGTGGACAAGCACCCTTAGGACGGCCAAAGTGCCCCGTAGAGATCCATTTTGTTTAAACTCTAAACTGGCAGGTAAATGAGATCACGATGCGCAAGGAAGGTCTTTTTTTCTTTTTTGAGTGGCTTTCAACTTGAATTTGCCGTTTTTTGAGGTGTTTGTCTCCTTTGTATGGCTGTGGATAGTATTTTTACTCAAAATCTCGTAATGTGGTCATTAATTCGACAACCTTCTTTGAGCAAAGGAGGACTTGCGGGGTACTTTGATTAGGCGCCAGAAAAGTTGTATGGAATTTCATTAATGTCGTGTTCTGCGGCCAGAAAAACTGTATGAAAATCCATTAATGTCGAGTTTTGTTTCATAAATCGAACTCAAAAGTCTGGCACAAAAAGTATTTATTTAGAATTTGGCTGTTTGGGTGCTGGCAGTCTACAAATTGCATAGAAAAAAAAAGCGCGGCCATATTGTTTTCGCGGCTTCGCGCGTTGTTCGAAGTGATTTTTTCTGTGCGTGTTGTTTTTGTTGTAAATAAAAGTGAACTTTTCAAGCAACGAATTCTCCGAGTCAATGTTTTTAACAACGCCGAACATAAAAAGGAAGCGAAATAAGATATTTAAAGGTACCTATTGCCACCGAAGTCAAAGGAAAAATACAAGTTTATCTACGAAAAGTTTGCGGAATGGAAAATCAACAAAAAGTAAACTAAGACTAAGGTAAGCTGGTTCTATTTAAATGACTCGCATTGTTTGAGTAAAGCACTATACAAGCCTTGGTCTGCAATGAGTGCGCTTCTGGCCACGCTATGATGGCCTCGAGCTTAGCTTAGCTACGCTCTCGGCCCTCAAGTTTGGTCATCATTGCAGCCCTTGCTGGCCGCGCTATAAAGGCCTCGACCTTCGGTCTTGGCCTTCATTCCAGCTTGTCCATCAAGGGCTGCAATACTGACCGCACTGTGAGGGCCTTGAGCTGCGCTACGCTGCGCTCTGTCGGCCATCAAAAGCGCGCCAGAAACGCACTCATTACAGATCGCGGCAGTAATGTACTATTTCTGTAAATAATTTACTAAAAGTAAGATGTCCCACTAGCTGGGCAAAGGCCTTCTCTCAGAGAGAGACTTCGAGCTTGTAGTGACTTGTGAGTTGTATTTTTCCTGCATACTATAGAGCATTAATTGTAGTTATTCACTGATACTCTTCGCCATTACATACGCGAATTTCTCAATTCAGAAACCGGCAGTTAGATAATCATCTATTAGGGCCTACCTATTCACACAAAAAAATAACCTCCCTATCAATGTATTATTCAATATATTCTTTATTTCTTAAATACTCGTATACATATTCTTTTGATCATAAGATTGTTGACGGATGGATCCACTCAGTGGATATAGTACATTACTGCCGCGATCTGTAATGAGTGCGTTTCTGGCGCGCTTTTGATGGCCGACAGAGCGCAGCGTAGCGCAGCTCAAGGCCCTCACAGTGCGGTCAGCATTGCAGCCCTTGATGGACAAGCTGGAATGAAGGCCGAGACCGAAGGTCGAGGCCTGTATAGCGCGGCCAGCAAGGGCTGCAATGATGACCAAACTTGAGGGCCGAGAGCGTAGCTAAGCTAAGCTCGAGGCAATCATAGCGTGGCCAGCAGCGCACTCATTGCAGACCAAGGCTTGTATAGTGCTTTACTCAAACAATGCGAGTAATTAAAATAGTAATTAGAATAGTAATTAAAATAGTAATTTAATTAGCTTACCATTTGTCGTAGATTAGGTACTTTCTGTCGATTTTCCATTCCGCAAACTTTTTGTTGGTAAGCTTGCTTGTATTCTTCTTTTGACTTCGGTGGCAATAAATTTCCAATTACTAATTTCACTTGCTTTTGAATGTCCGGGGGTGTTAAACACATTAAATATAGGATTCGTCGCTTTAAGAATTCACTTTTTCAACAAAAACACAGAAAAAATAACTTCGAACAACGCGCGAAAAGCCGAAAACAATATGGCCGCGCTTTTTTTTCTATGCAATGTGTCGACTGCCAGTACCCATACAGCCCAATCTATACTTATAATAAAACTCTAGCAAAGTCAATTCTGTACATTGAATATTTTTAGAAAAAAACTAGCGGGGGTTACTAAGTAAACTATACTGAATACAAAAATGCAAAAAAATCGGTTTATGTCTGTCTGTCTGTCTGTCTGTCTGTCTGTCTGTCTGTGTGTTACCTCATCACGCGAATACCGGTGAATAGTTTTCAGTCAAATTTAGGACCGTGATAAGTCATAGTTCTGGGCACAATCTAGGCTATCCGATGTTCAGAATACATTGCGGGTTGCAATTTTAACTTAGTTTTTTGTAAGAAATATTCATAATTTTGATATAGCTTCTTGAGAAGATATGTTAATAACGTGATACTGAACCCATTTCTGAAAAAAAAAATCCAAAAAAAAAAGTCCGACTTGGAACCTCATTATCTCGGAAACCGTTGATTTTCTAGGCATAGTTCCTTGGGCAACAATTTTCGTTATGATGGAGACTATAATATGTGGTCTCCCACTTTGTTGCCGGTCTTTTAACACTGCTCGGTATTCAATACAAGCACTCGCCGCAAACAATAATTTTGCATTCTTGCATAACAAATAACTATTGTTTACCGTTGAGCGGGATAGACAGAGTTATTAGCCGTATGCTTTGCTTGCTGGCTTAGCATGAGAATGAGTAAGACCTTATCTATGGGCTTATAACTTTATCTATCCCACTCTACGTTGAGGGAGATACATACAGGGTGTTAAAAGATCGCCAACAGACCCGAAAGCCATGTATACTAGGCACCAAAACAAAGTAATTTTTCGATAAAATATTGCTGGGAAATCATTTTGGTTTTTTAGGTTATAATTTTGAAAAATATTTTACACGCACAGAATTACTATTACGCGAGCGTAGGTATCAGATTACGTTACTTAAGCTTGAAGTGCCGATGTTCAGAATACATTGCGGGTTGCAATTTTAACGTCATTTTTTGTACGAAATATTCATAATTTTGATATGGCTTCTTGAGAAGTTATGTTAAAAACTAGATACTGAATACACTTCTGCAAAAAAAAAGTTTTGAATATTCCGACTTTGAACCTCATTACCTCGGAAACCGTTGATTTCCCAGGCATAGTTCCTTGGCCAAAAAATGTTCCTTATGATGAGGACAATACGTCGGTTCCCGCTTTGTTGGTGGTCTTTTAACACCCTGTATAATATCCCATACTTCCTAAGCAATTCTTATGCTAAGGTTCCTGGTATCTTATCACGGGCGATACCTTAATGTAAACACTACATATTTATTATTAAATTTATAAATGTATTGTTTAGATTAGGGTTTTTATTCTATTTTATTCTATTGCTTTCTTTTGAGCCCTGCTACCGCAAGTTAAGAAATAATAACTATTACATTAAAATACCTCCGACATTTTAGCTTCAAATAAGCATATTTAATAAATAGCTGAACCAATTTTGACAAAACATAACTAAGAACATTCGCTAGAAAACCTGCTTTCAAATTTAAAAAAAAACCGAAATCTTCCAAATTGTTCACCCATTTAAGAGCTACGGTGCCACAGACAGACACACCCTCATAAACACATACCTATACAGACACACTCACAAAGCTGTCAAACATATAACACCCCTCTGTTTTGGTCGGGGGTTAAAAAAAACCTTCCTTTTGAGTTTTCCTCCACAGTCGAATTTAGATTAAATGTCAAATGTGTAAAAACGCATACGAAGTCGCGGGCACAACTAGTTCTAAATAAATACTTTTTGCGCCTGATGTTTGAGTTCTATTTATGAAACAAAACTCGACATTAATGGATTTTCATACAGTTTTTCTGGCCGCAAAACACGACATTAATGAAATTCCATACAACTTTTCTGGCGCCTAATCCAAGTAGCCCGCAAGTCCAACTTTGCTCAAAGAAGGTTGTCGAATTAATGTCCACATTACGAGCTTTTTTGAGTAAATTGGATATTTTGCAAATAGGTACAGGGTGTTTAGGTAGGTATTAAACTCTGACTATGACACATTGTAGGTAAGGTTACACCTTTTCACGCGACACAAACCATGTGTTATTTCATGCCTCGTTAGTAAAGTCACTTGCCGGAAAAGAATTCGCGCTTTGTGCACACTATGTAGGTACAGTTGACCACACGCTAGGATTTTTGTTCGATTGGCGCCCTAATGCCGTGCGCGGTATCCTAGACGGCTGACCGTACGTATGTGTATGATACATCAAGAGAGTAAAATAGAGTCGTGCAAAGCTAAGTTTGCAGTGGAGCATCCGAAATAGTAATTTCCGTACGTTGCAGTGGTACATGTTACAAGTTCTACAAGTGGTACATGTTACGTCAGTTATTGTCTGTTACAATTTTGTTTTGTGGAATACATTGAAAATATGGTGAAAACATACAAAAGCAACGTACGGAAATTACTATTTCGGATGCTCCACTGCAAAGTTAGCTTTGCACGACTCTATGTCTCCCTTCACACTTACATGGTTCTCGTTGTAAGACGCGTCAGAGCGACTCCCTTCACAGGATTTGTACGAGTGTCGCATTGACGTGCGAAGTACGAAGTACAATCGTTTTCATACAAACAAATCCTTGTTATGCTAACACACAGATACCTAGGTTGCTTGTCCATCGCATCGATACGACACGACACGGCACGACACAATATTTTTCGGCGGCGATATAACGGTTAATAATTTAAAAAAATATATATAAGTAGCCTCCATAGTGTCCCACTGCTGGGCAAAGGCCTCACCTTTTTTCTTCCACTCCTCTCTATTCTCGGCCGCCTCTTGCCACCCCGGCAGAAATTTAATACAATAACAACAAGACCTGATTGAATTATCACAAAAATATCTTTACTCCACATCTCCACACTCTTTACTCTACATCAGCGCCGACAAATAATAATAATATAATAATTCATTTATTTTCAGATAATAATAATCCATAGTTTTGTTAGTACAACTTAATAATAACTGTTAGTAATACTTGTTTTGTTTGGTAATTATTTTGCACCAGTGTGCATATAGCGGACCGTCATACCGGCCTGCGATTTGGCTCAGGATGTTATCGCGGCTGGCGCGCAGCCTGCAGAGCGTCGCTGCGCAGCGCTTTCGCAATACTGTGAAGAAGCAATCAATGCGCGCCGCAGCGAACATGCCTGACGCGCTGCAGCTGCGCCTCAGCCCCAACAGCACCCTGAGTGAATTATTATACTGAACTTTAATGGCATTAAAAGATTTTTTTGTGTACTTAACCCAGAGACTACAAGTGTATAGTGATGTGCAATATGCCTGAAATAATGTCAGCTTAACTGCTGCGGGTGAAATATCGGGTCGTTTCGATTCGGTGAACAAGATATTATGTGAAAGTTGGCAATGTGTGTGTAGTACTCGTACTCGTATAATATCGACGATGTGCCGTATGAAACTCCCTTATGATAGAAGGTATCAAATTTCGATTAGGAGCTCACCAAGTCTATTGTTTTTCGAGATTGATTGGTTCGGATTCTGAGGGCTAATTCTGGGGAATCTGGCATTCGACACATCTCGGAGGAAAAATCTCATTTTACGGCAAATCATCTCCTATTCTCACGAAGTCATCCTCGACATAAGGCACGAGATTTCTGCGAGATGTTTGCCTTTTTCGCTCGGCACGACTTGAGTGGTCGGGAACAGTCGAGATCGAAGTGAGATTTTTCCTTCGAGATGAGTCGAATGCGAGATTCCCGAGAATTTGCCCCCAGATATGCTTCCCCAAACGTGGGCTGAACATAATGACTGCCTACCGCTTCGGATATACAATACGAGTACGAGACAATACGACATGGTGTATACCTACTTATCACTACAGGGTGCACTCTAAGTCGATAGCGGAAGTTTAAGTAGGCTATCCACTGATCAATACAAACAACTTGTACGAGGTGGCGAAAAAAAAGGACCGAAAAAAATATATGCTGTTTCATACATTTGGCGCAGTACTGAGTCGACCTTTTGTATGGAACAGCAGATATTTTTTCCGCTCCATTTTTTTCGCCACCTAGTACAAGTTGTTTGTGTTGATCAGTAGACAGCCTACTTAAAATTCCGCTATCGAATTAGAGTGCACCCTGTAGACATAGTATTAATAATATGTTGCGGGAAACTTGAGAAGTCGGTCACTAGAAATAACAACCGGTCTGTGTACATAAGCTCCGTATCAAGTGGGCAATGTAAGTAAATACAAAATGTATAAATAAAAATGCAGACTTATCACTTGTCCCGGTCAGTATGAATAATTACCAATAAGTGGTAATTATTCGTGGTAAATATTATTAGTATTGACTTGTCTTTCCTGCGGGCTAGGCTGACTAAGCTGTCGGATCCTGACGGATGGTATAGGTGCTGGGCAAGCCTACTCCATCTAAAACAATGTCCCAGGCTAAATTATTTTTACAGTCGGCCACAGTCTCAGATACCCCTTTTTATTCGATTGGCGCCCTTATGCCGCGCGCGATAAGCGGGTATCTGAGATTGTGGCCGACCGTACAACTTAATACACACCATCAACCTACCTCTTCTTACGAATTAAAAAAAAAACGTAAATCGAGTGTAAATGTTGAGCTATTTCATTATTGTAAATTATTTTATTGTTTTTATATCGCTTTAATGGTTCCACTTACTTTTATTTTGTCGGAATAGCTTTTATTTTATTGTTATTATTAAATCATGCTGTCAAAAATACTCAAGCTAATCAAAGTGGTGTGTCATAAAAGTGGAATTACTCTAATGTTAAATGCTAAATCGTCATTGATTGTTACCATAGATTTAAATGAATCGAGTAAACGTTTAGGTATCTAATACCTACTGTGTTAATTTAGCATAGGAATATTAATGTAAACTGAGTCAAAGTATGTACACAATCCCCACCTGAGCAAAACACATACCTACACAAACTTTCGTATCCACACAATGCACACCGAGCTTTAACCAACAGCGCAAAACAAAGGCTCATTACAAGTTCATTTGCATGCGAACATAGCGAACAACACTCGTAGCAATCGAAATTTCACAAGAACCTATTGCACAATATAATAGAACAGCAGACTAACTCAGCAGTGTTTCCTACATTACCTACGCCCGCCCGCGGTCGAGGCACCGAGCAGGGACTTTAGCCTGTAAAGCAATGGTGCTAAAATAAGCTCCCAGTTGACAGCTTCAATTACGATTTATTAATGCTGTCGGTCCTTTTAATGCTTTTCTAGTACAGCAAAGAATATTCTGATTCTAATTCTAGAGGATTAGTTCTCTGGTTGTAGGAGAACATCAAGAAAAACCCCGGTTTTGACCTTCTGCTGGGACGCTATCGAGACGCCAATGCGTTACAGGCTAAGACCCCAGGTTGTTCAACGGTCAGATTTCGCAAATTACCGTCCACTTTGATTCATATTATTATGACAGTCGCGGTTTGATCGCTTCATCTGTGTAGGGAATAGGGATCAAACGTACCGCACAGAGATAACAGATAACTTGCAATGCAGTACTCTGACTTCTGCACTCTGGACCTTCCGGCCGTTTGTACCTGCGTTTCGAGACGTACCGACATTCGAGACGCGCGTTTGTACGTGGATAAGCTACTGCATATTCCTATTATGTGGTATTGGTCGTCGGCACTCGTCGGTTATTAGATGTAGATAGGTGCGCAGTAGATTACAGGTACAGATAAGTTCACTTGATCACAAATTACCGTTTGAAATTAGTGTCAAGAAGGTGATTAAACAATTGTCAACTCAGAACAGCAGAGATGTAGCCTATTAACTTCGTCGAAGACGTGTTATGCTTCGCAAGATATTGGAAAAGGTAGATAGATTGCCAAGTATGTATCTAGAGCTGACGGTAATCTCCATAAGAAGAAGAAGATAAATACGAAATTAAAATTTTAAAATACCGCTGATATTTGGGCTTCAAATAAGCATAATATCTCATAAACTGCTGAACCGATTTTGATAAAACATTACAGAACACTTGCTGAAAAACCTGTTTTCAAATGAAAATAAACTGCATCCAAATCGGTTCTCCCGTTTAAGAGCTATGGTGCCACAGACAGACAGATGTGTCTGACACACACACACACACACAAACATAGCGTTTAAGCAAACTTATGACACCCCTCTTTTTGGGTCGGGGGGTGTTAATTTTTTTAACAGACGCAAACATCGAATCGATAATAGTTTTACTAATCGCTCAAGTCATTGCAATGTAAAACACCCAAAAGTAAAGCTGGTCTAATTAAAAGTAGCCTAAAATAACAATAATAATTACCAAATTGGCCTAAATTAGGCATTCGGTTTTCCACCAGTGCAACGTGTACCTACTGGGCCCTTAGCCTGTAAACGCAATGGTCCCAAAATGGCCTCCCGTTTGACGGTTTCAATTACGATTTATTGATGCTGTCGGTCCAGTGTTGGTCCTTTTAATGTTTTTGTAGTACAGCAAAGAATATTATGTATGAGTCTAATTCTAATCCTCTAGTTCGCTGGTTGTAGGAGAACAACGAAAAAATCCCGGTTTTGTCCTTCTACCTGGGACGCCGTTGACACGCCATTGTGTTACAGGCTAAGGCTCCAGCCCATTCTTACTTATGGTTTTGAGACATGGATATTGAAGTACCTACCTAGGTTCAACCTACTCTGTATTTCTGTTCACTAAATTCTCTACAAATCATTAACAATTCTAACAACTTTACCGCGGTAGGTACGGCCGACCACAATCTCAGATACCCCATGGCAGCTCGAGTAGGCGACATCTCGGACAAAATATTTTCGGACACTTTGTCCGAAATGTCGCTTTGTATTTTTAATATTTTTGAGGCGACATCTCGGACACTCTCAAAATATTGAACCTGTATCGTACAGTCAGATACTAAAGTATTCAAATTTAATACACAGAGAAAGAGGGTTACCACAGCTGCCTATTTTAGGATAGCCTGAATTTAAGTATTTGGATCGCGTTCGGCTCATTTTTGATGAAAAAGTACTAGGCTTACATAAGGTGCTAGGAGGATCATCACCTCAATTCTCACATCATTTTGATCCTAACTAACCCTGCGTAATTATGTGGGAACTGAGGTGGTGATCCTCCTACCAGCTTATGTAAGCCTAGTACTTTTTCATCAAAAATGATTTGTTTAAAGCTAACCTACGCTACGTCTTGATAAAACACTATAACTAGTGGGACTTTTTGGATGTGCTGAGCCTTTGTTACCTGCGCATTGACATGAGACGCGGAAGCAGATTGGCAAACGTTGGTACACGAGGCAAAACATTCAAATATTGACAACATAATATAGTTTTAAGATATGCTTACATAAAATTGATGAAATAAAATGTGTGTCTTGCGGGGGAGAGCGAGTGTTGAAGACTGCATGAGTACACAAGATAGTATTTGCGTGTGGGTTTGTAACATTTTTATTAGTCTCCTCATAAATAAGATCGTAGGGAGTTTTTTTATCCGACTGTACAAAACAGCTTTATTTGTAAGTGTCCGAGATGTCACCTCAAAAATATTAAAATAATAAAGCGACATTTCGGACAAAGTGTCCGAAAATATTTTTTCCGAGATGTCGCCTACTCGGCAGCTCTTACCGCGCGCGGCATAGGGGCGCAAATCGAACAAAAAGGGGTATCTGAGACTGTGGCCGACTGTACCTCATATTATTATGTACACACCGCAGAACTTTTGTTCTAAAGTAGGTAAAGTCACCCGTAACGTAACCGAGTAGAGTGCTAGCGTGTAAAGTGTCTATGCACATATTTTATGATGTCGTCGTGTGTACTTAAATAGCACATTATTGGCAGTAATTTCCAGGCAAGTATCGTTCAAATGCGAGTGTTATCGCAACCCTCATGATCGAATGAACATTTTCGCGTGCCGCGAAATAGGAAGCTGTCATACCGAAGGGCGGTACCTACCTACCTATACTATACAAGGTGTTGTTTTGTAATGTGACACTCGACTCAGGGGTGATTACTTACAAAGTAGTTGACAAAGATAAGTTTCCGTCACTAAACAGCTGGCACCCGACACATACACCGTGACACTCATTCAAAGGGCTATATCTTTGGAACCGTACTAGGTAGCCAGTTGAAATTTTCAGAGATTATGTTTTATTATAGTGGATTACCCAAGAAATAATAAAAATAAAAAAATATTAAAAAATAAGAGGGGTCCCCATACAAAAAACGTTGTTTTATACTTTTTGCTCTATAGAAAAAACGGTAAGACATACAAGCATCAAACTTGGTATGATTATAGGGCTTACTGCATAGTATAACAAAAAAATATAAAAAACGGTCAAGCGCGACTCAGACTCACGCGCCGCGGGCCCGTATAACAAGTTTTTTTATTGTATGGCGGTACGGAACTCTCAGTGCGCGAGCTCTACTCGCACTTGGCCAGTTTTTTTGTCTGTTTAGTCAATGTTACAGTAGTGTTTTAATATAATATTACTTATTTATAACGTTAAAAATTCGCTAGGGACAGGTTTTAAAGCCGCAAGCTATTCCCTAGCACGTTTGCTTTAGCGTTTTTTCTATAGAGCAAAAGGTATAAAACAACGTTTTTTGTATGGGGACCCCTCTTATTTTTTAACTTATTTTAATTTTTATTATTTCTGGGGTAATCCACCATAATAAAACATAATCTCTGAAAATTTCAACTGGCTACCTAGTACGGTTCCAAAGATACAGCCCTTTGAATGAGTGTTACGGTGTATGTTTCGGGGGCCAGCTATTTAGTGACGTCACAGCAGCTGACGACCGCGCGCTTGTCGCTCAGCTAGTTTAAAATTAAATATCTCGGAAACGATAAGATGTATCAAAAAAATTTTTTCACCCAAAGTTTCCATTTTTAATAGAGTGTATGGTAAGGTAGAAATCAAAAGTTGATGGTATTCTTCATTGTGGCCTTGTATAGTATACATGGTGTTAAAAACAAAGCGGGAAAGCTCGTATTGTCCTCGTCATAATGAACATTTTTGCCCAAGGAACTATGCCTGGGAATTCAACGGTTTCCGAAATAATGAGGTTCAAAGTCGGACTTTTCAAAACATTTTTTTTGCAGATACGTATTCAGTATCTAGTTTTTATTATATCTTCTTAAGAAGCCATATCAAAATTATGAATATTTCTTATAAAAAACGACGTTAAAATTGCAACCCGCAATGTATTCTGAACATCGTCACTTCAAGCTTAAGTAACATAAACTTATACCTACGCTTGCGCAATATGACTTCTGTGCTTTACACGTCCATTGCGTGATAAAATATTTTCAAAAGTATAACCTAAAAAACCAAAATATTTTCCCAGCAATAACTTATCGAAATAGTTATTTGTTATGCAAGAATGCAAAATTATTGTTTGCGGCGGGTGCTTGTATTGAATACCGAGCTAGCGAAGGTTTCTAAAATTGAGCCACGAGCGTAGCGAGTGGTTCAAAAAAAGAAACCTGAGCGTAGCGAGGTCTTCAGAAGCACGAAACGCAAATAATATTGCATTCGTGCGAAACACAAAACTTTTCATCTCACAAAAGCGAGGAAATGATTTTGTTAGCCAAGCGGGAAAAACTCTATAGACAACTACTTACAGGCAAAACAGGTGAGTCGAATAAGTTCCCTTTAAAAACATATTTTACTGTAGTTATGGCTGCCGCACTAAAGTTTTCAGCTTCGTTGGTATTAAAACCATTCGTTTTATTAATAATTTCCTGAAGTTTAATTATCCAGACACAAAAATAATGTAAATAAAAGAATGTTTTTTTTCCGGGTGCATTCTGAACTTATACCATATAAATAAAAAATTTGTAGGAGATAAAAAATGAAATTAGTAATATCGTTTGAAAAAAATTATTTAACAAACCAAAACATAATTATCTATTTGATAAAACAGAAGCGAAGCATTTTTTTAATTTACTGGTATTAAAAATAAATATAGTGTACAAAATATTGAAATAACCTGAAAGAAGAAACCGCGTTTCTGAATGTTCTATTCCGTGACTTTACCTTTTTAAAAGATCCTTATGCCCCATTTACATTCACAGTTTTGTATAGAGAATGGGCACGAACAATCACTTTCGCTGAAGTACGCGTGTAAACGAACTATGAATGAGGATCTTTTTTCGGTCGGGATCTGGCATCTACTTAAACGGCCAGTGTTTTTTTCTTTTTCAACACCATAGGGCGTGGGAAAGACTTTCCCGGCGTCGCGTTCAAATTTCGAAGCGCACTAAAATGCAGATAGTTTAAATCCGGCCTTTACACGATCGTAAGTTACTAGTAACAGCAAACTTTCCGAGCGTGGGAGATGAAATAGTTATTTGTTATGCAAGAATGCAAAATTATTGTTTGCGGCGAGTGCTTGTATTGAAAACTGAGCTAGCGAAGGTTTCTAAAATTGAGCCACGAGCGTAGCGAGTGGTTCAAAAAAAGAAACCTGAGCGTAGCGAGGTATTCAGAAGCACGAGACGCAAATAATATTGCATTCGTGCGAAACACAAAACTTTTCATCTCACAGAAGCGAGGAAATGACTTTGTTAGCCAAGCGGGACAAACTCTATAGACAACTACTTACAGGCAAAACAGGTGAGTCAAATAAGTTCCTTTTAAAAGCATATTTTACTATAGTTACGGCTGCCGCACTAAAGTTTTGAGCTTCGTTGGTATTAAAACCATTCGTTTTATTAATAATTTCCTGAAGTTTATTTATCCAGACACAAAAATAATGTAAATAAAAGAATGTTTTTTTTTCCGGGTGCATTCTGAACTTTTACCATATAAATTAAAAATTTCTAGGAGATAAAAAATGAAATTAGTAATATCGTTTGAAAAAAATTATTTAACAAACCAAAACATAATTATCTATTTGATAAAACAGAAGCGCAGCATTTTTTTTATTTACTGGTATTTAAAAATAAATATGTGTACAAAATATTGAAAAGACTATAAGAAGAAACCGCGTTTCTGAATGTTCTATTCCGTGTCTTTACCTTTTTAAAAGATCCTTATGCACCATTTACATTCACAGTTTTGCATAGAGAATGAGCACGAACAATCGCTTTCGCTGAAATACGCGTTTAAACGAACTATGAATGAGGTTTTATTTTCCATCGGGATCTGGCATCTACTTAAACGGCCAGTGTTTTTTTCTTTTTCAAAACCATAGGGCGCGGGAAAGACTGTCCCGGCGTCGCGTTCAAATTTCGAAGCGCACAAAAGTTCAGATAGTTTAAATCTGGCCTTTACACGATCGTAAGTTACTAGTAACAGCAAACTTTCCGAGCGTGGGAGATGAAATAGTTATTTGTTATGCAAGAATGCAAAATTATTGTTTGCGGCGAGTGCTTGTATTGAATACCGAGCTAGCGAAGGTTTCTAAAATTGAGCCACGAGCGTAGCGAGTGGTTCAAAAAAAGAAACCTGAGCGTAGCGAGGTATTCAGAAGCACGAGACGCAAATAATATTGCATTCGTGCGAAACACAAAACTTTTCATCTCACAGAAGCGAGGAAATCACTTTGTTAGCCAAGCGGGACAAACAAAGTAGACAACTACTTGCAGTCAAAACAGGTGAGTCAAATAAGTTCCTTTTAAAAGCATAATTTACTGTAGTTATGGCTGCCGCACTAAAGTTTTCAGCTTCGTTGGTATTAAAACCATTCGTTTTATTAATAATTTCCTGAAGTTTATTTATCCAGACACAAAAATAATGAAAATTAAAAGAATGTTTTTTTTTCCGGGTGAATTCTGAACTTTTACCATATAAATTTAAAATTTCTAGAGTTAAAAAGTAAATTCAATTATATCGGTTGAAAAAATGTATTTAACAAACCAACCCATAATTATCTAATTGATAAAACAGAAGCGGAGCATTTTTTTAATGTACTGTAATTATAAATAAATATAGTGTACAAAATATTAAAAAGACTGTAAGAAGAAACCGCGTTTCTGAATGTTCTATTCCATGACTTTAGATGTCTATGCCTCATTTGCATTCACAGTTTTGTATAGAAAATGGGCACTGTCGTGGAGAGTCGCGTCTAAACGAGGCTCTTCTTTCTGATTCTTTTATGAAATTATATGGCATCTAGTGAAACGGCCAGTGTTTTTTCTTTTTTTACATCATGGGGCGTGCAGAACAAGGGCGTTTAAATTTCGAAGCGCACAAAAATGCAGATTGGTTAAATTCGGGTTTTACACGGTTGTAAGTTGCTAGTAACAGCAAACTTTCCGAGCATGGGAGATGAAAAAGTACTTTGTTTTGGTGTCTAGATGCGTGGCTTTCGGGTGTGTTGGCGGTCTTTTAGCAGAATTTCCTTCACGATTAGCGAGTAAACTCAGAAAATACATTCACACGTATTTCTTGTGGGCTACGTATTTCTTAACATGTTGGTATAGGTGCTGGGCACGCCTACTCTATCTAAAAACAATGTCGCAGGCATGGCCGAATTGATCTTCACGTGAGTGAGTAAAGGTACCACTGGAGTATAATCATCTTATTACTTAGATGCCTTGGCCCGGTTTCTGAATTGAGAAATTCGCTAAGCAAATGGGTAAGTATCGTCCTGTCTCTGCAGATTTCTCAGAAAAGAGCGTGATTCAAGAAGAGCAAAATTCTCAACTCAGAAACCGGGCCTTTGTTTTTTTAGGCCTAGGATATAGGTGCTGGGCTAGCCTCCATCTAAACATGTTCCAGGTACTGTATCTAATTAACTAAGGAATCTAGTACTTAGTTGGATTTTTTTTTAGGAAATATTGTGTGTCTTGCTACTAATTTTGAAGTACGCCCTTTTATTCGGAACAATTACAATTGGTTCAAATCCGTCGGGAATAGGAATGGTCCGGCCCCGTGATCCGAGAACTTGCTCGTGCTAAGTTAAAGCTATTAGAGACAAACGCTAGGCACGTTCGCCCTATTTAAGCGTTTACTACTCGCGTGTGCTACTCTTGCCGTTCAGCGATGATAGGCGGTCGGTGATTGAAAGTTGCTGTTAGTTCGCTGATTGCAGGAGAAAAAAAAGAAAATCCCGATTTTGTCCTTCTACTGGGACGCCATTGATACGCCATTGCGTTACAGGCTAAGGCCCCTGGCTGGATAACAATTTTTTAATCCTTTATTTAGTAAAAAACTATTCATTCAACTTATTGTTTCACTGAAAACTATTCAGCGGTATTATTGTAAGATCATTGATCACAGACAGACGGACGGATTTTTTTGCATTTTTGGATTTAGGATTGTTTATTTAAAAACCCCTGCTTCTTCTAAAAAATGCAATGTAGAGAGTTGACTTCGCTAGAGTTTTATTTATATGTATAGACTTCGCAGCAGCAGGTGGAATAGTAAAAGTTATTGATGACTTTAAAGGCTCTGAATATTGGTATCTAGTTGTGAAATATTTTACAAAGCACACAATGTGACGGGCCAGGCTACACTCACTCGTATCAACTTATGGTATAGATTGCACGACAGGAATGTTAATTTCGTGCAATCTATCTATCTATCCAGCCCATGAATGTCGCCCACAATTTTGTGCAATGATTTATTCAATTGTATTAATATTGCGCATTGATTGGGCTTTGAAATTAAATCTGTTGTTGTCGTGCAATATACTCTACGGAATAAGGGTAATGTTTTTTTTTATTCCGTATTCTTGGTGACTGGCACGTAAAGACTCGTAATTTTCTTACAAAAATCAACTCTGGTGTAAAAAATATAATCAATATTTATGTAGGTACCTAGTTTTAACAGGAAATGAAAATATTTCTCCGGTCATGTGGCTAGAAAACGAAACAGCTTTGATTTAATTAAATAACACATTAGAAGCTTTTAAAAGCTTAGAGTCTCCTTTACGAGGGTGTAGACAGACGTAGGAGCGGGTTTTATTACGGACTGGCTCGTCAAAGCGGTACAAGTACGGCCGATTTACAGTTCGCGAAACTGGGAAGTACCTAGATAGTACAGTAATAAAATAATAAGTCTCCACACCGGCGCGTTTAGCTTCTTCGCGTTTTTGCATTCAATTCTCTAGGAGACGTCTAACGCAATAATGTGAAAACAGGAAATAAACAGTCTGAAAAACAAATTATAAAATGCAGGCGCTAGAGCACCATTTTCCCATACAAACGTAGTTCAGGTTTAATTTATAAACTACAGGCTGGATTTAGCTGAAACTTGGTTTATATCAGTAGATGACCAATACAGAGGTTTGAAAATAGTTTTTATAATAAAAAATAGCCTGAAAGAAATTAGAGCGATGTGTTTTTCGCACCGAAAAAGGGGTTGCATTCAACTGTTATTTACTTACATTATTACATTGACTATTGGAGTCTAACTACCTTGGGAACATCAATAATGTATTGTACTTGTCAGATAAAAAAGATTTTTGAAACAGCTAATAAAATGTAGAAATGGCAGCTGAACTACGAAAACATTTGGGAAAATAGATCAATTACAATACATTACAACTTTACTACAACTACATACTCGCGAAAGGACACGCAGACAGGTAGACTCATACAGCCGCATTGCCTCTCACTTTTCCCGCGCCCAGTCTCGCTCTGGGTGAAACAGCTATAGAAAACAGTGTTTCACGCGCTTGGCCATCGCCGAGTTCCCACGGCCCTACAGGGGCCTCTTAAGCAAATGATTTGTATTGAATTATTTCGTTAAGTCGTCCTTAATGGACAATTAAACGACTCTGAGTACAGCAGTAAATGACAGTCCGTGGCTTCCGTGGCCGCCATCTTGACCTACCGGGCGCCAATTTTCGCAAATGTCGAACGTACAATTGTTCCGAAAGCGCTCCTCTCCTTCGATAACTCTGTCGACATTTTTCTGTTCGCTCTGTCCGAGTCCTCGAAACGTTTCCTTTTACAGTTAGCGAGTGCTCTTACAAATTCACAGATATAGGTTACGTAATTTTGGGTCCAAGTAATTTTGGGCGTATTTGCTGGAAACTCTTAATGCTAGGGCCGGGGGCCCCGACCTCGCCTGACTGTCACAGAGTTGATAACAGTTTACTCGAAATAGTTACCTAATTATTTTATGTGGTAGTCAGTGTTCGAATGTTCTGACCTTTTTTATTCGGTCCTTTAACTTTGGATTTCCACTTCAGGAGCCTGTTAAATTGATTTGATATTCGAAAAGGTCGTGAAAGGTATCGCACGACTCAGGAGCAAAAAAAAGTATCTCCAGTTATTGCTGACTGTAGTAGGCACCTAAAACTTTGGAAATGATGATGATGATAATATCCTTTTATTCTTCGAGCCCTATGTCCCTGGACATAGGGCTCGAAGAAGGGATCTCCATTTTTCGCGGTCTTGCGCGGCAGCCTCTAGCTCCTTCCAGCCGAGTCCAGTCGATGTAGACTCTTTGTCAACTGAAACTTTGGAAATTAATTACCAAAATCAAAACAGCAATGTGCTTGCCACTAAGCTACCGCCGCGCCGGCCAATGTGATTCAAATTTTAAAATAATTTGAAAAGTGAAACGGAAATGAGAGCTGACTTTAGAGAGTTTCTCATTGGAATTTCCTTACAGAGAATTTTCTCGCTGGGTTTACGGAAAATTGCATCGTGCTTAGCGAGTGGCTTGCTGCTATGAATTCGCAAATGTACCTAATCATGTTGGTAACTAAACGTCGTTGTTAGCGGGAGCGGAAAATCGGCTTTTGACAAGGGTGGAAAGAGGATTTTTTAAAAGAGCTTACAACTTTTGTCCCCCAGAATACCTACTTGTGCAGGTGAGGCGGGTTTAATCCTAGATTTATCAAAAAGGCGAGCATCCAGTTAAAATTATTTAAATTAATGTTGTTTAAAGAACTTTAGTCCACCGATGGCCGTTGGGCAGACCACCGACCCGAAATGAGATCAAAAAGGTGGCTTGAAAAAATTGGACAAGACTAAGAAGAGATCGGGAAGGTTGGTGTGACAGAAAAGGCCTAAACTCACCAGTGGGAGTCATTCATTTGAATACTTATTATAGAACATTTTTTCAAGTTAAAGAGGACTGGATTGTTAAAGCGCTACAAGTACGGTTGATGTTCTGAAACGCCCATCTTTAGGAACCAGGGATCTTACGCAGTTGTGACACCAGTTACCTAATTTATTATCCACATTCAAAAATAAATTAAATTTATTTTAATTACTTAGGTATGTCTAAAACGGAAAAAGTTACAGAAAAAAAATAAACGGACACAAATAAATAACTACGTAGGTAAGGTACCTACTATTGCGTCGTGGGTATGTGTGCCGTTGTACCTGTAGTGAAACCTAAACGTATAAAAGATGTTGTACCCATCAGAACCTATGGGATTGATGAGCAGGCTTGCTTGGACGTCGCTTGGTTCCTTTGAAACCCCCGACGCGACACCTTCAGAAATACATTCTATTGTTTTAGCCACGCACGCCACGCGTCGGCCCGGTCACCTTCCAGCGATAATTCAGCCGGAGGTCGTGCGTGCTCCATGCTTTTTTTATGCTGGACCCGTCAGCACATACGTTAGACCAAAACAAATGTGTATTTCGTCGTTTTTTTGCACGTTTTTTCGCTTAGAAAATCTAGCACCGCTGTCACCACATAGTGAAAGTCAAGATGGCTCGACAAAGACTGCTTTATTTTTAATAGTGTTGCCACACATAAAAAAACACAAGCATACAGTACAACATCTACCTTGATTTTCCGTTTCTACCCATCATCATTGCAGATTTGCAGCTCACATTTTCGCTCTGCTGGATGCACTTTCACACCGTCCTCCTCGCCACATCCACAGACCTATGTTTTATCAAAATATAAATGGGTATTCTTTTAGGCTCTTTTTTTTATAATTCACAAAATAAATAATAGGAATGCAAGCGTTTCAGCATACAAATGAAATAAGGCTTCAACTCATTTGTTTGGATAAGAGTGAAAGTATAAACCTAGGTACTTAGAAGAAGATTTCCCAGAAAATCTCAATCTCAAAAATTGTACAAACACGTAGGTACCTATTTCGTTGTGAGAATATACATATTTTAATATACATATTTTCATATTTTACATATAAAGAAGCTATTAAATATAAATAAGGTAGTTTTTACATGAGACACTTTCAGTAAATATAATGATCTATGTCTTTTTCTTTTACATAAGGTGCTAGAAAAAGCCTTGTTATAAGTTTAACGTCAAATCAGGGAGTTTTTGACAGTGACTCTCGAATATTTCATCTACCTAGTAAGTCGACAATAAGATACACGTGTTGCTGCCAACTTAGGCCTTTTTCTGGCTTAGCAAAAGCGGCCAGGCCATATCTAGATTTAATAGCTCGAAACACTCATGTCTTTCTCGCTCTACGAGTATGTGAAAAAAAAATTGGAAAGTGAGATCGTATCATTTAGATATCACACTCATGCTACGTCAGCAGGACTTTTCCTTCTATGGCTTTGTAAGTAACTAAGAGTTTTTTAAAGGGCGGGCTCATCTAATTTTTCCCCCAGTTAAAAAAAAATCCCGTAAATCTCGGCGGTAAGCCACTGACACAAATCAGACGCAGTGCTTGTTAAAGCTGAAATATTGCGGCTAAAATGACAGCGCCATAAAATCGAGAGGGCGGAATGGAAGTTCGGTCAGTGAAACTCTAGGTTACTCCTTTTTGTTCTATTATCACAAAAGGTGGATACCCTTAGAAGGAAGGTGGTATCACGAATGGGAGGTCAGTCACGTCATGTACAGGATCCACCCCTTTTCGTTTGATTTATACAGGGTGTTAAAAGACCGCCAACAGACCCGAAAGCTACGCATACTAGACACCAAAACAAAGTACTTTTTTGATAAATTATTGCTGGGAAATGATTTTGGTTTTTTAGGTTATAATTTTGAAAAATATTTTATAAATCAATGGACGCGTAACGCACAGATGTCATATTGCGCAAGCGTAGGTATAAGTTTTTGATACTTAAGCTTGAAGTGCCGATGTTAAGAATACATTGCGGGTTGAAATTTTAACGTCGTTTTTTGTAAGAAATATTCATAATTTTGATATGGCTTCTTGAAAAGATATGTTAAGAACTAGATACTGAATACATTTCTGCAAAAAAAAAGTTTTGAAAAGTCCGACTTTGAACCTCATTATCTCGGAAACCGTTGATTTCCCAGGCATAGTTCCTTGGGCAAAAATGTTCCTTATGATGAGGACAATACTAGCTTTTGCCCTCGACTTCGTCCGCGTGGACTACAGAAAAAGGATATGTGCTTTACTTTGCTCCTAAGAGTAAAAGCGTGATTATATGTAGCCTATGTGTTATTCTGATGTCTAAGCTATCTCTATTCCAAATTTCATCCAAATCCGATCAGCCGTTTCAGCGTGAAAGAGTAACAAACACACTCACTCACTCACTCACAAACTTTCGCATTTATAATATCCTCCTAAGCCCCCCCGTACAATATTTTGTACAAATTAAAGTTCATCTGTCAGGCCCAGCATTATATTCAACGATGTAGTACTAATAGCCCACCGTACAATATTTTGCACATATTATTTCATTTGGCGGCATTTATTTTCAAATCTCCCGGGCTTTGTTAGGGTGTGCGGCCATGATTGGTTAGATTATTTTCTTTATGGTTTCAATGCTACCAACATAAAAATAGTTGGCCTGTCAAAATCAGACGGCGAAATCGAAAAAACATGGCGCCTCGCCGCGTGAAGGGTAAGTTAAATCCATATTTATTAAATTAATCAAGACTTTATTTAACTTATTCTTACTAGATTTACGCTGTAAATTAACTAAATGTTAGATAGAAGTAATTATTTGAATGATTATTGCCTAAACAGGAGAATAAAATGGCGATATATTATTTTGTGCATTTTTTTGTACCTTGGGTCCCAAGTTCATAGGGCAGTTTTTTTGTTTTGTACATTTTTTTATACCTTGGGTCTCAAGTGAACATTTTCAATAAAACTGTCTTGAGCGTTTTTTGCGGTTTTGTTTACAGATATTAGTCACAATGAAGTCGCTATCTTGGATTGTCTTGATGAATCTGATTATGGAGAAGATGATTTTCAAGATGATGCTACAGACGATGAGTTCGTGCCTCCACATCAAGGAACATCTCGTGATTCTGAGACCGCGAGCTCCGAATCTTCATCAGAATCTGAAGATGAGATGTTGTCCTCACAACCTTGTACGCGTGGTCGTAGCAAGACACATGGTAATAGTGTGAGAGCTATTCGCGGAAGAGCAAGTCGGGGAAGAGGAAGTCGTAGAAGAGGAACTGGTGATAGAGGTGGACGTGGTTATTCAAACCATGGAAATTCTGAACTAAACGCCGAACGCGAATGGAAAATTAAAGATTTTAGACCCGCCCTCCCACAACTAAGCGAGCCATCCTACATGCCATTAGATTCCGCTAACTTCGATCATTTACAATATTTCCAAATATATATTGATAATGACTTGATTGAGCTGATGGTTATAAAAACTAACCAAACCTCTGTTTTCAAAAAAGGTAATTCAATACAACTTACCGAAAAAGAGTGTAGAATCTATATTGCCATGACCATGATGATGTCTTGCATAAATTACCCATACATAAGAATGTACTGGGAACGAAAGTGGCGTATTCCATTGATTGCAGATGCTATGCCGCGTAATCGATACTTTCAGTTGAGGACATCGCTGAAACTTGTTTTTGATCCTGATGTTCCACAAGAGGAAAGAACTAAAGACAAGTTGTGGAAAGTGAGGCCTATCATACAAAAAGTGTTGGAAGGATGTCAAAAACAAGTCAAAAGTCAGCACATTTCAATTGATGAAATGATAATTCCCTTTACGGGTAACTGTGGCATGAAACAGTATTGTCCAAATAAACCTAACCCTGAAGGTTTAAAAGCTTTCGTTCTTGCGAATCCAGATGGCAAAGTATGTGATTTTGCTGTTTATGAAGGTGATACGACTTTTCCAGAAGAAAAAGCTGCTGGGTTCGGCCTTGGAGAAAGTGCTGTTTTAAATTTAACACGGTCATTAGTTCCTGGACATATACTGTACTTTGACCGTTATTTTACATCTCTAAAATTGGTTCAAGAATTGAATAAACGGGGTTACAAATGCGCGGGCACTGTCATGAAAAATAGGATTCCTCAGACATTGAAAGATGTTTTGCCACAAGACTTCGAAATGAAAAAGAAAGGAAGGGGATGCAGTTCTGTCTTAGTGAACACGGATGACACTGTAGCAGTAACAAAGTGGTTTGATAATAAACCAGTTGTGTTAATGTCTACGATTTATGGCAGCGAGCCTCAAGATGATTGTCGTCGTTGGTGTAAGAAAGAGAAACAGTATATAACTATCCAGAGACCTGCTGTAGTCACAATGTATAATAACAAAATGGGTGGCGTTGATTTGGCCGACCGTATGTTGGCAGTTTGTCCGTCCCGAGCCAGGACCAAAAAATGGACCATACGATTCATTTCTCACATGATAGATATGGCTGCGTCCAATTCGTGGATTGAATATCGTAACGACCAATTGAAGAAGGGAACACAACTGAAAAAAGTTCAATCATTTCGTCAATGGAAAATGGAATTAGCTGAGAATATAATCGACAACAATCTCTTTCAAGAAGACGAACAACCATTAGAAGATGAGACAGAAACCGAAAAAGAAACACGAAAAAGAGGTAGACCAGCGGTAGTTCCTCTTCCTTCTAAGATTCGTAGAATGCATGGAGCATCGCATATGCCTAACTTTGTTGGTGTACCGAACAGATGCCGACTACCAGGCTGCGATAAAAGAACAACTGCAAAATGTAGTACTTGCGAAATCGCCTTATGCTTAACATCCGCTCGGAACTGTTTCAAGCATTTTCATGAGTCTGAGTGATTTATTTTGTTTATTTCATATAATTATTAATCAGTTTCAAGTGTGTCCATGACTGATTTATTTCAACACATTTCTTGCTTGTTTAATTAAACTATTTTGATTATTTCTATGTGTTTTATTATAATATTTTGCTTTCTTCCAAGTGAAATATTTCATTGGAAGCCAGAACCATTGAACATAATTTTGAACAAATGATAGGCTAATAGAATGGGAACTCAGACCCAATGTACATTTTTTTGCACAAAAGATAGGCTAATCTTACTCACGTCAAATAGTCCCTTACATATTAAATGCATATACTAAAATAATAATTTACCTAAAATAGCCCTTATTTCGACGTTAGAAAGAAACGTTGCTCTGGGTCTGACAGTAAATATTTATTATGTGCAAAAAATTGTACAGTGGTTCTAAGTTCCTGAGATATTTTAGGAACCCTGGGCCTTAGGAGGATATAATATAAAAGTAGGAGTACAAAGTAGGAGTACGAAGTAGGATGCCGCGCGCCATACAAACTAACTACGTCTGTCTTCTGATATTCATAAAATTAACAATATTTAAGTATGAAAACGTCATCGTAACATACCTACTTAGCGAACTCAGAAATCCCAAATCTCTCTGTACAAACTTTTATTTCGCCAAAGTGCCACAAAGCTCGCGCTCTCTCGCAACTCATCTCTACTTTCCATAAATGTATGAAATCAATCACAATTCAAACAAACATAGAACCTTATTTGTCGATAAATTCTTGTACTACAAATTACAGTCTATGACGTAGTTTAAAGTGATTGAAATTACGGGCCATAAAGCAAAATATCAAGATAATAAATTATTTCTACGCTTAAATGCTTTTTAACTCTTGAACCTGCGTCCAATCCTAGTAGATAGCTGAATCGCACCTTGTATTAAGATGTGACGGCCTTAATTACTGAGAGTTGTAAAAGAAAAGTCGTTTTATAGGTGAGGGAAAACGTAAACTGAGTCAAATATCGATTGATCTTTTGACGACGAAATGGAGAATATAAGCCTGATTCCTAACAAGAATAGGCGAGGTTTTTTTTTTTGTTAATTCAGTATTAATTTCAAGTTTTCAACGTGAATTTTTTATAAGATATTTTACTTGACCTTTTGGCAGTTTAAATGTTGATATCTTGAAAAGAGATCAATGAGGACTTTTGCTGTTGTATCTACCTAAAATAATCAACAGAGAAAGCTTAATTTGATAGAAATAACACATTTAGGTGCCGCACACACCACCCGGAGTTCTACGTTCCGCGTTCTTTCTAATGTATGGGGTTGCTTGGAACCGTTCACACTGAAGCGGTCAGAACGCGGAGTTCTCGCGATGCAAATCCGAGAACTCTGAACTCGGAACGCGGAACTCCGGAGCAGTGTGTCCGGCGCCTTACATTAATATTTATTAATTTTATGCGCTAGATTTTCAATTAAATAATTTGGTCAATCAATAATTATTAACCTTCAGACATACGGATTCTCAGTATACAGAGGATCGAAAGGGTTGACGAGATAGTTTGCGTTGGTTAGATAGATGAATAGATAGAATAATAATGCATTAATGGAATATTATGCCAATCCTTAAGGGACTGCCAAAGCTATTTACCTAGCTGCCGGTCGGTTTTGCACGGTCGGCCACGGTCTAGGATACCCCATGGTAGCTCTTATCGCCCACGGTATAAGGCGCCAATCGAACTAAAATAATTATCCTAGCTTGTGGCTGACTGTACAAATCCTTGCTATGCTAAGGCCCGTAAGATCAATCACAGTTTAAACCAAAAAGGCTAGTTTAAACCCTATCTGTCGATTAATTTTCATACAAAATGCGAGGTTTAATCTACGGTCCGAGTTTAAACTGTGATTGATCTTACGGCACTAAGGCCCGGTTTCTGAGTTGAGAATTTTGCTAAGCAAATAGGTAAGTATCGTCCTGTCTCTGCCGATTTCTCACAAAAGAGCGTGACAGAGCGATACATAAGTATGTGCTTAGTAAAATTCTCAACTCAGAAACCGGGCCTTAGGGTGGTATTCTAGAACGCTACTTAAACTCTGTTTAAGTAGAGTTTAGACTGTCGATAAAACAGTGCATGTTTTGATATGAAGGGAAGGATATTCGAAACAAAACATGCTTGTTTTATCGACAGTCGACTACTAAACTCTACTTAAACTGAGTTAAAACAGAGTTTAAGTAGCGTTCTAGTTTGAACTGAGTTTGAACAGAGTTTAAGTAGCGTTCTAGTTTGAACCGAGTTTAAGTAAGTAAGTAAGTAACTCTTTATTGCACAAACGAAAACATTTTACAAATAAACATTTAAAAATAACAGTACAAATGGCGGTCTTATCGCTAAAAGCGATTTCTTCCAGACAACCTTTGGATGGACAGGACTGAGAGCGAAAACACAGTAGCAGCATGACATGTCATGAAACATGACACGTCATGAAACATGACACGTCATGAAACATGACACGTCATGAAATATGACACGTAATATTCCAGCACACTTTCATTGCAGTACAGTTATTCATTTCATTACACCAGATGACACGAAACATGACATCATGGTATTTCTTCATTGTAGACATGAAACATGACATCATGGTATTTCTTCATTGCAGACATGAAACATGACATCATGGTATTTCTTCATTGAAGACATGAAACATGACATCATGGTATTTCAGCACACTTTCATTGCAGTACGTACAGTGTGCTGAAATGCCATGTGTCATGTTTCATGTCATCTAGTGTAATGAAATGCTATGTGCCATGCTTTATTCTCTCGTGTAATGGGTAATATTTCATGACACCGTTGTGTAATATGTCTTTTGTAATATTACTAGCATTACCTACACATGTCTAGTACTTAGTTCTATTTTGTTCGTTCAAAGCGAAAAACTTTGAAGGATCCTAATAAACCTTCCAAGTCAGGTAAAAATGTTTTTTTTTAATGTAAAATACTGCGCCGCTATTTAACTTTCCCAATAAAAAAAAACGGTGCCGGAAAAACAAATCACTTACCGTCATAAATTTTGAAGGTATCAAATTTCGGTAATTTCGATTCTGTAAATGGCAGTCAATGGACAGTGATTTCTTACAGGAATATTTATTTTATGGTCTTGTTCCAAAAGAATGAACGACCATTTCATTCTAATCTCTTAAAATAAAAATAGGTAAAAAAACTTTTTAAGTTAAACGGTTTTATGTTAAACATACATTGCAATGTTTAAGATAAATGTACTAAAAACCAAAAAATAATAAAATAGATACAGTCGTGGGAATTATAAACATATGCATAGACTAGACTAAAATAAAACCGTGGGGCACGTCAATTGTCTACAATCGTTGATTAAAATGTTTGTTTTGTAATGTTACACTATAATTAGGCAGTTGACGTGCCCCACGGTTTTATTTTAGTCTAGTCTATGCATATGTTTATAATTCCCACGACTGTATCTATTTTATTATTTTTTGGTTTTTAGTACATTTATCTTAAACATTGCAATGTATGTTTAACATAAAACCGTTTAACTTAAAAAGTTTTTTTACCTATTTTTATTTTCTAGTTTTTAGTTTTTATTTCGCATTCTGTTTAATTCATATATAGTACATTGTATTATAATGGTTGAGCACTTTCATTTGATACCCATATTGATGGGATCGATAAAACCTACGTTATCCGCCATTTTGTAGCGGCCGCCATCTTGTATTTAAATTTTTTGTAGTATATTGTATTCTGCTTGTTGAGCCCTTTCATTTGATACCCATATTGATGGGATTGATAAAACCTACGTTATCCGCCATTTTGTAGCGGCCGCCATCTTGGATTAATTTTTTTTATAGTATATTGTATTCTGCTTGTTGAGCCCTTTCATTTGATACCCATATTGATGGGATTAATAAAACATAAATTATCCGCCATTTTGTAGCGGCGGCCATCTTGAATTTATAATGATAATGAATAAACATAATTGTATTGTCACCAAAATCCAAAGTGTATACAAAATTTCAGATTAATCGGTTGACAGGAAGAGGGTGAAATTTGAATTACTAAATTTGACCCAAGAAAGAATAAAGAATAAATAAATAATAAATAAAACAAACGGGGTGAGCTAAATATAAAACCGTTTAATAAAAAGAGTGGAGTGGTTAAAAACGTAGTGGCAAAATAAAATAAATTCCAATGAGCATTTCGTCTGTAATGATGAACGCATTGGGTAGTGTAGATAAGTGCAAACTATTACACTAGATGGCGCCCCATCGTCCGTAAGACGAGTTTCAATAAGGTTAGAAAATTCGCAAAGACAGTACTTGACTCGGTAGCTCAATTGGTAGAGCGGCCTGCACGGAATGCAAGAAGGTTGCGGGTTCAAATCCTGTCCCGAGTGAATTTTTCAACCTCATAAAAATCTCTTAATAAAAGGCCTGAAATTAAGCTTCTTTAGTTGACCTAATTGAAATAATAGATGTAATACCTATTTACTTACTTTATATTATTGAGTTATGTATCTTTTGATCGGCTATGATGAGATCTACAAAGCCTGTTCGTAAAAAGCCGATACCCCGATTCCACCTCAATTCACCGTTTTCACAGGAGATTACAAGCTTATAATGCGGCCAAATTGGAGTGCCAAAAAAGACCTAAAATTCTGATAGCGAAATATGCAATTTATTAACAGCCGGATCACAGTCTCATGTGGTTTGACAACGGCCCGTCCTAGAGCCCTTACTCTGAAATGTAGAAGCAATCGACCCTAACCTGTAGTGTTGTGGTCTGTTTACTAACTGTATGTCGCAGTCACTTAAGGCTTTAATAGGCGCTAACTAGCGCCACCAATGATAAAAAAATCATGGGTTTTTTTATAACCCCCTTTTTGAAAAAGTTAAACGGCAGAGTTTTCTATATTACTAATAGCAATTTTTAGAACCATCAGCCCAGAGCCGAGACTCAGGAATCTAGGCTACAATTTAACTTTTGGCAGAAACGGCCGTTTTTGGCATAAACTAAGTTGTAGCCATGATTTTTTATCATTGGTGGCGCTAGTTAGCCTTAATACATTGCCACCAAAATGCCGATGACATGAGCGGAGCAAGACAGAGCGGCACAGTACTTAAGAATCCCCTTCAGCTTTGCAGCCCTCTCGCTCACACTTTTCAACATTTTAATTTATTGTAAGAGAATGATTCAACTTTGGACGATGAAATATAGTTGCAGACACAGATAATTAAGCTATCGACATGTGGACTAAGTTTTGATTTTATATTTCTAGTAATAAAAAAAATATCACGGAACTTCGTTTAAAAGTAATAGCTAGTTCCGTGATATATTTTTTATTACTAGGAATATGAAATTAAAAGTTAGTCCACATGTCGATAGCTTAATTATCTGTGTCTGCAACTATATTTCATCGTCCAAAGTTGAATCATTCTCTTACAATAAATTAAAATGATGAAAAGTGTGAGCGAGAGGGCTGCAAAGCTGAAGGCACAGCCTTCTTTATCTCTCAAGCCATGCTGTTAAGTTTGGCAACCTCGCATATAAGGACTGCGTGAACCGGTTGTCTGTCTTGTAAGACTATCTAATAATTATTTTTCCAGCGACTTAATAAATCGTTATCCCGTGGGAAAGAAAACGTAGATAAAGGTCTTTCTTCTCTCTTTAGACTTGAGTCGTAATTCGACTTACAGCAGGGCACACAACACCAGCGAGGCATTTGAAAATAAATTCATGATTTAATGTTGTGTTACGATTGGTTCTCTAGGATCAAATTGTAACTACAAATCGTAACTAAAACTATGAAAATACTCTAAAAACATACCTTAAGCTGGCAAGTCAAGTTAGGCTGTTTTAAAGCAATGAATAACTAATAAATTACTTAATTTTCACTCACAATATCAGCCACACAACAAATCAAAACAAATCCTTACGTCAAATGAAGATGACGTATTAACCAGCTTAAAACTACAAGAAAAATGGTATAAAAACAAACAGCATAACTGCCATGTTATTTAGCCGGGTATGTATTATGTGACTAAAATTAATGGTTTCCAGCCAGAGTTGAAGTTAGTGAGACTCGGATTAGTTTTAATTTGGTCGTACTATCATAATGGCTTCTGACAGACAGTGCACTGCGTAAACCGGTTCACGGGCGACGTTGCCAGGACTTGCACAGCACGGCTTGAGAGATAAAGAAGGCTGTGCTGAAGGGGATTCTTAAGTGGCTAACAGAATCATTTTAGGTGAGTGCGAAATACTTTTACCGGGCTAATAGCCAAACATTTAGAATCCTGGTTTTTATATGAAATAATGGACGGTTATTTTGCAAATATGAAATGTCGTAGAAACATCCCCAAAGATTCTTTGATCTTTGCAAATTTTTTGCAGTTCCGAAACCATAACCATTTTTGGAGATACGAGTAGTAGCTCAAATTAGATAGCGCAAACTAGTATACGGTTGAGTAATTCGCATCGACCACAAAGCACAATGTCGAGATAAAAGTTTTATCCCATTATCGGCTACCGCCATCTTGCTTTATTACACCGCGTCAAGCGAGATGCCGTTACCCGATAGCGGGATAAAACTTTTATCTTGAAGTTGTGCTTCCCTACCGTACTCGTTCGAGCGCTGGTATCGTAAATTGGCTCCTGTCTCGAGCAATAGGGATTTATCCAAGTGTCAAATTTGACAGCGATTCGTGATTTATCGCGCAACTAAATCTGTGGTTTATAAGGAAAACACTAGGAAACCACAGATTAATACACTGATTTTGACAGTTATTCGTGCTATTTTTGATGCTTGGAAAAATCCCTATTGTCTTTAACCTCTCAAATGCCATAAAAAAGGCGGCTGCGAAACAATGGAATAGACTAGCAAAGGGTGTGTGGGGAGGTCGGCGTGACAGGGAAGAGAACTATTCCCAACAAGTCGGTGTCATTCGTCATGGGCTGGATAAATGGATTCAAAGAGAATACAATACATCCATATTTCTGGGATGGAATAAGCTTACTGAGTAGGCCCTGGGCCCGGCGCGCGTTGATGAATTGATTTCGCGTACGAATTTAAAATTTGTTTCCCTTTAATTTCCCAGAGGATGGTGTGCTTTATGAATATTGATGTGGGTGTGTTGGTACTTGGTAGGACTCTCGGATTGGTCGGCAGAGAGTGAGAAGTCTAATTAGTAGGTCCCGAGGTACCATTCTCATCAGGAGATAGGTAGGTACTTAATTAGGTACCTACGTTATACGATAATATTTGAATTTGATAAGAAATTACTTTTCTTATTAGGGAAGTTTTTAAGAGGGTGCTAGAGCACTATTTTCCCATACAAACGTAGTTCCGGTTTAATTTCTAAACTACAGGCTGGATTTTGCTGAAACTTGGTTTGTATCAGTAGATGACCAATACGGACGTTTGCAAATAGTTTTTATGATAAGAAAATTGCTAGAGAGAAATTAGAGCGATGCGTTTTTCGCGCCGAAAAAGGGGTTACATTTGGTTGTTATTTACTTACTTTATTACACTGTCTATTGGAATCTAACTACCTTGGGAACATCAATAATGGGTTGTACTTTTGGTAAAAAAAAATTTTTGAAGTACCTAATAAAATGTAGAAATAGCAGCTGAACTACGAAAAATTTTGGGAAAATAGATCTATTACATTACCACTACAACTCGCGAAAGGACACGAACACACGTAGACTCATACAGCCGCATTGCCTCTCACTTTTCCCGCGCCCCGTCTCGCTCTAGGTGAAACAGCTATAGAAAACAGCGTTTCACGCGCTTGGCCGTCACTGAGTTCCCACTGTCCTGAAGGGGACTCTTAAGTCAATAATGACACTAAAATCAATTCGGTAAACTCAGGCCACATCCAGAGATGGGCGATGAATTTCTGCCTTTCCTGCCCAAACGATTTTAATCGGGCAGAAAGGGTTTAAATCGGGCAGAAATGGGTTTCTGCCCATTTCGCCGGGCATAAATGAAAATTCCCCTTAAATTATTTTTTTTGTATACAAAACCCTATTGGGATAATACTATGTGACGAAAAAGGAAAGATAATTGGTCGGGGTCTAGTGCTAGGGGCGCTATGGGCCCGAACTTAGAATTTTTTTACAGATTTTTTTTTTAATTTTTTTTTATCGGAGACCTGTTGAATTGGTCCTGGAGAGTAAAAAAGTTCTATAACTTTATGCCGAGAAATGCACCGTTTTTGAGTTATGTTATTTTTTTTCAAAGTCTCATAACTTGTAAACGGTGCGTTTCCCGGCACCAAGTTACAGGAACATTTTTGCTTTCTAGGACCTACCCAACCCGAGTTACTGGTTTCCCGACGCCCGCCAATAATTTTCAGTTTTTTATTTTTCAAGACCTCGTAACTCAAAAACGGTGCGTTTCCCGGCACCGGGCACAGGACTTTTTTTGCTTCATAGAGCCTACCCAACCTATTCTCGTCAAAATAAAGTTCTTTTGTAACCGAATTTAAGTAAAAAAATAATTTAATTTCCGCCCGACCTTTATTAAAAATGCCCGGCGTTTATTGGGCAGAAATGGATTTTAACCCAGCGGTAGATTTTAACCCGGGCATTTACCCATCTCTGGCCACATCTGATGAGTTTCGTTCTCATTACGTTTCACTAAACTAAAACGTGTTACGTTACGAGAAAAGGGTAGAAGTTATTTTCAAATTACCACTGAACGGACTGAACCGTAGGTAAGTATTAGGGCATGCACCCGGTTCTACCCGGTTCCGAAATACCCGGGTATACCCGGTTCTGACGAGGTATCTGCAGAACCGGTTCCGAAAAAGTATACCCGGTTCCCCCGGTTCTTTATAAAAATCTAAAAAGTTACTTAATTCCGCAATAATAGCTGTATTTCTTCGGCCCAATTCCGATGATAAGTGCAGGGGTATTGTCAACCTCGTACAGCACTTGTCAAGGAACGAAAATTATGAAGTTATTAGCACAGATGAGGTGGGAAATGTAGGCAAAAACGATGTTATTCTTGTCCCAGCCTCGACGGCCTTAAGTTCGAGACCACGTAGAGGTAGACATCAATCAATATAGAAATGGCGATGTTTAAAAATGGTGGAAGTTGTTGTAGCAACCTTTCGCTAACATATGTAGGTATTATTATTTGATGATGATTCCATCCGACCGGATTCGGTCACGGTGACTGTTGCGGCTGGGGAAGGCGTCGGTCATTTGCCGTCATGTGACTTATGTAGCCTATCTTGGCTGTAAAAGGGCGGTTTCACCTTCTTCTTCTTTTATCCTTTTACTCCTCCGTGGAGTCTGGGGCTGACACAAGGGCTTTCCATTTGTCTCTTTTCATAGCTAGGGAGGGTAGCTCTGGCCAAGTTGGTCCCTTCTCTTTCGTCTCAGAGAGAACGGATCTTTTCCCCTGGGACGGTCTTCCGGGTCGTCGTCAGCCTCCGGCGGGTTTCCAGTCGACAGCCACTTTCGGGATGTGGTGATCGGGTCTACGCAGGTTATATCCCAGCCAACGCCATTTGCGGTTCCTGATGTCTTGGGCTACGGGTTTTTGTTTGGTGATCTGCCACAGTTCGGCATTTGCGATGGTGCCAGTTGTTGGGCCAGTGTCTTCGTAAGATGCTTCTTAGACAGTTGTTGACGAAGACCTAGATCTTTTGGGTGATACAGCTTTTCCGACCTTCTGGGTTTCGCAGCCGTTCAGTAGGGCCGTTTTCACGTTGGAATTGAATAAGCGGATCTTCTTGGTTCTAAGAATGCTAGGACTTTTCCAGATGTCCTTTAGTTGGGCAAAGGCTCGTCTAGCTTTTTTGATACGCCTTTCAACATCCCGTTCAATCCCTCCTTGCAGTTGCACCTAGACGTTAAAAATCCATTGGAGTAGTTATACTGTATGGCCGCTGGCGGTCTACATCTGAGTTCATCACGTCTGGCATCACGAGCAGCTCTTCGTCTGGCATCAAGAGCAGCTCTTCGTCTGGCATCAAGAGCAGCTCTTCGTCTGGCATCAAGAGCAGCTCTTCGTCTGGCATCAAGAGCAACTCTTCGTTTGGCCGCAAACTCGGAGATGTTTGATTTGTATATGGATTTAACGGTTTCACTTACTTTTACTTTTTTTTTTATTTGACTGTATGCCGCCACACGGCTCGGTCTTCAGCCTGCTCTTCCCATGTCAAATGGTCGATTGCACAGCTTTTCGTGTGGCGTTTCTGCACGTCCTTAAACCTAAGTTACTGCCCGCCTTTCTTGAGTCCCCATTCCTATGAGCATATACGTATTTAAGAGCTATGCCGTAAAGTGTGGTGCCTGAAAGGATATTGTCCTCAGCAGGCTAAATTTGTAATCGTTTATGCAGCTCGCTAAGTGACAGGAGCTTAGACGTGGTTCGTTATTGATCCTGACTGTGTAGTCTGATTTTGTATAAGATAATTATATTTTTGGAGTTCCTTTATTATTCCTGTTATTTCATGATAACAATGCCAGTTTTTATTTCAGACCTGTTAATAATGTCATTTCCAGCCTATCCTTTCAGTTTTTCAGTGATTTATTTGATTATTAGGAAACTTACAGTTTTATCGGTCGGAACCGGGTAGAACCGGGTTACCCGGTTCCGACTGCTCCCAGAACCGGGTATCAAAAATCTGGAACCGGAACCGGTTCTGCACGCCCTAGTAAGTATAGAGGTCGGAGTTGAGTGAGCTTCTTACACCTTCTCTCTATTATAGTGAAGATTGGGGCACACACAACACACTTTCAAACGACGACGGCTACATATCAAAGCGCAAATAGAAGCTTGGCAAATACTCGTGCAAAGCTCATTTGCCTCACTAGAGCCTTAAGGGGATGTTAGCATATCAAACGCCGTTCAGTGGGCACTATATTCCAACAGTCAACACCTAATGGAAAGCCACAAAGGCTACGCTATGATTAACTTTTACAAAAGGTAGGTACCGAATACCGAACGGTTTGTAACTTGATACTTAATAAATCTAGACACGCGGTGGCGTGGCAAACCAAGTTCAAGTAAAACTGGCGAACGCACCGCCCGCGCCGCCGTGTGTTTATTTACCCGAACCATTTGGCCCCACTTTTTACCCTAAATAATTTACTACCTGTTCGCTATTGTGTCCACCCTCGAACACAAGAGGGTGCGCAGCCACTCGATCGGGGTGACGGAGCGGCCGCGATTGAAGGCGGGCGAAATATGGTTTGCTCCTTCTGTACGGGCCCCGCGGCTTCCTTCGGCGAATGCAAAGTAACGAGGGGACTAGTTAATATGATCAGCAATGCAACACTCACCGAAAAGCAGGCACGGCGAACGCGTAGAAAATAGATGTATGCGGGATCAAAACAGTGAGGCACAGGGTTAACGGCAATGATGGTAGTGAGTGAGATTGGGCGGGGAGATTAACACAAATACACAGATTACAATAATAACAATACGAAATGGGCGATAGTGGGTCAAAATATCAATAAATACAGAGGGATGGAGCGAATTACAAATTAAAATAAGAGAGCAAAAATATTAGTGGGCGAAAAATGGGGCGAGAAAAATGCATCTGTCAAAATATTCGAAAAGAGCGCGAGGCATAAAAAAACAAAAGAAAATCGTTCCGAAATTTTGAAGTAAAATAAAAAGTGGCCAGTACTTGGCAATGCAGTGAGGTCGCATTACCGAACATACCGCCGCCCCTGAAACCACGTATTCAGCATAAAATAAAATAAAGAGAAAAGGGGAATTAAAAGTGGGAGGAATCGTGGAATAAGGGCAAACGCAAAGTAAAAGCAAAAGCTAGGCGGGAGGCTCTATAGGCAAACATCACACTTATATTTAAAAAAGTAGTCATAAAGTACAACGATGAGAATTGGGACGCTTAACCGAGAGTAGAGTAATTTGTCAAGTAAAACAAAACAATAAAATATAACGTTATACAAAAGAGATTGTTATAATTGGTGATAAGAGAAACGACCGTATGCCATAGAGAGGTTTATTACACTGACGTGCGAGAGCGAGACACCGCTCGTCAAAGACCTATAACTACTTAAGTACCTAACATTCCCTCCACCTTTAATTACTAAAACTAATACCTAATTATTTTAACAAAACTTTTTATAGTCCACCCTTGGGAGGTTCCGTAGATTAGGGCGATTCCTAGAGTAACCGTGAGGAGGCTCATTGCTCGCGACGTCCGAGTCCGTGTGGACTGGGGGTACAGACTCATCATCTTCTGTAATCTGTATCTCTGAAGACTGTTCGTCCACCGAAGTTGAGTCTAGTGGTTCTGGAGCTAAACACCACTCATCTTCCCCCTCTTCCACTCTCCCCTGAACAGGAGACGGCTCTAAGTTGTCGTCGCTAAGAATCACCGACCACTCTTCTCTGTCATCTTCGCTGTCATCTTCTCTTGTCGATCCGTCCTTGAGTAATTGATTTATATGTTTCTTAATCACGACTCCCGAATCATTTAATCTTATATTATATAAACTGTTACCTATCTTAGCCTGTATTGTGCCTTTTATCCATTTATTTGTGTTTGGGACTTTTACCCACACCCTATCATTTTCATCGAATCGGGTTTTCCTATTTCCTCTGTAGTTTTTACACTGCAAAGACTGTTTAATTTTAATATTTTTATCTAAATCTGTGGAACCTGACGATGATGTTTCCGAGTTGCTAGGCTTCAATAAATCAAATCTATTACGCAGCTGTCGACCGAACATTAATTCGGCGGGCGAACGATCTGTTGTTGTGTGCTTGGAGTTCCTGTATCTAAATAAAAATTCTAATAATCCTGCTTGTATACTACTATTTGAGGTTTTCCCTGTTAAAAACAACCCTTTAATATGTCTTTTCACTAATTTTACATAGATTTCCGCCTGCCCATTACTCGCTGGTGAGTAAGTGGGTGACGTCATGTGAACGATTCCATTTAGTTGGCAAAAATCTTGAAATTCGCGCGATGTAAACGAAGTTCCATTATCCGAAACTATGGTGTGCATAATACCAAATCGTGAGATAACTTCTTGTAGTTTTTCTATAACTGCTGCCGCTGAGTAGTTCGTAGTCATTTGGAAACATTCTACCCACTTCGAAAACGCGTCCACAATTATCAAGAACATTTTACCCTGCATTGGGCCAAAAAAATCTAAATGGACTCTGTGCCACGGACCCGGCGGAAACGGCCACGGTGTGAGTGGCGCGCGCGGTGGAGCCGGTTTCAATTGTGTACAGACAATGCACTGCGCCGCGCAATCCTCTATCTCCTTATCTATGCTAGGCCACCAGAACATCGAGCGCGCCTCCGCCTTTGTTTTAACCAAACCTAAATGCGGCCTATGGAGTTCAAATAAAACTTTTTTTCTTAGAGTTTTGGGAATTACAATTTTGTGGCCCCTCATAACACAACCTTTTTCAAAAGATAAATCTAACCGACATTTATGAAACGGTTTCAATTCTAAACTTTGCATTTTGTTCGGCCACCCTGTACCTATGTACCCTTTAACCCGCTTTAAAACCAAATCTTTTTCAGTTTCCCTCCGCACTTCTTCTAAGGTGATTGGTAATTGACCTTCCGTCACAAACGATATATACGTCGCATTGTCCTCTGTGGATGTAGGAGTGCGCCCGCCCGCTTGTAATGTTGACGATGACGACTGATCAGCTGTGTCGTCCGACCGGTTTTTCGTGGCGCGGCTCAAAAAATCAGCGCAGTTATTTGCACTTCTTACATATTCTATTGTATAATTATAACCTGAAAGGAAAAGGGCGTACCGTTGAAGACGGTTGGCAGTGACCTCCGGAATACTTTTGTTAGGATGGAAAATTGTTAATAGCGGCTTATGATCCGTACGGAGTAAGAAGGGCTCTGATTTGCCATACAAATACTGATGGAAACGGCGAACTCCGAACACAATGGCCGTCGCTTCCTTCTGTATCTGACTGTACTTTTTCTCTGCCACGTTTAGTGATCGTGACGCGTAAGCAATGGGCCGTTCCACACCATGCTCCAATTGAGACAAAATACAGCCCAAAGCGACTGACGAAGCGTCGACTGTACATATTATTTTGGCCGAAGAATCGAAATGAGCTAACACCTTTTCTGAAACCAGTATTTGTTTTATTTCATTTACTGCCTTTTCGTGTTCCGGTGACCAATGCCATTTTATATCTTTCTGCAACAATGTGTGTAAGGGGCTTAAGATTGTGGAAGCCTGAGGAACGAACATCCTATAATAATTTACCAAACCTAAGAAAGATTTTAACTCCGTAACATTTTCCGGCATCTTAGCATTTAGGATGGCCTTCACCTTATCCGGTGATTTATGAATTCCATGCCTATCAATCACGAACCCTAAGTAGGTCACAGATTGTTGAAACAAATGACACTTTTCACGGCCAAGCACCAATCCAGCTGTTTCTAATCTTTTAAAAACCTCTTCCAGTCTTTCGCAATGTTGTTCCTTTGTTTTCCCCGTGATCAATATATCGTCTAGAAAACAAAGGACACCATCTAATCCCGCTAATAAACTCTCCATAGTCCTTTGAAAAATCGCAGGTGCATTTGACAACCCATAGACTAATCTTGTGAATTTATAAAGCCCTTTATGCGTGTTGATGGTGGTTAACTTCTGAGACTCCTCTTCGAGCTGAAGTTGCAAGTAAGCTTTCGATAGATCTAACTTGGTGAATTCTTGCCCTCCGTGTAATTGTGAAAAAAGTTCTTCTACTTTGGGTAATGGATATTTCTCGATGTGCAGAACCTTGTTCAATGTGGCCGAAAAATCCGCACATAATCTGATCTCACCATTTTGCTTTAATACTGGTACAGTCGGACTTGCATACTCAGAATACTCAACTGGCTTTAAAACCTCGCTATCGACCAACCTATCTAATTCCCTTTCGATTTTATCTTTGAGCGCAAATGGCACCCGCCGTGCTTTACAAAAAACCGGTTTACTATCGGGCTTCACTGACAATTTTACCGTAACATTTTTCATACAACCGAGCTTGTCTGAGAATAAATCTTTGTGTCTTTTTATGTAAAAATTTATCTCATTACGTTCCTCTGAACATAAATTGACTTTTGCTAATTTCAATTCAAATGCCGCTAAAAAATTTCTACCTAACAACGCCGGGCCGCATCCATCAACAATGAAAATATCTATTTTGTGGGTTTCCTTATCGTAAGAGACCGACGCTTCTAATATACCTCGTGTGTTTATTTGCTCACCTGTATACGACTTCAAAATAGTTTTTGACTTTTTAAGTGGCGCGTTCTTGAAATGTTTTTCATACCAACTAAATGGAATCGCCGTAGCAAATGAACCACTATCTACCTCGAAAACCGTCGGTATACCGTTTACCTCCACGGACAACGTTATCGCCTCACCCCGACAACTGCGTATATTACAAATTAACACACTCTTACCGTCATCGTCACTTCCCTCAGATTCTCCGACTACTAAATTCAACTTTTTAACCACTGCCTTATCACTAGGACACATTTTCCTCAAATGACCTCTATTTCTGCACTTTTTGCTCTTGTAATTTTTGAAACGGCATTTAGGCTCACTGTGATTACGATAGCCGCAGGCTCCGCACTGTGGCCTGTCGCGTTGCGAATCCTCAGACACTCTGAACATTTCCGCCTGCGCCAGCGCCACCGACGAACCACCCAGCGCCGACACCGACTGCCGCGAGGCTTGTCTGGCGCTGTGCACATTATTCGCGATCTCCAAAGCCTTCGCCATAGTGAGACTCGTCGAGTCCTCAAGGAACAACTTGTCCCGCTCCGCACCCGGTCGCATCCCCAACACAAAACGATCTCGCAGAGTTTCGTCGAGTCCAGACATGAAGTCGCAATCAGCTGCCAAACTCCGGACTCGCGATGCCCATTCTCTGTGACCTTCGTCTATGCCTTGTGCAGCACTATGAAACTGAAATCTTTCGGCTAGTATAAACTTCTTGGGCGAGTAATGTCTGTTGAACTCGCTAACGACACTGTCATACGACAGAGTCTCTAATTTCTTTGGGTATATCAAATTTCGCACCAATTTATACGCATCGATACTGAGTGCCCCTAACAAAATGGCGCGTCGCTTTGCACCCGCTTTATCAGTTTCTGACGTGATATCGTTCGCCAAAAACCATTGATCCAGACGTTCTTTAAATATGTTCCAATCTGAATCACTGTCAAAAACGGGCACATTCCCGATTCATTATCACCGCACTATGAACCGCGTGGATTTTATTAATCGAATTCGTCGTCACTGTTATAATTGGTGATAAGAGAAACGACCGTATGCCATAGAGAGGTTTATTACACTGACGTGCGAGAGCGAGACACCGCTCGTCAAAGACCTATAACTACTTAAGTACCTAACAGAGATCAAAATCAAAACAAGCGCCAACGGATTGTGACTATCAATCGGGTGAGGATGCGAGCTTGACAGGTTGGGTAGTCCTGGGATCGGACGTGACACCAGCGGTCGACAGTAATATATTTACAAATGGACAAACATACAATAACCAAGAGAGATCATTTAATTCAAGGCAAATAAAAATACGTCAATGGGTTGTGATGTACGATGGACACAATACGATCAAATTCAAAGATACAATACAAGGAAAAAACGGGTTGTCCTGGGGGTGGACGAGACACAAAAAAGCAGAGATTCACAGGGGTAGGTTACTACTTTCACAGTTGCGAGTTGCAGAGCCTGTGACAAGTAAGTAGACTTATTTACAAAAGAACTATACAAATTCAAACAAAGGGCAGTGAAAAGATCTATTCGAATGACATTACTGGGTTGTCCTGGGGCGGATGAGAGCCCAGCAGTCAGGAAAACTAAACACTACAAATAATTACAATATTCACAGGGAGTGGAAAATATAAAATAGACAACAATTTACAAAATTAGAGAAAGAATGAGATAGGTACATTGGCAGAATGAGCCGTCAGCGGGGTGTGACGGCCACAGCTCATCCAAAAACCTGGACATCTGGGCTGTCCTGGGGGCGGACGAGAGCCCAGTAGTCGGATCAAACCAAACAATAACAAACGGGAAAAAAAACTACACAAGTCCCAAGACTGGGTTGTCCTGGGGGCGGACGAAAGCCCAGTCATTGGGTCACAACAAACACATACAATATAATACCAATACATACAGCGGGCAGAAAACTATACACAAACATCAATTTACAAAATTACACAGAAATCGAGAGAAATCAGTAGAGTGTGACGTCAGCGGGGTGTGACGGCCACAGGTCATCAAAAAACATTTAACACATCTGGGTTGTCCTGGGAGCGGACGGGATCCCAGTGGTCAGAGCAAGGGCAGCAACAAACAATGAAAAACGAGGAAACAACTACAAACGAGACTAGACTGGGTTGTCCTGGGGGCGGACGAGAGCCCAGTAGTCGGGTCAAAAACAAAGACACAAAATAAATCTTAATACACAAAACAGAGAGAAGAGCAGTGTTCAAGGATAAGGAGCTCTGCGGGTTGAGAGTCCAATAAACCAATCAATAATAGTACAAGTGACACAAATGTGCCAATGGGACACAATACATTACAATTCGGGCAACTATTAAAATGCCTGGGACAACGGGGCATATTGGATCGGCACATAAGTGACGACAGGTCAACAGTGGGTCTGGCAAAAGAGACCAGCGAAGAGAGTGTACGGAGGGCCTGGAGGGCCTGGAAAACGAAACCAAAACCAAACGTCAGAGGTAAAGTGATTGGTCGGATCTGCAAGTTGTAGATCACCAACGTGAGGCCAGACCAGAACTGGAGGAGGTCGGGCAGGAAAATTGCCCCTGACATTGGGAATGCAATGTGATCGAGAACTGATAGCATCTCTACCAGAGGGGTCAGTAGGAGTAGAGTGAACAAGACCACATTGGGGTGGAACGACAGCGTCAATCTCGTGATGGGGTAGCAAATCAGCCAGGTCTTCAGTGTCAAAATCAACTTGAATGTCAAGGTCAAAAGAGGCGGGAGTTTCACGTGGCAGACCTTGACTGACACAAGCCTTCAACAAAACAGAGGGCAACTCAGAGGGCTTGTTGTTGAGATAGGCGCCGACAGAGCTGACATTTGACACAGCTTGTTTCGGCTTATGAGTGGTCAGAGGGGCCTTCACAACGAACGCATGCATTGCATACGAGGTAGAAGCAACCGGTGGAAGAGATGGCGGGAGATTTTCGACACCATTCACACCACTGCAGTGCAGAAGAGGCTGGCGAGCAGGCGCGAGCGGCTGCGAACAAGCTTCGTTGGGCAAAAGAGAGGGAGCTGGAGTGCGAGATAAACCGGCTGCAAATTGTTGAGGGCCAGAACCTAACCGTCTGTCAATGTCAGTAGGAGTGGGAGTTCCGAGCAGCACACGTTCCGACAGCCATTATCTTTTAGTGAATCAGTGGTCAACAACACAGAAGCCATAAAGTTGATATGGGTGGACACAGAGCTGTCATTTGTTTCAGTTAGCTCGGGCTTGTTAGCTGTCAAAGGGGTCTGTTCCGTGTGCACAGGAATTGTACACGAGAGAGGCGCGGGCGTTGAAAGAGATGGCGAGTGAACTTTATCACCATCCCGATTGCCGGGGTGCAGAAGTGCTTGGTGAGAGGGCGCGAGCGACTCTAGACAAGTTTCGTTGTGCGGAAGACAGGGAGATGGCATGCGGGGTGCATCAGCCGAAGGCAGAGCTACTTCGATCGAGAGGGGAGCTCGAAGGCGCTCTTGATCGTCATCATCACATTGGCGGATGTTTTCTAGAGCACAATATAAAGGTCGTGTGGAATCGATGCCATACTTTGCTTGCAGGGAGCAGAAGTTGGACACGTACGTCTCAAACAATGCGCATAAGTCTTCAGCGCAGATGGGGTGGACTTTGTCAGTGTCGGGCTGCGTGACTTGAGCATAGATCTCATTATATAAATTCTCTACTTCGGTAAAACGGCCCAACGCGTGTTGAATTCGTAACACTTCGGGAAGCGTGGGAGTCAAAATTGTGTCCAAAGTCACAAGCGTCTTGGTCAAATGTGTGAACTTTATCACCGAACGTGATAGAGTTGGAGCCATTGCTTTCACTTACGCCTTTGCGTCAAACAAAAGGTAAAATTACTGGGAAATACGGTATCAAAAAATAACGTTCGTATGCGAGTTGATTACGACGTGAGAGGGAATCGAGACAAAAAACAACAGCGAGACAAAGAGGGCAGGGACAATTTACGGGAAACAGTGCTGAATAAGTGGCTTCACATTCACCAAAATGAAGCCACAAAGCCTTCCAAAAGTAGCAAATCCGGCTCGAAGGACCAAAATATGTTCGCTATTGTGTCCACCCTCGAACACAAGAGGGTGCGCAGCCACTCGATCGGGGTGACGGAGCGGCCGCGATTGAAGGCGGGCGAAATATGGTTTGCTCCTTCTGTACGGGCCCCGCGGCTTCCTTCGGCGAATGCAAAGTAACGAGGGGACTAGTTAATATGATCAGCAATGCAACACTCACCGAAAAGCAGGCACGGCGAACGCGTAGAAAATAGTTGTATGCGGGATCAAAACAGTGAGGCACAGGGTTAACGGCAATGATGGTAGTGAGTGAGATTGGGCGGGGAGATTAACACAAATACACAGATTACAATAATAACAATACGAAATGGGCGATAGTGGGTCAAAATATCAATAAATACAGAGGGATGGAGCGAATTACAAATTAAAATAAGAGAGCAAAAATATTAGTGGGCGAAAAATGGGGCGAGAAAAATGCATCTGTCAAAATATTCGAAAAGAGCGCGAGGCATAAAAAAACAAAAGAAAATCGTTCCGAAATTTTGAAGTAAAATAAAAAGTGGCCAGTACTTGGCAATGCAGTGAGGTCGCATTACCGAACACTACCTACTACTTATACTTACAGATAAATTTTCAAATATCTTTAAGCCTTAAAGTTATTTGAAAAGTGCCCTGTATACAGTGATTTTACGCAGCGACGATGCAACGCAGCGCAACGCAGCGCAACGCCACAATGGGGCCTCGCTCTTAGAAAAAGGTCTTGACAGACAGACAGACGTACAACAATGTGTTCTTATTAATAATGGTTCCGTTTTTTCCTATTGAGGTAGGGAACTGTAAAAAGAATTATGGAATAATCGATTTTAGATTTTTAGTTCCAGGGTTACGATGTGCTCCTATACTCCTCTACATGTGATATATGCAGCAATTGCTCTGAATTTTCCAATTTTCTACTTTGAGCGTCCGCCAGTAGTTTCAAAGCGTTGTTTTTTATTCACTCTCGGCGATGGCAGTTCATAAATATAAATTAGCTATCCGTCAGGCAAAGTAAAGAGACTGCATTGACTGTGACATGAACAATTCAGAAACTGCCACTCAAACACGATACTCGAACAAATATACGTTTCTACTAGCTTTTTATACTACTAGGCAGGCACTAGCTATAGTTAATAGCTTGGATGACTTCCCGCACGGCTAAGCCATTCTGTACACTCGCATAACGAGAATTAAAATATTATATTTTCAACTATAATATCTACAAACTAATTAATTAATCATTATCATCACATAAAATATATATCAATTAGATATTGAGATAATGATGTTTTAGAAAAACTTTATTTTTCTGTAGTAGGTAAAAATGTACATGTATTTGTAGGTAAAACTTTGCTCTAAAACCAAATTGTCGTATTTCTAATAAGCTAAGCTTATTAAGAGCAGACTCCCTTTAGAACCAGCCTTGCTTTTTGATTAGCTGCCAAGAGCAAATTGTTTCCTTTCATCTATCGCCATATTGTATGAGCAATGCGGTATCATTTCATATTTCTCTCTTCTAGCCCAACGTATTTTTAACCCCCGACCAAAAAAGAGGTGTGTTAAAAGTTAGACCGCTGTGTCTGAGTGTCTGTTTGTGGTACCGTAGCCGTAGCTCTTAAATGGGTTAACCAAATTGGATGCGGTTTTTAAAATTTGAAAGCAGGTTTTCTAGCGAGTGTTCTTAGATATTTTTTTATCAAATCGGTTCAGCCGTTTATGAGATGTGCTTATTTGAAGCTAAATATCGGGGATATATATTTTTTTAATTTAGTAGTTAAGTATTCAATAGAGTAAAATCAAACAAAAATATCTCAATTAATTAAATATAATATGCCTAGCTTCACAATATTTTGCTTGATAGCGCAGATTATACCTACCTACCTATGACCTCCTAGGATTACCTACCAGAAAATCCGTCAAAACTGGCTGCCTTCGATGCGCAAAAACTTTTAATACATTTTTACTTCGCAAGTTGATGAAGCTCCTTTTTAATGATGCCATCAAGAAGTTTGGATGGCCTTAAATCCCCGCTCTACCTAGTGACTTCATCCATTCCTTGACTCTTCTCCGAACAGGAAGTTTTTTCAATAAATAGGAGTTCAATGTTATAATTTACACCAGTTGAAGCGAAGATTTGACATTTGCAGGAAAGTTGTAGTTATTGTAAACTTATACCTAAGTAAGTAGGTATCATAGAAAAATACCTCAGGTCCGTAACGACCAAATGTCAAAATGCCATGATGTCATTGTGACTTTTCAATTTGCTTTACCAGTGTACATAAAAAAAACATTTTATTTTACGACTAACTTTTCGCCCGCGACTTCGTCCGCAGTGACTAAGATAAAAGGTTGCAGCTCTATTTTTCCCCCGTCAATTTCAACCCAATCGGTCAAGCCGTTTAGTAGTTGACATACCGACAGCAGCGCCACCTACCGGGTCCAATTGTATTTTTAAATCATTCCGGAAACCATCGAAATACTCATATAAAATTTTACCCCAATCGGTTCAGCCGTTTAGAAGTTATGTGAAAAAGAAGAAGTACGGAAGGATAATTCTTACTACCCGTTGTCCTATTACCCGTTTTTCCGTAGGAATGAAGCATTTTCCCGGGGTAAAATGTAGCCTATGTTTATCAGGGATAATGTCGGCTTCTAATGGTAAAATATTTTTTCAAATCACTCCAGTAGTTTATTCAATACAAACAAACAAACAATCAAATCTTTCCTCTTTATAGTATTAGTATACCTAGATAGATTATTTAGAAGCATGAATGTGTTTTTAAAACTTAAACTTTCGTAAGCATTGCACTTCGATATAAAAATGTGTTTTTAGTTGTCCAAAAGCTTTAAGAACAACATTTAAACCTTCATCACGGTTTGCTATAAAAGGAAGTTGGAAGACGTAAAAAGGAGATAATGTGAAATGTTATGTTGTTAACACTTTAACTCAGTTAATTTGATTGTACAGAACGTCTACTTTATTTAACGAGGTAACTACAAGGCGCTGTGTTATAATAATGGGACAAAATAAATGGGATCGCCCAAAATTTTTGTATGGGGACACGTTCCCTGTTCCCATACAAAAAAATTGGGCGATCCCATTTGTCCCATTAGGGCATTTCTCTAAGCATTATGACTGCTAATGACTAATGAGTATCTTTTGGTTACTTTTTTTTCTTCTCTATAATTCCAAAATAAAACAAAAACTTACTCACAAGTCTAAGCTGCAAATAATATGTTTGAAGTTGTATCGACTCCGTGACTCACGTCAAGTCACGAACTTGTCATTTGGACTGGGAACTCTATCTATATAGAGCGAATCCTTTAATAGAATTCGAAAGCGTAGATACGCTTGAAAGCGAGGGAACCAACGAACGCAATAAGTAATAATTATTTCGCAAATAGCTCACCATGGTTGGTCCTTAGATAACTCTCAAAAAAGTTGGATATAAATTATACCTACACGTCCAAAGAGCTCGATACAGGTCTTCTTTATCTCAAAACGCTGTAAAAAAAGATTGCATCGCATTTCCAAGTAAAGATTTACTGTACACTACTTATGTAGGAATACCGTGGTAATAAACCGTTTATACAGTTTATACAGTCCACCTCCTCATTGTGTAACATTTTAGAAGCGCTTTTACGACCTTCATTACAAGTGCGCTTATCTCCAACATCACAGTTTCCTTTTGTTCGGAGCCGCAGCCAACACATAATATTATGTGATTACTTGATGATTCGTTTACTTCTTCCATGGGTTGAATTCCTGATTGACGTGCTGTCGAAACTATTTTATTGAAAGTCCGAAAGTCTCAAACTATTGCGTTCTTTGTAACGGTGAAACCATTACTGTACCTTTTTATCCATCCTTCTTCTATAATTTTTCTTTTTCATGTTTGCTTTCGGTTCTAAAATCTATTTGTACGCATTCCATACGCATCCAGCTCTCAACAGAAACACAGTTTCCTATTTTATTTTTAGAATTTTCTTTCTGACCTAAGTATTTACCATATTAACTTCAGTGCAAATCAAATCAATCGTGCTTTTTACTTGTTTGTGGTCAAAGCTTTACAACTTCATGAAATTAGAGACGGGAAATGCATTGTGGCTGTCTGTGGCGCGTTATATTTGATACATTCCACGGATTAAAAATTTGTGTCAGAATTTTATCTCTAATGTTGACCGTGACCCAAAAAATTCTCGAAGGATGGAAAATAAATGGTAGGAACGTAGAAAATCTTACGAAAGAGCTGCCACGATTAGACACAGATTTGTAAAGGTGTTGTTTCTCAATAGTATGTATAGTAGAAATTAAACAAGGACCAGAAAAGATAGACTATTATTTAAATTATAAACCATATTTTAACAACCACTCCTCAATGTCTTTATCTGGTTCCATGTATAAAATGTTTTGATTTGATTGCAATGCAACACACACTCCACACTGACAAAATGGCGAACTCTGTGGTGAGCCGTGTGTACAGAATAGTGGAGCTGTCAGCTGTCAAAGTCACAGACTCATCAACACACACCAACATGCACCCCACGCCACGAACGAAACACCACAGATAAAATTCGCAACGGAGGGAAACATTCCAAAACCAGAACTTACAGGTGGCGCGTTAGTTAAAAAATAAACATCTGTCAATAACTTACGCAAATAAATAATGAGGGTCTATGTCTCGAATGGCAAGTTTTACGCTATATTTGATTGATGTTATGTTTGTATTTTGGGTAAAAAATATTGTTTTAAAATCAAAAGCATTTACCTCGCTCGTGTAAAGCGTATCTGAAGGCCTATAATGGAATTTTCATGAAAACAAAAACTGTTCGTACACGAAAATAACACTGAAATAAAATCTTTTAGACAGCAGATACTGTTCAGGGGATTTTTCACTTTGATAATGGGGGGGTCATAGTAAACTTTAAATCGAGTGCAAAATTAAAAAAAAAATGGATCAGGAAGAAACAAAACCTTTTGATCAATAAGCTCTACTTAGTTTGTGCATACTTCAATAAGTTTTCCAAAGTGTGCCCACAAACCTATGAAAAATATGCACATACATTTAGGGGCGAATTTCCTGACAGCACTTTCGCGTTTTTGTGTGAGGGACGAACACAACTTTCTCAATAGTGTTAGGCAAATATTGTGGCTGGAACTTTGAAGGTTGTCGACAATAGTTTTTGTCGCCCTGAATTATTATTCACTAGTTAGGTTCGTTGTTTTTGTTGAGTAAACTTGAAACTTATGACGAATGGGGGCCCGTTCTTAATCAAATGGTGACGCTGCACCCGCAATCTCATCTGGGGCCTTAGACTGTAACGCAATGGTGCCAAAATACGCTCCAAGTTCCGGCTTCAATTACGATTTATTAATGCTGTTGGTCCTTTTAATGTTTTTGTAGTACAGCAAAGAATATTCTGACTCTAGAGGATTAGTTCTCTGGTTGTAGGAGAAAAACGGGGAAACCCCGGTTTTGTCCTTCTGCTGGGACGCCATCGACACGCCATTGCGTTACAGGCTAAGGCCCCTGTATAGCCAATGTGGCCCATTTTCTGCCAAAGAGTGGCATATTTTCGAGTGCCAATTCAGTATGTTGTGTGTCAACATCTGCTAATTTATTTAAAAGGATGTAATTTCTTTAAAAAAAAACATTTTGTTAAATATAATTAATTTTATATTTTTAATTATTTTTGTCCGAGCGGGCGAAGCGTTTTCGTTTCAGCCTGGGCAAAAATTGTTTCGTATGTCCGGCGGATGTTTCTCTGTTCTCCTCTACAGGTCGCATTTTTCAACCATTTTCCGATTCTCGTGATTTGTGAGAACATGTTCGATAACTACATGGATATTTTTGTAGACAGTTTTTCGATCTTTTTAAAAATGGCACAGGCAATAGCGCTTTTTAGTGGGGGTTAAAGAGTTAAAAAAATATATTTCATCCATATCTCCAACCGATATTGTAGCGAGCGAACGCGTACATGGAGTTTCTTTTGAATTTGTTTGTTTACCTTAGTCTGTTTGACAGTTGTTTTTTTAAATTAGTGTTGTGACATCTAGTCTCTTCATTACCGATTTTTATGATTGATGTGGGAACCATAGATATTTTCAAAATCTGGGTAGTTTTTCTGAACGATTTCTTTTGTTAGGTTGGCCACACTGATTTTTTTTATTTTCTGGGAAGAGCTGCGGAGACATATCAAAAATGTAGTCGTTTTATTTCTTCAAGGTGATCAGCCTTTTCTGTCCTAATCTTGGGACTTAAACAAGATTAATATGTGTTGAAGGGAGCTTTGGTGAGTAATCTACTCGAGGCTCATATAATTTCGGTTAGATTTGATGTATTTTAATGAAGAAATCGTCTTTTCTTTTTAGGTGTTTTGTTGAAAGGCTTACCTTTCTATTTCTTTCGAAAAACCTACAAATGGCCTGATCCAAGGAAGGAGTCAGCGTCCGCATTCATTTTCATGCCCCGTGAGTAGAATTTAGTTGTCATTTGGACGTTTTTTATCGATGGCGTCGAATCGAAAATAAACGTGTTTCGTTTCGTCTCTTTTCAGATTTGAGTGTTAGATGGGAGTTTAACTGGTGTTTTCTACCGATGTCTCGTTACTGAGGTATTTTGGTATTTGTTTGGCGGTTTTACCGGTGTGAAACCTACCATTAATTCTGCAAGACTTCGATGTGATCGCATATCCCAGTGAGGGACATGCGCTCCACAAACATCTTGAGCTGACGATGGAGTCTGCGTAAAGCAGGGACCTTCAGGTTAGACCGAGGAGGACAGGTTAGTGTTGATCCGATATTCTGATCCACCCCTACTATCTGGAGTCTACAATGAAACCTGCGGAGGCCTACGCGGTGTCACGGCTCATGACGTTCTATTTAACTTAACTTTTTTTCCTTTTCAAAGACCAAGTCAAAGACCAAGTTTGTGACAAGACTAAGACCTTTCTATTGTTTACTTCCTGAGATAAGCTTCACTTTGTATTTCTGGACCGCTTTTATATAGAAATTTTGACGTTGACGTTGAGGGACCAGCGCTTCTCGCTGCCATCAACTTTTATTTGGTTGTTAATTTACCTTAGAATTATGGGGAATCTATAGTTTTAAGATTTAGACAGTACTCTACTTTTGTGGATAAAAAATTTAAGTCGTAAAAATCTCAGTGTCCCAGCATGTAAAAAATATTTTATTGTAAAATATAAGAAGATGTAATAAGTGTTCTTGGTCGTTCATTATTTATTCACCCGAAACAAAACTTCCATCTACTTTTCTATACCCACCTTGCGATTAATAGTTCCATTTTGTAACTGTCGGCGAGTATCCGTGCAAAACCTTTTTTTATTCTTTTCTTTGATGTGTTAATAAAGTTTCTTTTAGTGTAGGCCTGGCGCCCGAAATCCTTGCTAAATCAAAAGTTTATTTTAAATATTTTTGGCCGCACTTTAGATCTGTTTAAGGGACGTTCTCATTACGGGACGCTCTTAATAAGGGACATAACTTTTTAATTTTGTTGAAATGTTTATTCAGTCCTTCAGACATTAGACACATCTATCCTTATTATTTAACCTTATTTACTTACTTTCAAATCATTACATGTCCCAAGCGGACACGATCATGAAAAGAAAATAAAACATGACAATTGTCGCCAAGCGAACAGGGACTTGAATTTATTTTGTTGCATCTATACTTTCATTTATTATTGTTACTCCTTTGAGTTTTATTCACTTGAATTATCTTATATTCATTTGAATTATATATTCTATTCAGTGAATTATATTGAATATTCACTTTGAATATTTTTAGTCCTGCTTTAGCTTTGACTTATTTTTATATCTGCACATCTTGGACTGTTTTGTTTCGGTGTTTTTAGTGAATGGAGTTGCTTGTTCACTTGCTTTGACTTGGGTTAAACTTTTTAATGTAAGTCTACTAATTTTGTACACTATTGGCAATGCTGTCTTTATTAAGTTTCTCTACCGGACTTTATTGATGTTTAACAGTTGTTATTTGGCTGTTTTGTTTTAAATGAACATCAAACTGTGATCCTAGTTTTACAAGATTAATTTAGTTGGTTCCTATATTTAAGATGGAATTATCCAAGGAGAGTGTAGTATCTAAGGATAAAAATGTATCTACAGCTCACACATCTACTGTGACGTCTGCATGTAAGGATTGTAAAACATATGCTTATGCTATCGATGGATATCATTGGAACTTTACCGCGCACATATTCTGGTCATCGTTATATCTTATCAGTGGTTGATGTATTTACTAAGTACTGCTGGATTTTTCCTTTGGTGAATGCGACTTCTCGTTCTATTATAAAATTTCTAGAAAAAGATATATTCTTGAAGTTTGGGACACCTAATGTCGTTGTATGTGATAATGGTTCACAGTTTGTGTCTAAACACTTTGTAGCTTTTCTGCGAAGTTATAATATTTCTAAAATATTTTATAATACTTTGTATACTCCTCAGAATAATCCTGTGGAGAGATATAATAAAACTATTGAAACGTGTATTTCATGTTTTGTGGAGGACGATCACAGAAGATGGTCGAAATTTCTTCCTCATGTTCAATTAGCTTTAAATAATAGCGTTAATTTAGCTACGGACTTTACTCCGAATTTTTTGATGTTTGGTAGGGAGCTTATTATTGATGCTTCGCTACATCGGTTTGATGATACCTTTAATGATTTAGATAGTCTCGATTTTTCCAGTAGACTAACCTTTGCTAATGCTTTAAGTTCCCTTCAAGACATTTTTGTGAAAGTTTCTATTTCACTTATGGATGCTTATAGACGCAATGCGACTCTTTATAATAAAGGCCGCAAAGTGGTTTCTTATAATGTGGGAGATATTGTTTGGCGTCGTAACTTTGTTCAATCTAGTGCTGCTCACTATTTTTCGGCTAAGTTGGCTCCTAAGTTTATTAAATGTAAAGTAGTAGAGAAGATTTCAAATAACGTGTATGTTTTAAAAAATATTCCTAATGGAAAATCTTGTCGTTTTCACGTTAAAGACATTATTAAAGTATAAAATTATAAAATTTTTAACCTTTTCGGACTTTCAACATTGTGAATTTGTTTGGCCACCCCATGAATGGATGTATGTAGATTAGATGACGTATGCTGGAATAAAAGGTAGGGGTACTATGAAAGAGATGAATGATAAGTAAACCAAATAAATGAACAATTGTTTTTTATTAAAATATAACATATTTCATTCTTTATAACTTGGGACATTTTCGGACAATAGAATAAAATTACTTTTATTGCTTTTTTAAAAAAAAAAACCACATGTAAGAAAAATTGTATACTATTTTGTATAAATTCTTAATTTTAACATACCATAGTTATGATGCATCCACATACCTATTGTATACATATTTTAGTTAAAAGGGTACACATTTACGCTCTTTGACTGTACATACGTGTAATTTATATAAGTTATTAGTAACTTTAGTTTTAGTAAGACCGGAATTGACACAATCTTACAAACTTTTTCTCGGATTTGACGTACTCATGTTGTATCACCTACGTTTTGGACGGCGTAGTCTGATCAACCAACTATTGGTTTGTCCTTTGACAAATACCATATTGATCTGTCCTTTTGACAGTTTCACTTTTTTGCACTTTCCACTTGGCAAGCTTGCAATACATACATTATACTTGGGTCTCTTAGATTCATTATTTTTACCTCGTGCATGGAAGTCTGGTAGTTGTTGTTCCAGTCACGTTGGTTACCATTTGGGACTACTCTAGTGTATTGAGTTAGTTTCCAACATATATTCTTTTGAACTTTGTGCATGGAAGTCTGGTAGTTGTTGTTCCAGTCACATTGTTTCAACTTATTCTATTCATTTGAACCTTGTGCATGGAAGTCTGGTAGTTGTTGTTCCAGTCACATTGTTTCAACTTATTCTATTCATTTGAACTTTGTGCATGGAAGTCTGGTATGTTGTTGTTCCAGTCACATCGTTTCATTCTTTAGGAAGCTTCGAGTATGGTAGTCTGGTAGTTGTTGTTCCAGTCTCGTTGTCTTTTCATTTGGGGATTTTGATATTGGAAGGTGATGTTCTATCTTTAGACTCATCAGGGGGGTTCAGGCCAAAGGTGTGATTCTATTTCTAGATCCATCGAGATATTTGTTATAGAGACAGTGACGTTGGTGTCCAACTGTGCTCATGTTGATGTTTTAGGAGTAGTGAAGGTCGAGTCAGTGACGATGGTGTCTAACTGATCTCTTTCCATTTCTTTGTTTTTTGTAAATTTTAGTTAAGTTCTAGGTTCATGGTTCAAGTCGAGTCAGTGACGTTGGTGTCTAACTGATCTCCTACTGGTTCCTTGTCTTCCTTTTACGCTTTTGTGAATAGATGTGATGTAGTTGTGATGTTTGGTGAAGGAGTCGAGTCAGAGACGATGGTGTCTATCTGATCTCCTACTGCTTCATTCAGGATTGTCTTTGTTTCTTTTTTGATCTCTTTGACATCGAATAGGTCAAGTTAATATTTCATACATTCATTTTGTACATTTCTCTTTAACTCTGGGAAATCTTTATTTTTATTTTTCTGAAGTTTGATGTTGGTGTTTATCCTGAGATTTTGTTAGGATACTGAGGTTTTTCATAAAGACTTTCAGTCTTTATTTCTGGGGAGGGGTGTGATGTAGCGAGCGAACGCGTACATGGAGTTTCTTTTGAATTTGTTTGTTTACCTTAGTCTGTTTGACAGTTGTTTTTTTAAATTAGTGTTGTGACATCTAGTCTCTTCATTACCGATTTTTATGATTGATGTGGGAACCATAGATATTTTCAAAATCTGGGTAGTTTTTCTGAACGATTTCTTTTGTTAGGTTGGCCACACTGATTTTTTTTATTTTCTGGGAAGAGCTGCGGAGACATATCAAAAATGTAGTCGTTTTATTTCTTCAAGGTGATCAGCCTTTTCTGTCCTAATCTTGGGACTTAAACAAGATTAATATGTGTTGAAGGGAGCTTTGGTGAGTAATCTGCTCGAGGCTCATATAATTTCGGTTAGATTTGATGTATTTTAATGAAGAAATCGTCTTTTCTTTTTAGGTGTTTTGTTGAAAGGCTTACCTTTCTATTTCTTTCGAAAAACCTACAAATGGCCTGATCCAAGGAAGGAGTCAGCGTCCGCATTCATTTTCATGCCCCGTGAGTAGAATTTAGTTGTCATTTGGACGTTTTTTATCGATGGCGTCAAATCGAAAATAAACGTGTTTCGTTTCGTCTCTTTTCAGATTTGAGTGTTTGATGGGAGTTTAACTGGTGTTTTCTACCGATGTCTCGTTACTGAGGTATTTTGGTATCTGTTTGGCGGTTTTACCGGTGTGAAACCTACCATTAATTCTGCAAGACTTCAATGTGATCGCATATCCCAGTGAGGGACATGCGCTCCACAAACATCTTGAGCTGACGATGGAGTCTGCGTAAAGCAGGGACCTTCAGGTTAGACCGAGGAGGACAGGTTAGTGTTGATCCGATATTCTGATCCACCCCTACTATCTGGAGTCTACAATGAAACCTGCGGAGGCCTACGCGGTGTCACGGCTCATGACGTTCTATTTAACTTAACTTTTTTTCCTTTTCAAAGACCAAGTCAAAGACCAAGTTTGTGACAAGACTAAGACCTTTCTATTGTTTACTTCCTGAGATAAGCTTCACTTTGTATTTCTGGACCGCTTTTATATAGAAATTTTGACGTTGACGTTGAGGGACCAGCGCTTCTCGCTGCCATCAACTTTTATTTGGTTGTTAATTTACCTTAGAATTATGGGGAATCTATAGTTTTAAGATTTAGACAGTACCCTACTTTTGTGGATAAAAAATTTAAGTCGTAAAAATCTCAGTGTCCCAGCATGTAAAAAATATTTTATTGTAAAATATAAGAAGATGTAATAAGTGTTCTTGGTCGTTCATTATTTATTCACCCGAAACAAAACTTCCATCTACTTTTCTATACCCACCTTGCGATTAATAGTTCCATTTTGTAACTGTCGGCGAGTATCCGTGCAAAACCTTTTTTTATTCTTTTCTTTGATGTGTTAATAAAGTTTCTTTTAGTGTAGGCCTGGCGCCCGAAATCCTTGCTAAATCAAAAGTTTATTTTAAATATTTTTGGCCGCACTTTAGATCTGTTTAAGGGACGTTCTCATTACGGGACGCTCTTAATAAGGGACATAACTTTTTAATTTTGTTGAAATGTTTATTCAGTCCTTCAGACATTAGACACATCTATCCTTATTATTTAACCTTATTTACTTACTTTCAAATCATTACATGTCCCAAGCGGACACGATCATGAAAAGAAAATAAAACATGACAATATTTGTGATATTTTTCGAAATTTCACTCTTAATAATGTAAATCTCAAATCCTGTCCCGAGCGAATTTTTTAACCGTATAAAAATCTTTATAAAGTACCTAGCCCGGGTTAGTGCTTTAGAAAATACAAAAAATAAATACATCATCTGTAAAAGTTTTAACCGTCTAACTATCGCGGTTCATGAGATACAGCCTGGTGACAGAGACGGCAGACGGACAGACAGCGAAGTCTTAGTAAATGAAAAATGCTAATTACACAATCATAGTATCAAAAATTTTAAATCAAAGTTCCGGGTATCTCTTACCCACCTCATAGCCGGTGTAACCGTGTAACAATTTATTAGGTAGCTCATTCACGCCGGGTTAAGTGAAGTTTGTTAATCCGACTCAGCAAAGCCACGGTAGTGAGGAGTTGAGAAAGTTATGAATACTTAAATAAGCGAGAAAGCATGTACCTACTTACTGAACAGAGCGGAGTTAATTAATTATGTGTTGTTCGTTACAAACCGAAATGCCAAATTAGACTTCAAAACGCTGGACAAAGTGATTTGACTTCCATAAGTGAAGAGGCACACGAAGAAGATAGTAAAAGATTCCTCAGACACCCCAACTTCTAAAATTATTTCAAACGTTCTTTTGTTCTTCGATTATTTGGTAAAAGCGCAATTTTTTTTTGTACAATTTTTTTTTGTACAATTTTTTTTTGGCGATTTGTACCAAGTAGAAGCAGGAGAGGCTAGAAAGGTGGTAGAGAGTGGAGGGGCACGAAAGCGCATCGCACTAAAATGGCATGAATTCCAACTTTTTAAGCGTAAGAAACGTAATTAAAAGTATCGAGCTTTTAAAAAGTCGTAGAAGAAAAGTTCGTGGAAATCACATTTCACAGCCAGTTAAATCTGAGTTAACGTCAATAATTGTATGGAAATTTCAAATTAACTCAGAGTTAGTTGGCTAACCCTGACTGACGCAAGTCCGCCTAAGGCGGACGAAGAAGAAGACGAGAAGTTGACGTGTTTCAGGAAAAAAGCTATTTAAAAATTTCGTGTCTAGGTAGGTACTTGTTTGTATAGATGAACAAAACTAAAAAGTCAGGTAATTAATTATTGGTAAGTTCCTTTATGCCCACGTAGATGCTTGATGGATGTTGACGAAAGAGGCGTCAAATTAAACAACACAAGGTATTAGTTCTTGCAAAACATCTACTTAGTTTGCTCTGAAGTTGGATAGTACGATTATAACCTGCGCATTGCGTAGCGCGACTTCAGAGCGGACTAGATGTTTAGCGAGAACTAGAACATAAATGACGTCATCGATAAATTAAAATGGCAGACGCCAGGTGCCAGTATTGTTGGGATATGGGTAGTGATTCCTATCACCGAGTGCTATACGATGTAAAAATATTTTTAGTAATACTTATTTTTCCATCTTGTTTCAGGTTCCATTTGAAGGCTGTGTTCTCCCGAGTGGCTGCTACTTAGTTGATTGGATTACGAAAAGGTAAGGAACTATTAGGCCGGCCGAACTAAAAGTTTTGTAAGCGTTATTAAATACGAACAGATAGACGGTACCAGACCTGGGAGAGATCCGTTCTCCTAGAGGCGAAAGAGAAGGGAACAACTTGGCCAAAGCTGCCCTTTCTAGCCATGTACAGAAAAAAATGGAAAGCCCTTGTGTCGGCCCCAGAATCCATGGAGGAGTAACGGAAAAAAAAAGTTATTTGTCCAAACTGCTTTAATAAAACCCACGCTTTTAGAGAAACGTGTAGGTGAACCTGATTGAATTACTTTTCTTTTTAGTAAAGTCTAACAATTGTTTTTTTAAAGAAATGTAGTTTTAAGACATTACCTACTCGTAAAAAGAAGGTCAAGGACTATTTTGAAGATAGACATTTTTGTTGAAAAGGGCCTCAAAAGGGAGTGAAAAGGTGAATTCTTGAGGACAAAGAATGGTCATCTAGTAAATAGTCAAACGGTCTTTAAATCTGGGAACAAAAATAGTTGTGGAATTTATTTTGCGCTGAAGATGAGAAATTATTCAATAGTCATAAACATCCTTTTCATCGGCAAAATATAATATGAAACTGCTAATACTTCGAATAAAGTTACCATCCTATAGGCTAGGAGAAAGTTAACATGTAAGTATGTAATAAAAAATACTATAACCGAGATAAATCTATACTTATAATAAAACTCTAGCGAAGTCAATTCTGTACATTGAATATTTTTAGAAAAAAACTAGCAGGGGTTACTAAGTATACTATACTGAATCCAAAAATGCAAAAAAAACTGTTTATGTCTGTCTGTCTGTCTGTCTGTCTGTCTGTCTGTCTGTCTGTCTGTATGAACACGATAAACGCGAACACCGCTGAATAGTTTTCAACCAAACTTAACATGGTCGTAACTCACGTTTCTGGGAGTAACTTAGGCTATCCGATGTTTAGAATACATTGCGGGTTGCAATTTTAACTTCGTTTTTTGTAAGAAATATTCATAATTTGGATATGGCTTCTTGAGAAGGTATGTTAAAAACGTGATACTGAACATATTTCTGCAAAAAAAAAAAACCGACTTTGAACCACATTCTCTCGAAAACCTACATTGCGGGTTGCAATTTTAACTTGATTTTTTGTAAGAAATATCCATAATTTTGATATGGCTTCTTGAGAAGGTATGTTAAGAACATGATACTGAACACATTTCTGAAAAAAAAAAAGTCCGACTTTATTATCTCGGAAACCGTTGATTTCCCAGGCATAGTTCCTTGGGCAAAAATGTTCGTTATGATGAGAACTATACGTATACGTGGTCTCCCGCTTTGTTGGCGGTCTTTTAACACTCTGTATAATAGCACGCTACGACTTTTGGCATTTCGGGCGCATATTGTAAATGAAAAATCAGCATTTGTTTTTATTTTATTTTGGCGGAAAATGTTAGTTCTACAAGCGTAGCATAAGGCCGGGTTAGAGCGTATCTATGGGTTTAAAACAATAGGTATCTCACTCTTTTGTTTGACGTAGAGCGGGATGGACAGAGCCATAGATACGCTCTAACCCAGCCTTATGATGCTTGCTGGAGGGAATTGGGTACGCAAAGTTTTTTGTTCGAAAGTCCGTTATTGGCTTAAACTTATCTTTAGACAATATTGAGAAACTAATTTCAATATTTTTTATTTTGGTCCAGTAGTTTTGTTTTTATGCGCTAAAATGTTTTGTTCCTATGACCGCCAACAGTATGCAGACCGTCGCGTGATTGTCATAAAACCGTAGGTATCTTTGAAACGTTGTAAAATCCAAACTACTGAACCGAAATAAAAAATATTGAAATTAGTTTCTCAATATTGTCTAAAGATAAGATTAAGCCAATAACGGACTTTCGAACAAAAAACTTTGCGTACCGAATTGTGAGTGGTTTTCGGTGGAGGTCGGACAAAGTTTATCGATGTTAGAAATGTAGTACTGTTGCGTCGCGGTCGAAATGTTCTGGGTTTGAACCCACGCGAGGTTGAAATTTTTTTTTGTGCCTTTTCTTAAATATTTACTCTACTGAGCCCAACTTGATATTAAAAAAATATATTTTGTTTGCCGTAGAGCGGGATAGACAGAGTTATTTGCGGTAGATACGCTCTAACCCAACCTTATGCTTTGCTTGCTGGCTTAGCATGAGAATGGGTAAGACCTTATCTATGGGCTTATAACTTTATCTATCCCACTCTACGTCGAGGGAGATACATAATAAACCCCCATACTTCCCAGGCAATTCTTATGGTAAGCTTCCTGGTATCTTACACGGGCGATACCTAATCTAAACAAAACATATTTTATCATAAATGTATTGTTTAGATTAGGGCACACACACACAGACAGACACACAGACAGGCACACCCTCATAAACACATAAACAGACACACACACACAAAGCTATCAAACTTATGACACCCCTCTTTGTTGGTTGGGGGTTAAAAAAAACCTTCCTTTTGAGTTTTCATCCACAGTCGAATTTAAATTAAATGTCAAATGTGTAAAAACGCATACGAAGTCGCGGGCACAACTAGTGTATCATAAGGCGCGCAACATCAGCCACCAGTCACCACTGATGGTACTAAATAAATGTGGACCACACCTTAACCGCTCTGACAAGAGTGCAATGACGAAGAAGACAAAGGGTAAACACACAGACATAATAACAAGTTTGTAGCCTTTACAGTGTACATGTCCCACTAGCAATGTAGCTGTTAGCGATTTTCGCGTTCAATGTGAGTATAACTTCGTATAAAATTAAAATTTATTGAATTAAATTTATTATCCAATATTCGATTCGCGCGTGCACGCTTGCGGGAGTCTCCAACGATCACTATGACGTTACAGCAGCATAACGCAATTTATTAGGAAATCAGATTAAATCAGCCAGCAAGAGCTAATTTCGTTTTTGTTTACACTACGCTCGTCTGATGTTTATTGGGGCCTCGTAAACGTAAAACCATGTGTGGCTGAGCTTTGTACTACACTCCGATTTGCTAATGCCCTGGGGGGTTACTCTTGACGCTATTGCGATCAAATTGAAAAAGTTTTAAAATTAATATCTCTTTTGAATTCGCATAGTAATGCTTTGATTTTAAATACTTTGTAATGTTTATTCAAAGGTAAGGCTGTTTCATTCAATAAAAACACAAAATGCGTCTTAATTTGTAAAATATTAAATATTGTAAATTGCGCCATATTGCGGCCGTATTGGAAAAATGCGTCAAGAGTAGAGGGGCCGTGTTTTTATCCTATTGACCTTTAGGGACTTTATGATAGCGGGACCTAAGGGTGGTTGAAGCTCTAGATTTGGGGGCATGGTGGGTCGCTTCGATTCCATTCCTACACAATTTTTACCAAATTTGTTGAAATGTTACACCCAACAGCACGTCAGACTGTACACTTTTGTTGTAAAGTCGCGCGTAACATAACCGAGTAGAGTGCTAGCGTGTAAGCGTCTACGTGCTGTCGTGTGTACATCTGTCTTTTTATTTGCGCGAAATTGCCGTAGTGCCGAAAGTGCCACTGCTTCGTAGACCAGAACACATAATCGGCTGAATTATTGTTGTTCTGTTGTTTACAATAATGAAAAGAATACTGTTTTATTGCCGCGAACGAAAAATCGCTAAACAAAAATAGCTCAGTTTAGCTACAAAATGTAAAAAACTGTGAAAATTTTGAATTTCTCGCCACGTTTCTATCGTCCCACCTTAAGAAGTTTTATGCCCTTTTTCTTTTCTTATATTCGAGTTTTTTTTTTCATCATCGCCATCATCAGTTCCGGTTAGCCCGGAGGGAAAAAACTGTGTTCCACTCGCCGATTTTGCGCCTTCATCTCAAGCTCGGATTTGCTCGAATCGAGACTGATCTCTTCCGAGCGAGCGAGCGAAGCGAGAGAAGTTCTCCGAGTCTACTTGAACAATCTGGCGTTTGTATGTTTGTATGTATGTATGTTTGTATGTATGTTTGAATGTTCGCTCGACGATAACTTGAGTAAATTTAGTCTGATCACTATCAAATTTGGCAGGCGGGTAAATGAGGCAAAGAGAATTTTTAAGTTTGAACATGAGCCAAATCGAACAAGGAGTTGCTGAGATATGGAGTCGCGAGTTCATAGTTCGGGGTGAACCACTAGTAATTATGACTTTTGCTGTGTTTCAGCTACGTTCTTTACATGGTGTTATGTTTTCTCTAGTGGTGTTTTGACGGAAGGAAGCAATACCAATCTGCCCCTAACCTACAGATTCTCTAAATCAATAACGGTAAATATTCCCGTGTTTAAATGTAAAAAAATATTGTTTATTTCAATAAGGGCAATTTTCCATTGTTTTTTTTTTGACGCTCGACGTGTGAGTGTAGTTTTTTGGGAATAGACACGCTGGCCCGCCTCTGTTAGTATGTTTATGTTTGACCGTTTTAACTCGGTCATAGCCACTTCATAAAAATTAAGGAGTGCCTAGAGATCTTTGAGTGGTTAATGTAATTGCTTATGGTAATAATTATGTAACGTAGATTTCATGTTTATTTAGATACCATTACTTGTCATTAATCAAACGAAAATAGACATAAACGACTGACACTATTTGTTTGATGGCTCTTTCTAACGCGTCTATTGTGGTACCGTTACTCAAATTATCCCACTTTAAGTCATTGTTTTGAAGGTGTTCTTATATTAAGGCTGGAAGATAGCAGCATGGCGGGAAATTCAAAATTTTCACAATTTTTTATATTTTGTAGCTAAACTGAGCTATTTTTGTTCAGCGATTTTTCGTACGAAGCAGTAGCACTGCCCAAAAAACTTGTCGTAGACCAGAACCCATAATCGGCTGAATTATTGTTGTTCTGTTGTTTACAATAATGAAAAGAATACTATGTTATTGCCGCGAACGAAAAATCGCTGAACAAAAATAGCTCAGTTTAGCTACAAAATGTAAAAAACACCCTTAAGTCATTGTTTTGAAGGTGTTTTTATATTAAGGTTAAACTAAGGGCGAGGCCTCATTGGTGCGTTGCGCTTCGTTGCGTCGTTTTTGCGGACACTTTTTTACCTGTCCATTGCGAAGGCTGAACTGAGACGCAGATGCGACGGCGTGTATACCCTCTTGCGTCGCGACGTCGTGCGTTGACGTAACGCAGATACGGCATACAATGCGTCGATCCGATGCGACGACGCAACGCAACGCACCAATGGGGCCTCGCCCTAAAGTAGGGTGGCGGGAAATGGAAAGTTTTCAGTTTATTTTTGTTTTGTAGCTAAACTGAGCAATTTTGCTGGGCGATTTTTGGTTCAGGACATAATACAGTCTGGTATTATTTTCGTTATTCTAAGCAAAAAAACAACAAAATTCAGCTGATTAGAAGATTTGCTCAAACTACCTACTAGTTTTCGGGGCAGCTTACCACTGGTTTTTCTAGAAAAAAAAACTGCTTAATTATTGTTCTCCTGTTTCTTAGAATAATGAAAATAATACAATTTTACTGTCGTGAAAACAATAATTAGCTACAAAATTTAAAAACCTGTGAAAAATTGGGCTTTCCCAGCACGCTGCTTTCGTTGAACCTTAGGTATGGTCAGCCACAGTCTAGGATACCCCATGGCAGCTCTTATCGCGCGCGGCATAAGGGCGCCAATCGAATAAAAAGGGGTATCCTAGCGTGTGGCCGACTGTACCTAAACATGTTTTGCGTGTACAATAAAGTTCTGTATCTTTCTCTATTCCATCGGTTTTTTCCGTTTTCATACGTCTTAAAACATTTATCCTGTTTTACCCCTTACGACTTAGTTATAAGAAATAAAGTTTTTTTTTTTCAAATGGTGAATCTATGGATTACCTAGGTACCCAAAATTTATTTCATGCAAACAAAATGTCAAAAAATACAATAAATCATAATACAATTCACAAAAGCTTCCTCAAAAAATTTAAATAAAATAAACATGTCACAAAGTAAAAACCAAAAAACACAATCAGAAACGCACTCACACACCCTCACACAAACACACACCCTCACATACCTCATAGGTACCTACTTTAAAATAACTATGGTTCGCCCCGACCTATGAACTTGCGACCCCATATCTCAGCAACCCCTCGACCGATTTGTCTCATGTTCGAATTTAAAAATCTCATTTACCTGCTTACCAAATTTCATGACGATCCGACAAAATTTACTCAAGTTATCGTCGAACGAACATTCACGCATACAAACATACATACATACATACATAAAAACACCGGATTGTTCCAGTTTCTCGCTTCGCTCGCTCGTTCAATGAAAAGGGGGACTGTCAACCTTTTACGTAAATTAAACCTTTACGGGCTACTGTACTAAGAATACGGCAGCGTTACTCTACAGTCCTTTATTTGTGGTTTAGCGTCGGGAGATTGATGATACGGTTGCCATGGAAGCTGATAAATGAAACACTGACTGACTGACCGACGCATCACCCCGTAACGACGCGACGTTGCGGTAATGAATAAGTCGGTAATATCGCTAAATGAAAATTACTTCGGAATTAACATCATACAAGGTGTTTTTACAGGGTAATAGCACCCGGTCATAGGGACCACAACCTAAATTTTTTTTTTGGTCTATGACGTTCCGTTATTTTTAAATTAATAAAATGTGAACGATGTGGCGGGAGAAAAGTATTTTTTAAATATTGTTTTCATTGACTTTCACAATGTTTTAACAACTCAAAGCTATGTAAATGCACCTGCACGCACAAACATATTTTTTAATTTGAGCTAATAACAAAAACAAAAAAGTTTGGAAAATTTTTCAATTTTGAGGTTATAAAATAAAAATTGTTTTTTTCAACTTTTTTTTTACAGATTTGACATCCTGTTGACCAGTAGGTTACACCCTGTAAAAAGAGTTATGTACTTTTGTAATACCTTGTAAATCGGGAAGTATCGTAGCATGAGGCAAATATAAACGTAAGGAATTATGTACATTACGTTGCTTTTGTATATCTAGTGGTACAGAAATAGAAGAGCGTCAAAGTTAGTGGAAATAATATTTTCGCTCGTATTTGAATACGTTTATTGTATCTGAAGATACGGCTGATATTAATATTACTGGATATATTTATTAGTTATTAAGTTAAGTACTTCTTTAAGCAATTTTTATTATATTAATGGAGGTAAGAAGTATCTACTATTAATAAGCGACGATGTGGCTATAAGTACATGTTTTTATTTCTTGTAATATTAAACGTATGGTAAGTAGGTATAAGAGGAATATTTGAGTATTGTGTTATTACTTCGGAGGTATATTTTGTGTTCCGGACCACTGACTCAACCATTGTTTCGAGAAAATTGGGCACGAGTATGATAGATACTACCTTCGCATAGGAATCCAGATACTTTAACCAAAAATACCTAATCTTTAAACACCAAAAACATGAGCACGGAATAACAGCTAAAAAAAACTTATTTTTTTATATTTTGGAAAAAAATAAATGTTGTAAAATTGGTTGGGAATAGTCTCCTCTCTAATCTCCTAACGGGAACAGGTCTAATTTCTAATCACCCTATACATACAACTAACTCTACATTATATTATGATACAAAGTCGCTTTCCGCGTCTGCCTCTCTGCCTGTTTATCCGCTATCACTTCGCTATACTCTATTATGGAAGCACAACTTCAAGATAAAAGTTTTATCCTGCTATCGGGTAGCGGCATCTCTTTTCACGCGTTGAATTAAAGCAAGATGGCGATAGCCGATAATGGGATAATACTTTTATCGTGACATTGTGCTCCCCTAGCAAAACCACACAACGGATTTTGATGCGGTTGTCACGGCCAGTTACGTCTTTTTTCGCGAAAGGTCAAATACACCTACTGAGAGCGGTCCCTTTATCTGTCTTGCTCCTGTCTAAAGGGAGGTAGGTAACGTCCGAAACAGTTCAGCGTTTTAAAAAACTTTCACCAATATTTTCGAATTGACTACTTCAAAGCGGACGAAGTCTTGAATAAGTTATGGACAAGAAATACCAGACAAATGTCGTCCTTCAAACGTAACGGGAAAAAACTCTTGAAACTAACTCGTACTTGGTACACACGACAGCACGTCAGAGTGTACGTTTTTGTTGTAAAATCACCCGTAACGCAACCGAGTATAGTGCAGAGTGCTAGCGTGTAAAGGTCCACGTGCTGTCGTGTGTACTTTCTATTGGAGGTTGGACGGTAAAAGTTAAGTAGGTACTGTGTTCTCGAACTCATATCCGAAAAAACTTATTTATTAGAGTGCATTTCCCGTCCTTAGGGATAATCCGTCAAAAACTTGCTCCTTTAGACTTTAGAGTCTTGATACTCATCGATACAAAAAAATAACAAAGGAGCCAACGTTAAAAATATGCAGTAAGCAGCGGTTGGTTCAATATATTTTCATGCTCGATGCGTATGAGATCAAAATTAATGCCACACTCTCTATTGGATCTACCTATGTATTTAGTTATGTAGGTCCCTATGTTGTAGGTACGTCCCAGTTTATTTGTCCTTTTTATTTGCGGGTCAAGTGGCTAACGAAAATAAGTTAATCAACATGACTATCTTGTAACTCAAAATCATGATGATGATATCCCTTATTAGGGACATAGGGCTCGAAGAAGGGATCTCCATTTTTCGCGGTCTTGCGCGGCAGCCTCTAGCTCCTTCCAGCCGAGTCCAGTCGATGCAGCCTCTTTTCCGTCATGCGAACTCCAGAGGTGCGCGAAACGCTTCAGTGACAAGAAAAGAATTATATAGTTCATTTCCTTCACTGAACTAGTTCACTTGTTTAGTTCATAGTTCACTTATAGTTCATTCATAGTTCACAGCTCATTCATAGTTCATAGTTCATTCATAGTTAATTCACAGTTCATTAACAGTTCATTCATAGCTCAGTAGTTCGTTCACGTATCTTTTGACTCACGGTAGTCCGCGAATGACAAAGACGAGACACATGAGTTACAGAATTTTGGTTCTTAGTGTGGTAGATTTAAGAATGTTTCTTGAAGAATGAACTACGTCGACTAGAGTGAATGTGATATGTAAAGATTGGTAGTGAATTCTTTTAATTTCGTTTACCCGCCTACCAAATGTCATAACGATCCGACCTTTACTCAAGTTATCGTCGAACGAACATTCATACATACAAACATACAAACATACATACAAACATACAAACATACATACAAACATACATACATACATACATACAGACGCCGGATTGTTCCAGTAGACTCGGAGAACTTCGCTCGCTTCGCTCGCTCGTTCAAATATTTTTTATTTTGGTTCAGTAGTTTGGATTTTACAACGTTTCAAAGATACGGTTTTATGACGTCACGCGACGGTCTGCATACTGTTGGCGGTCATAGGAACAAAACATTTTAGCGCATAAAAACAAAACTACTGGACCAAAATAAAAAATATTAAATTAGTTTCTCAATATTGTCTAAAGATAAGATTAAGCCAATAACGGACTTTCGAACAAAAAACTTTGGGTTCCGAATTATAGCCCTTATTGAAATGAACAATCCTTTTTTTGACATTTAAAAACCGTTATTTTAACGGTGGATATTTTAGATAATAAAGGGGCTGTTTACCTCTTTAGATATAATACTGAATTGAATCTATGTATAAGGGTTGTGAGGTTGGATTTCAGCCTACTTCATAGCTAATAAGACCAGTTAAAGCCCTACTACAGTACAGTCTGCTAATTGATGACGTCATTCGTCCATTATTGCAAGAAAACAGGATTGTTAAAGTGTGCGAGTCAGTTGCTTGTTTTTTATGCCAAATTTAAAACTGACAATGGGGATCGGAAATCTCGGAAGTCTTTATTAGTTAGTATTCTTCATTGAGCAGGTGGGCTGGTTGGAAGAAATTTCTATAGAAATAAGTCCGCCCTTGTCATAATGTCTCACATCTCTATTATTTAAGTATATCTTTTTAGCTTTTTGTGCAATTAAAGTGTAACAACATCTTTATATTCCATAATTTTTGGAACCATGTTGATGGCTCTACCAAGTTTATTGCTTCCTGTGTGGACGGTATTCGGGTAATCTTTTGCATTTCTCATTAATAAAATATTATCTAATAATATAAACTATTAGTTCACTACCACTCGAGTCTGCACAGGACCTTATCGTGAGGCCAAATAATGTCTTTTTTGCTCTTCATTGTCGAGATAATTCTGTTATGTGACATGAACGTAATTTTGGCTTCATCATAACAACCCAGGCGTTCCGTTCCAACGTTACGACGTCTAATATTAATATCGGTTCAACGTTATATCCGATTTACATTATACCAGTCCAGCAATCCAGTAGTGCTGGACTGGAATGCGCCGGCCGTCTACATTATTCCAGTCATTTCAAAGCGGTCGAATCGACGAGACTAAGGTGACAATGAGTTCATGAAAGCAGTTAAAAAAAAGTTGGAACAAACTACTATTTAACTTGTTGTTTTTCTAACCCTTGCTACGATTTTTTTTAAAGATTATTATAAAGTAAAAAATCGCTCGGGACTTGAACCCGCAATCCCTTGCATACCGTGCAAGCACTCTAACAATTAAGAAACCGAGTCAAGTAAATGTCGATGCGAATTTATCCAGCCCATAAATTAATTATGTCGTCCTACGTCTCACCTTTCTCATTAAACTCATACAAACATTAAAAGGCGCAAAAACAACCGACACGTGTTTACTCTACAAATGCCATTCCAGCACTGAAATGGCAGTCTACATCATTCCAGTAGCGCTGGAATGATCGCGCTGGAAGGGAAAAGTAGACCTCCATTCCAGTTTTTTCACTGGAATGCTCACTTATTCCAGTGCTTTCCAGTAGCGGTTTACATTGTTCCACTTGTATTCCAGTCCAGCAATCCATTCCATTCCAGCGCTGGAATAATGTAAACGAGGCATGAGGTGGGCCATAATAATACGCTTAAAGGCACGCTCACACCGGGCGCGTTTTGAGGTCTTTTTAGGGCTTTCGCGTTTAGCGTTTCCTCATCAAACTCAAATTTTGCGTTAGGCTTTCTCCGCCTCGTAATAGTACGTTCCACCTTAGATGGGGGATGTAGAACAATAAGGTGAAATTGCCCGCGCGCAACGAAAAATACACGAATTTGATTCCTGTATCAACTACACCAAACAAATCGAAAATGTTCACATATCAAACCCTAGAATTAGGGTTATCCTATCTAACAAAGCCAATTTCGTGTTGACATTCATAGAAGTTTTGAAGATATTTTGACTGAAAAATAAATAAAATAAATACCTAATTTGATATTAAAATGCGAATATTTTATCAAGAATCTATTACACAACACACGTCCGATGGTGCCAAGTATATCCCGGCTTTACTTGAGCAAACATGAGCGACGTGAGAAAATAGACCTTGTTTCTTTTGGAAAAATTGTGTTTTTAGTCATGAAGCTTTTACTTTCACTGAAAGGAAGGCGGTGATGCGTTCATCATAATAAACACGTAGGTACTAAATAACATTTTATTTTGAAGTTAATCGAAATGTGGCACGTAAATAATTACAACGTTAAAAATACAAAGCTTTATTTGCTAGATACTCCAAAAATATCATTTTAAATGTTACGCTATCTATACGGCGGGGCGGCGGTGTCTTGATTACTTTATCTTGCAAGAAAAAAGCAAAATGTAAGCAAAAAGCAAAGAAAGTTACAAGGGTTGAAAAGGTGACTTTTCTACAATTTGTACACATTTTTGTAAGAATTACTTTACTTTATAAATCATTTAAAATCCCCCTGACATTTTAGCTTCAAATAAGCATACCTATCTCATAAACAGCTAAACCGATTTTGATAATACATAACTCGCTAGAAAACCTGTTTTAAAAATTTAAAAAAACACTACCAAATCAGTTCACTTGTTTAAGAGCTGTGGTGCCACAGACAGACAGACACACACACTTAGCGGTTAAACTTATATTATAACACCCCTCTTTTTGGGTCGGGGGTTAAAAATACTAAATATTATTAGGACATTGACATCAATCATGAAAAATACTGGAATTCGCGAACGCTGCAGTCCTTTGACAATCAGCAATCGAGTCGGCGAGAAATGACGCGCACCATCGAACCCTCAGAACTCAGAACAGATAATTTTTAGGGTTCCGTACCCGAAGGGTGCCAAATGGGCCATTTACTCTGTCTCTACTTTCTACTTTTAAAGAGGTATCTTTAGAAACGTAAAAGGTAGCCAGTTGAAATTTTTACATAATGTGTTGTTATGGGGGACACAACTTTTTTTTAAATAATATAAAAAATTAGGCGTTTTTTTCTTACTTTTTGCTCTATCGCAACAATGTTAATACACACAAGCATCGAACTAACGCGGAAGCAAAGTCTATGCGCGGAAGCTAGCAATCCGTAACAAGCGGTACGGAATCCTCAATGTGAGAGTCCGACTCGCACTTGGCCGGTTTTTTGTTCTGTGATCGAACCCACTTCGCCCCCGCTGATGACAATGACAATGACGTCCGCCCACAGTCATTTGTCATACCTGAATGAACGCAGTCACGTTGTTTCCGGTTTCAGGAATAAGTACTTATAAAGTGCATTTTATTTATTTGCCCGGGCGTTGCTACTGTCACGCGAAATTGACTTTCTGCCTCTAGCGTGGAAAACACATTTAGCGTAATGGCCCGTTTGGCAACTGACAGTTAAAAGCTGAATTCAAAGCCCTTGGTAGATGGCGCTCATAGGCTTGGCCATACAAGAACCGGGATGTGGCTGTCAAATTTCGCTTACACAGATTAATAATATCTTCAGAAAAAGCGAAATTTGACAGCCTTGAAAACGGCTCATTGAATGAGAATGTCCTACAGGTACAGAGTACACAGTATATATTTTTTAGTTACCATTACAAACGTGGTGTGAATGGACATGGACATGGGCGCATGTTGAATTTTTTTAAATATATATGAGCAACCCCCACAACACAACCATATTGGCTCAGACTTGATAATCTTGTTGAATAAAATGCTCGCGTATTTTTTGTTTATAATGTTGTTTTTAGGTTAATGTTAGTTTTAATTTAGCTTTAGTTTCAGAGTTTATTATGAATCTTATAACATGTTTTACCTATATCTTTTTTGGATAAATAGGTAGGTCAAGGTCCAACAACAAGGTCCACAAACAACAACTTCAAGACCAAAGGCCAAATTACACGAAAATAGTGAGTGAAATAAACCATCGAGTTTCATTGTTTAGGCTTTCAACACCTCTCGAGAGTTTGCAGCAACTTCGTAATGGGGATCTTGATATGCAAATTTATTATTATGATAAACGATACTTCCCAGTTTTGGCGGCCCATAAATTGGTCTTTGTAAAACTGTAAGCAAAGCTTAAGTTGCCTTTACGGAATTCTGCATTAAACGTAACAAATTAGTAAAGTTGTTTTGTTTTTCAGAGCACAAAACAAGTGCACAAGTGCGAAAAACTTGACTTCTGCTGTGTCTTCAGCCGGCTTAGATGGCAGGCTAACTACATGTTTATCTTGTCTATGATTGTTATGACAGAGCGAGCCTCAGCCCCCTTAGCACTCTGGCCATTTGTCTACTCTCAACTGTCACCTTAGCCACTGTTAACTGTCACCTCAGTAGTGTTAAGTGGCTAAGGTGACAGTTGAGAGTAGACAAATGGCAAGAGTGCTAAGGGGGCAGGTCACGACAACGTAATTTTCAGCCAAAATATCTAACTATTTATAAAAAATATATTAAAGGAATGGCAAGAGAAGAAAGAAGAAACGATGGATTGTGCTAAAACTGCGAAATAGACGGCAATAAAAATGCTAATGGCCTTCGATCTTTCATCGGAAGAGAGAGACATTACTGTGGTAATAATTTATCTCAAACCTCCTTATTTTTATCCTCTGTGTTTCATGCTGGTTATCGTCTATCAATCTAATACTGATCTAAATGTAGAAAAAGTTACTTACCACTTACCTACCTACTTACTTGGGTCTGGGCCTCATAAAATATTGAAAACTAAGCGATGTCTTGATGTTTTGAACAAAATAACGGACAATCGAACCTTTCTTTTAGATACACAAAGCCCCTACTAATGTGGGTTACCCGTAACTCTGACACTAGCAAAGTAACAATCTAAAAAAATTATAGGTACCTCTTTGAATATAAAGTTCATGATAAAACTACCTATACTTACGTTGAATGCGAGTTCTTGAATACAGCAAATAAAGTAAAATTATTACACCATATAATTTGTAACTTACAACTTCGTAGTAGGTAGGTACCTACGCGTAGACTTAGATAAAATGTTGACAATGACAATATTTTTCCCCGTTATCGATGCCAGCGCAAACGAAGTCGCGAGAATACCTTAGTAATTTAGTTATCTCCATTTCAAATCGTGTGCAAAAACCATTTCAGCGTGAAAGGGTAACAATACGTACACACACACACACTCACAAACTTTCACATTATTTTATACATTTGTCTGAGAGGATATTCATCTCACGTTCATCTTTTGTATCAATCTCGTAATAGGACTTCACGAAACTTCAAACAACAATTAATTGTGGAAACTTTGTTATTATACCTACCAAACTTGCAGTACACTGTGCGGTACAGATTCAATAATAATAATAATTGGTTGCGAGCTTGCGGGGAAGTTTAACGCGTTTCTGGTACTTAGCCAAATAGTGACGATATAAAAATTTCGAACAAAAAAATATAACCGAAGGTTAAACAATCGAGAGATTGGGATTTTGCACATCATAGAATGTCGACAATAGGACGATAGAAAAAATAGAAAATTTTCACATATCTAACCCTAGAATTAAGTGAGAGCTATAAAAATCTATCCTATCTAAAACAGCCAGTTTTTTGTTGAAATCCATAACAGATTGCAAGATATTTTGTTTGAAAAAAAGTGCGCCGCCTATTTTTTTTTCATCCAAAATATCTTCAAAACGTTTATGAATCTTAACACAAAACTGGCTGTGTTAAATAGGTCTCACCAAATTCTAGGAATTGATATATGAAATTTTTCGATTTTTTTAGTCTATTTGATACAGGAATCGATTTTGTGCATTTTTCTTTGCGCGCGGGCCATTCACTATGCACGGCGCCTTAACTGCAAATACTAATGTGTTTTTTTTTTTGACTAGCGACCCGACCCGGCTTCGTATGAGTGCAATTTCCAACGTTTCCAGTCTATTTTCCTCATGCTCGAGTTTCCTCTCTGAGTATGGGAGGAAGCCCATTCAATTGTGCGCGGGGTAATTTTATGACTCCGGTTAAAATAGTATCGGCTCTTTTATTCTAATTTTAAAATCAGTTGGGTGATCTTGAAACTCTTTCGGTTTATCTCACTCTGTTTCTCACTGTGTTTATCTGAGCGCTTCCGTGCTTCGGAAGGCACCTTAAACCGTTGGTCCCGGTTGTTGTTGATTAATAACAATCGTTAAGTCATGTCAGAGGCCCTTTGGGCGGCCTAAAAACTCTGACACCAGGGGTGGCCACTGCCTCATACGATTACCTACCTACTCTGTTTTTAACCAACTTCAAAACAATAGGAGTTACCTACACAATTCAACCCGTTTTTTTATTTTCAATGTGATTTACCTTAGAGTTTTTTTCTACATGAATGATTTACTTTTTGTTTGAAAGGGTATACTTCACACTCGTAGTCCCCTAAAAACAATGTGAAGATCTGATGAAGAACTTCGGAGATGGAGTACGGAACTTCTCAATAGACAGCAGCAAATCACTCGTACAGTGCATTAGCTTATAATAACAGTGTACCTTTTCGCCAGTGAAGTCGGTTTTTTTTGTTTGTTAATTGTGTGCTATCTTTAAACAGCTTAAGTCGTCAGTCGATGTAATGCATTTCAAAAGAACGTTTTATTTTGATCACGGTAAAAATCCGGATCAAACGTGTAGGTATACAAGAGCATTATATCTATATGTATATTTAAGCTATCTATTCCTTTTCCTTAGTAAAAGGACAGCGAAAAATAGGTTTTTATCTAAGCCTTTGCATCCAAAATAAATGACGGTCATACGTACGCGCGGCCTAAAGTTATGGCATCCAATACAGCAGCGCGCCAAAACGGGCCCAATACTGAAGGGCTGGTTGATGGCTCCTATTATGGTATTTGTGAGGGATTTGGGCCACAAATGGACATGTTCCGAACGTGTCATAGATACGTACAGAAGCAACAGTCGTAAAATCAAAATTTATTTTATTACGCGCTATATTTGTAGGAACTTCTGGGAAGTGTGACGATTTCGACACAAAAATTTATTTTATTTCATAATACGTACTTATATTATTTTGATAGTAAGCCAGGAACATTCTTCGCGCCTTGTCCCTGAGGGATAAAACAGTTTTGTGTTGTATGCAATTAATCACCAACCATTACCTATTTCGTCGTTGTACAACGAAAACCATTATTAAATACGACCACTAATATGATATTTCATTTCTTTCGCCTGCGATCAATAATGTTATTAGTATAGTGAAACGAGCAATAAAACTCAGTTGTTTGGTACACTAACTCGAAATAACAGTATTTTAGGCATACTCGTTTTGTGAAGAAAAAAAAAATCGCTTTCGCTGTACACCTATGATTAATCTAACGTTGTCGGTTCAAGCCGACTGAAGAAAGTCTTCTGACTTTGTATCTTTGGCCTTTCACGTCCGACCCTTAATAAGCACGTAACATGCGGCCTCTTACAAGATGTTTTCGGATAGAAAGTGAAGGACGTTTCTTTTCACTTTCGTATTGATTTATACGAACACGCTGTTTTAGGCAAAATGTAAATCAACATCAGTTTACTTGTTCAACATATTCGAAACAAATAATTCGATAAGAGCTATTTTCTTACAAACAAACCAGTTTTGAGGACTAGCGACTGTGCTGTTTTTTTTACAGAATAAGCACCCGTAGGTAAATGTAATGGAAACGGAGATAACATTATTTTTCTGAGATACATCAGGCTTAGGTAGCGACTTTTCGTGAGATTTTAACACTCTAGCTCTATTAATACAACTATACGAGAATAAATTCCGAGAAAAATGTTAATATCGATTCCTATATCAATTTCACTGAATGAATCAAAAGAGTAACACAGCATTTTCATGTTGTTATATCTATAACGGCTTATTTGGTTGGTCAACACAATATTACCAAAATCTTAAACAAGTTTAATAAAGGTTTTTTTATTTAAATTTAGAACCAGAAACAAAATAAAACGCCCAAAACATAAGCTCACGAAAACTAGCCAGCCATAAAGAAGAGCCGTAATTTTTAAATAAGAGAACGGAGTGGAAATTACGTCATAAAAGTAATGATTTTTTTATACGACTTCGAATAAATTATGTTTTATTGCCCACCTATATTTACTTTGAACAAGACTAAGTAGGTAGATTTATTGAAAGATACGAGATTATTTGTAAAGAGATTTTTTAATATATTTTGTCGATTTCGTAATAAACAGAGCGTAAAAGAAAATAAATCATGTTATTATTCAAATTCGCCAGACTTATTTTTATAGCGCATAGCTTTTAATAAAATACGCGGTTTTAACTATTGCCGTAACCTACACTGCACTAAATATAAGCTAAATAAAACACTTCCAGTGATTATTGTTAATTATACGTAGAGTAGTGTCTCCGAAATGTCCCGTCGTAATAATGATGCGTTTACAGCACAAATTCACAAAGCATTTCATAGATGGCGCCTACAGGCGTGGCCACTGGCCATAGAAGAATCGGGATACGGCTATCAAAATTAATCTGTGCTAAGCGTTTGACAGCCATATTCCGGTTCTTCTATGGCCATGCCTGTAGGCGCCATCTATGAAATGCTTTGTGAATTTGTGCTAAAAACGGCTCATTGAGGGGGTCGCCACAACATGCGACTGTTATTTGTTGATAGGTACGGTCGGCCACAATCTCAGATACCCCATGGCAGCTCTTATCGCGCGAGGAATAAGGACGCCAATCGAACAAAAAGGGGTATCTGAGACTGTGGCCGACTGTACATACATATTGACCAACACTCGGCAATGGGCATCGTCAAATCATATTTTTTATTCTATAAATCGAAAATATAGACAAATATAAGAAACTAATTTGAATATTTTCTTAATTTTTTTTTTATTATTTAAAATTTCTAAAAGTTTTGTGCATGACGTCACCACTGGCATTATGTACTAAGTTTATTGCATTCATTCATGCTTTTAAAAAATAAAAATATGTTGACGTTTGACAAATGTCAGTGTCAAGTCAACAAGAAGGTTATTTTCTCAGTTATTTGACACTTTTGACATTTGTTGTTGGCGAATGTATTTTTTTAAATATTTGTAGGCAATGGAACTACTGCATTAGAGGCTATGATGTCGTCATCGAAAGAAAAATGAAGTAAACATTTTTGGCGATAAATATTAATACTCCGTTTTAATTTTACTTTTTTAAACCCCTAATAGTAATCAGTATCCCTATTCCTCGAAATGGTTTTCAATTTAAGACAATCGATGCCTCACTGATCAATGCCCATTAAATATACTGAGATCTTATAATTGTTCTTCTAATATTTTAAAAATCTGCTGCTCAACACAACTCGCATTAGTGCAGTATTAGGTGGGAGTCGTATCCGAAAAGTCATTTTGCAATTATTGTCCTCCGCATACAAACCGGGTGTAATTTTTTATGACATTGCACATGAGTAGGTTTCTTTTCACGCGACTAGGTTACGTAACGGTTTAGGTTAAAACAAACATTTTGAAATTAAAGTGTTTGACTTTAATTGACTTCCGAAGTAAAATGATACTACAAAGGGATAACTACCACAAGAAAAACGAAGAAAACGAGAATATACAAGGTGTTGTTTTGTAAAGTGACACCCGACTCAGGATTAATAATTTACACGACAAAGAAGTAAAAAAAAAACTGTGTAAAATACTACTGAAAAAGACTAGCTAATAATGCAATACTCACCAAAAAGCAGGCACAGCGGACGCGTAGTAAAATTGTGTATGCGGGAACCAAACAGAGAGGCACAGGGTTGTACGAGGATGATGGTAGTGAGTGAGATTGTGCGGGGAATTTAACACAAATACACAAAATACCTTGATAACAATGCAAAATGGGTAATAGTGAGTCAAATATCAATAAATACAGAAAGATGGGAGTGACAACAAAATTTAAATAAGTGGGCAAAAATATTACGTCGGCGAATAATGGGGCGAGGAAAATGCATCTGTCAAATATTCAAAAGCGCGCGGGTCATAACAAAAACAAAAGAAAAACGTTCGGAATTTTTTAAGGACAATTAAAAGTGGCCAGTACCCAGCAATGGCAGCAATGCAGTGAGGTCGCATTACCGAACACTATACGTGCTTACTGATCAGTTAATCTTCTCTACAAAGATATTCAGTGATTGCGGTGACGGAGTGACTCTATTTTCGTGGACGAATGTCAACTTAATTGCCGAATGACTTGTGAAAACAAGCGAAGCTACAGGTACAGGGTTATTTTTAAATAGCTTTATCCCTGAAACACGTCAACTTCTAAATGAAGGGCCGAATTCTACAAGTCCTCATGTCCATTTTTCCACATTTTTTACTGATAATGCCATCGTGTTCAGCTTTTGGGTAATTCTACGGCAGAGCTGCATTTATGCAATTCCCGTGGCATTTTTTATTTAAGGGTTTTCAGATAATTTAATGTTCTCACATTACTTTAGAACACATTAGTAACAATTTTATTGTTACATGATTATAAAATTGTTACTAATGTGTTCTAAACACGATGGCATTGTCAGTAAAAAATGTGGAAAAATGGACATGAGGACTTTTAGAATTCGCCCCTTCAAATGTGATTTCTAACAACTTTTGTTCTACCACTTTTGTAAAAGCGCAATTGAAGGGCCGAATTCTAAAAGTCCTCATGTCCATTTTTCCACATTTTAACTGACAATGCCATCGTGTTCAGTACTAAGAGCTGAACACGATTTGAAAATTATATTTTTTGCCTAATATGTGGCGTGGAGAGGCTGTAAGGGTGGTAACCGGTAAAGAGTGGAGGGGCACAAAATCGTGCCGATGCCGCAAGGTAGCTCTGAAATGGTACCTAGGTACAAATGCAAACATTTAAAGAATAAGAAACGTTCAATAAAAAAAAGTATCGAAAAGTCGTAGAACAAAAGTTTTTGGAAATCACATTAAGAAGTGTTTCAGGAATAAAGGCCTGAAATAAAATTTTCCCAGATTCAGCAAAGTTGACTTTATCAGCCTACCAACTGCCAGCTTTGTTCGATAAAATAAATTGGATGGTCACCGGCTTTCTAGCAATGATACGTGCATTTGTGAATTTGTAGCAGCGATACCAAACCAAAAGTTTGTATTTACTTATCAGCGAAAGATAACACAAAGTTCGCTTTCAGGTTTTAACGAAGACTTACATCCTAAAAAGTCAATAATACCTACAACAATATTTTATTTCAAAGTGAAAAACGATAAAATGGGGAAGACTCTCATTTAACGAATGTTATTGAAACCCTACGTGTAATAAGATATTTCCATTTGTCATTACAATAAAGCAATTGGCTTTGAAACATAAACTCGTTCACATAATTATTACAATGCAGTGAAAGACTGAAAGATTTATGTTTTTGACAGAAAAATCGTTAATAGGTTAAGCTGAATTTTTGACCATTCTATAATAACATTATTGACCATTCCTTTTTCAGTAAAGATTTCCTTTTCCCTTTTCCTGAAATATTTTGCTGGAAAAAGAGTATTTTTAAGGACTTGTACAATGTACATTGTCGTAAAAGGCCGTGCTTCAATTTGTTACTCACAGTGAATATAACCAGCTTATTTCACCTCAATTTTTACAAAAAGGCTTATTTAATCACCCACTTTCTTGAAATTGTGTTGAAAGGAGGTCTTTTTCGTTTGCCGTAAAAAAATACATTGTTACCCGAGGGAGTAAAACACAATATTTAAGGCGAGAGTGTTTCTTTGAATCTAGGTCGGAGCGAAGGATTCTAGAGTAGAATCCCGAGCATAGCGAGGGTTTCTAAAGTATAATCCTGAGCGTAGTCCCTCACTATGCTTAGGATTCCACTCAAAGCACTTGAGCTTAAAAAAAAGTGTTGCTGCCGAGTTGAATACTCTACTTTTTCTGTATAAAAAAACAAGTGAGTGGAACTTACGAATAATTAACGTCCGATACAATGTTCTCTGTACGTGCAGCATGGTAAGCCCGAGATAGGCCCTTCTCTATGCAAAACTGTCAACTTGTCGGTCGGGCTCGAGTTGGCTCTACGCCAACATGGCGATGGAGACAAAAATACAACATTTTTTAAAAATGGCAATATCTACTTTCTGCTCGACATGACCCTAATCTATTGCCATCTCGAGTCCCGCCTGCCATGCTCGCACAATAGACATGGCACGTCTGTCACTCGAGTTCGAGAGAGTGTCAAAACGACCATGCTAAGCATACTGGAGGAGCAAAGGATTCTAGAGTAGAATCCCGAGCGAAGTAAGTAAGTAAGATATTTATTCACAAGATAAAACGAGAGTTCCTAAAGTAGAATCCTGAGCGTAGTCCCTCACTACGCTCAGGATTATTTAAAGCACTCGAGCTTAAAATAGTGTTGCTCCCGAGGTGAGTGGTTTGGATAATAAGTGAGTGGAACTTAGCGTCCGAAACAATGTTCTCTGGAGTTAATATCACTACTAGAGGAAAAAACACATTTTTTTATTAAACTAAGGAAAAAACGAATAATTTGAGTAAGCAAATAAAACATTACGGACGAAGACTGAATACGTTGACGTTTTTATTTTTTAACAAACTGTTTTTATTTGGCTTCCGCACGTATTCTTTTTTCATACTGCCCAGTTACTCGTCTATACAATGTTCGTAATTGATCTCTCTGGCCATTAGATTTTTTTTTATTTTTACTAACAATTTCTTCATTCCAAATTCAAATCATGTTTTGTCCCCATGATAGGTATCACCATATTTGTATCACACTCCTGACATTGAGTCAGTGCTTATTCAAATAAATAAAAATGATTCAATACAAAGACAATTAATAATGCTGCAATAAATCTAAAAGTCATTTACAAACATATTTGAACGAAAACCACGAAAAAGGTAACATTGTTAGATCTGATGACATTCAAGGCCGGACTCTCCATTTGTCACGACGTGATTTATTAAGCGATTAACACAATTTACTGCTATAATAATACTGCATTGCATGTAGGTGGCCCTGGTTTGGATATTTGTTACTTTTTCACGCTGAAACGGCTATGCACAAATCCGGAGTATCGTCTGACAGACATAACTGTCAAATTCTAGAATAGGGCAACATTATTCTAGAATTTGACAGTAATTTTTGTCAAACTATACTAAGGATTTATGGACTTAAGTAGAGAAGAATTGGGATACATTTTGAAACTTAAATAGCTAAGATATTACCCGAGTCGGGTGACACTTTACAAAACAACACCTTGTATTTAACACTTGAAAAAATCTCCATTGCATAAGCCGCGTTTCCGAGACCGCGCGAGTTAACGTCTGCAGTCCACACGCACGCTCTTAATTGCGTAAACTTGTTTGTGCAAGTATTCTCGCATGCATGAAGGACCGTGTAGCGGGGCTATTAGGTGTGTACTCGTAGGGAGATCAAAGTAACATCTCGACTTGAATAACATCATTGACATTGGAGCATTTTCTCTGAGTCTGTCAAAGGGCTCATAACTCAAAAGGAAACCCGAATGTTTCAATCCTCTTCTCATGCCACTTGATAATCAGTGTTTGACGTTTCAAATAAAAAAAAAAGTAATTCAAATTGCCGGAGGTGGCACATGATAGAGATGTGTGGAAAACAAGAGGGAGGCCTTTGCCCAGCACTTCAGTGGACTAACATCCAGGCTAAAGAAAAAAAAAAAAAAAACAAATTGAAATTGTTGTCTACAGAATAATTTTTAAATAGCTTTATCAATTTCTCAATGTGATTTCCAACAACTTTTGTTCTTCGACTTTGGTGAAAGAGTAATTTTATTTGTCCATCCAAAAAAATCTTTTTTTTATTGCGGCACGGAGAACTTGATAAAAAAGAGTAGGAGAGGCTAGAAAGGTGGTTGTAAGTGTAGAGACATGAAAGCGCGCCGCGCAGGCAGCGCTGAAATGCTACAAATGCGAACTTTTGAAAAATATGAAACTTTCATAAAATCTTTACACTTAAACTTTCGTAAGCACTGCACATTTTGTATTTCGTAAACGGTTAAACTTAATTCATAAAATCTAAAATATCGAGCTATTCGAAAAGTCGTAGAACAAAAGTTGTTGGAAATCACATTTAGATGGTGACGTGTTTCAGGAATAAAGCTATTTAAAACTTGCCCTATATATGAATTAATTACTGTAAAATATGTATCGTGACGTCACAATCACATATGGTGTCCAGCCAGTAAAGTGGTTACGCATGCACCAGCTTTATTCGGCTAGATATGTTGTTCTTTCTATTGTTCAACAATGTGCGTAATATTTTTTTCATCTCCCACGCTCGGAAAGTTTGCTGTTACTAGTAACTTACGATCGTGTAAAGGCCGGATTTAAACTATCTGAACTTTTGTGCGCTTCGAAATTTGAACGCGACGCCGGGACAGTCTTTCCCGCGCCCTATGGTTTTGAAAAAGAAAAAAACACTGGCCGTTTAAGTAGATGCCAGATCCCGATGGAAAATAAAACCTCATTCATAGTTCGTTTAAACGCGTATTTCAGCGAAAGCGATTGTTCGTGCCCATTCTCTATACAAAACTGTGAATGTAAATGGTGCATAAGAATCTTTTAAAAAGGTAAAGTCACGGAATAGAACATTCAGAAACGCGGTTTCTTCATATAGTCTTTTCAATATTTTGTACACATATTTATTTTTAAATACCAGTAAATAAAAAAAATGCTGCGCTTCTGTTTTATCAAATAGATAATTATGTTTTGGTTTGTTAAATACATTTTTTCAAACGATATTACTAATTAAATTTTTTATCTCCTAGAAATGTTTAATTTATATGGTAAAAGTTCAGAATGCACCCGGAAAAAAAAAACATTCTTTTATTTACATTATTTTTGTGTCTGGATAAATAAACTTCAGGAAATTATTAATAAAACGAATGGTTTTAATACCATCGAAGCTCAAAACTTTAGTGCGGCAGCCGTAACTACAGTAAAATATGCTATTAAAAGGAACTTATTTGACTCACCTGTTTTGCCTGTAAGTAGTTGTCTATAGAGTTTGTGCCGCTTGGCTAACAAAGTCATTTCCTCGCTTCTGTGAGATGAAAAGTTTTGTGTTTCGCACGAATGCAATATTATTTGCGTCTCGTGCTTCTGAATACCTCGCTACGCTCAGGTTTCTTTTTTTGAACCACTCGCTACGCTCGTGGCTCAATTTTAGAAACCTTCGCTAGCTCGGTTTTCAATACAAGCACTCGCCGCAAACAATAATTTTGCATTCTTGCATAACAAATAACTATTTATTACACTTAGGAAATAAGGTACGAGTATCATTGTAGACATTTTGTTTTCAAATTATACAAATTGTGTTTGCTTGTATGCTGCAAGACACCCAATTGCCTGACCTACCCATCTATAGAATACCAGTTGAAAATGGCTGCCATAACAGCGTAAAACACGTCCTTTGTCATACGCCGTTTACGCGTTCACGTAAAGTTCAATCAAGAAGAAAATTAAACGTCTATTGAGCACCTACTAAAAAGGGTTCTGAGGGGAATCTCCAGATCATTTTCTGGTTTCCTCCGTCCTTCGTGGGAATAAATCATTTTAATATTATTCATAGATACCATCTTGGGTAGGTATCTTGCCCTTTCTGAGAGTTTTTGTTCGAGGCCGTGTGGCAAGACAGTATCATTTAAGAACGACATACGAGTTCATACGACATAAAAAGCCTACGCGAGGCTATCCGATGATACAATATACACATCTACTTCACAAAACGTAATGAACTTTTTTAAAGATTTTCAGCTTATACACTTTTATACTTTTACAGCTATTAAAGATTGGATTTAAAAACTGTTTCAGTGTAATGAACACTTAACTTTTGATAGCAATATTTTGACTCTAACTTTAGTGGCTTAGGTTCAGCTTTGAGAAGTCAATCACGTTTTGATTTAATTTGATCGTCTTTTTTATTGTTCTGCGTTTAAAGCTTTTTTTACATCTAGTGTTCTAGACATTGTTTTTTTTTATTCACGAAGGTAATAGAGACAAGACAATACCTCTACTAGAGCGTAAAGTAAAAGAATATATCTACAATCTCTGAAGTCAGAGACAAACGAAAATTGGTATAACTTAACAATGTTTACTTTTTGTTTTTTCTAATGCACTAACCCGTGCTAGGGAACAATGTTTAGTTTATAGGGTTGTTTTAACAGCTAATTTAAAATTAATTTACAGATAAGTAAAATAATTTATCTTGAACGAAATTAATAATTTAGGAAAGGGCTCAGCTGCAACGAAAATTCTGAAGTTTTTTTTTTATCGTAGAGTCATCTAAGTAAGATTGAGTGACGAGGCAATATTTTTAAGGAAAACCCTTTTCTTTTTTGCTGAACAATTTTCCAATTATCCATGACTAGCTTTTCGCCCGCGACTTCGTCCGCGAAGACTTATAAGAAGTTGCCTGGGTACATCTTTCACCATTATCAAATTAGCATGAATAGAGTCATGGGTGTGTATTTTTGTAAGCTATCTCTATTCCAAATGTCATCCAAACCCGTCGTGCAGTTTCAGCGTGGAAGTGTATGTGTTGTGTATGTGTGTGACCAAATTGGTAAAGATCAAATGAATACAACAAAAAAAAAACATACTTTGAACCGTTTTGGCCGTTTTAGGTGTATCATTATTATTGTTTTCTTCATGCTTAGTAGATTTGCTATAAAACGCAACTGTAGTTAAATGTTCATTGAATAGTTGTAGCTTTAATGGTTCCGGCATTGTTATTGATACTACATCAGGAAAACTCTTAAAATGTCTTAAGCTCTTAAAATAGTTACCCTTTTTGATGCTGAAACATGTGTTTAACTATTATTTCTGATTTAATACACGACTACTTAGTTTCAAGTTAATCTGACCCAATAAAATGATAATTTCATACAAATTTTGAACCCCGTTTTGGCCGTTGTAGAGTTAACATTATTACTTTTTCTTCATGGTTGGTAGTTTTGCTATAAAACGCAACTGTAGTTTTTCAAAGTTGTAACTTAAATGGGTTGGGCCCAGCATTGCTACTACATCAGAGAAAAATATTCAACGTTTCCACCCATTTTAACCCTTCATTTGCTGAAATGAGAAAATTGCTGAAACACGTGTTTGATTATTTCTGATTTAGCATACGAATACTTAGTTTCAAGTATATCAGACAAAAAAAATGTATTTCATACAAACTTTAAACCCCGGTTTGGGCATTTCAAGGGTTAACATTATTACTTTTTTCGTCATGGTTGGTAGTTTTGCTATAAAACGCAACTGTAGTTCAAATTTCAAACTTGTAACTTAAATGGTTTGGACCCAGCATTGCTACTATATCAGGGAAAAATCTTCAACGTTTCCACCCATTTTTAACCTTCATTCGCTGAAATGAGAAAAATGCTGAAACACGTGTTTAATTATTTCTGATTTAGTATACGAATACTTAGTTTTAAGTAAATCGGACCAAAAAAAAAAATTATTTCATACAAACTTTGAACCCCGGTTTGAGCATTTGAAGGGTTAAAATTATATTCTTTTTTTCATGGTAGGTAGTTTTGCCACAAAACACTACTGCAGTTTCAATTTCATAGTTGTAGCTTTAATGGTTTAGGCCTGGCATTGATACTACATCAGGAAAAATCTTCAAACTTTTCTACCCCTTTTAACCCTTTTGTGGACAGAAATTTGAAATACGCTGAAACACGTGTTTAATGGTTTCTTATTTAATATACAAATACTAAGTTTCAAGTAAATCGGACCAAAAATTTTTTTTATTTCATACAAACTTTGAACCCCGGTTTGGGCATTTGAAGGGTTAAAGTTATATTTTTTTCTTGATGGTGGGTAGTAATGCTATAAAATGCAACTGCACATTCAATTTCAAAGTTGTAGCTTCAATGGTTTGGGCCCAGTATAGCTACTACATCAGGAAAAAAACTTTAACGTTTCCACCCATTTTAACCCTTCATTGGCTGAAATGAGAAAAACGCTGAAACACGTGTTTGATTTTTTCTGATTTAATATACTAATACTTAATTTCAAATAAATCGGACCAAAAAAAAAATTTATTTCATACAAACTTTGAACCCTGGTTTGGGCATTTGAAGGGTTAAAATTATATTCTTTTTTTCATGGTAGGTAGTTTTGCCACAAAACACTACTGCAGTTTCAATTTCATAGTTGTAGCTTTAATGGTTAAAGCCTGGCATTGATACTAAATCAGGAAAAATCTTCAAACTTTTCTACCCCTTTTAACCCTTTGGTGGGGAGAATTTTGAAAAACGCTGAAACACGTGTTTAATTGTTTCTTATTAAATATACAAATACTAAATTTCAAGTAAATCGGACCAAAAAAAAATTTTATTTCATACAAACTTTGAACCCCGGTTTGGGCATTTGACGGGTTAAAATTATATTTTTTTCTTCATGGTGGGTAGTTTTGCTACAAAACGCTACTGAAGTTTCAATTTCATGGTTGTAGCTTAAATGGTTTGGGCCCGACGATTACACTACATCACGAAAAATATTCATACGTTTCAACCTCGTTTAACCCTTAAACGGCTAAAATGAGAAAAAAGCTAAAACAGGTGTTTAATTTTTTTTTATTTAATATACGAATTCTTAGTTGCAAGTAAATCCGGACAAATTTTTTTTTTTTTCATACAAACTTTGGACCCTATTTTTACCGCCTTAAGGGTTAAACTTGAAGTAAATCTGTCTTAACCCTTAGCGTGTCTACAAATTACAACTATTGTCAAATTTTCACTGTTGTGGCATTAGCGGTTTTGTTCCAGCATTGATCGTAACTGGTGAAAAAAATCGAAAAACTTTGGCGTCCATTTTAACCCTTAAGAACATAGAAATGAGAAAAAATCTGAAATAGGTGTCAAGTCATTTTAAAAAAAAGTACAAAAAAGCAAGATTTAAGAACAAAAGACCAAAAAAAAATTTTTTCCCATACACACTTTCAGCCCTATTTTGACCCACTTAAGGGTTAAATAAAAAAAAATCGCTTCTTAAATGAACCCTCCACCATATAACGCAACTTTTGTCCAAATGTCATACTTATAGGTTCAGCCGTTTGGGCTGTAGCGTGATGAGTCAGTCAACCTAAGCCTTTTATATATATATGTCGCAGCTAGAGGAATTTAAACAATTTTAAAGTACCGGCTCAGTAGCAGCGGGCCCTTCAACCAGGCCAGTGGGCGCGAGTTAGACCTTCACACTGCGAATCATCATTGCCCCACTGTACATGTTTTTGACTCTACTAGCGTTAACACATAATAATTATGGTGCCTCTGTCTTCCGTCTCACTATAACTTTGCTTGATGAGCTTTTTCTAATCAACTTTATCGAGACTACGTGAACAAACACAACTGAGTGCACAGAGTACCCGGAGAATCAGTGACAATCGAGTTCCCGCCTCTTTTGACATCTGTCATCAGACGACTGCGTTCCGAATTGAATGGAAAGCAACTATGCCGCCGAGTTCCGAATTGCATTACAAAGACCGTTCCGTTTTGCCCACGGCGACACGGCCTTCCTGACAAGGCACACGTCCTCGTGTGAAGGTAGGTAGGTTGCACCCTACTTGGTAACCCAGCACCCGACCAACACCGCTCGTCCATCCTGACACCTCCATCAGACAAGACTAGCAACAGGCCTGCGGATCTGCGAACACAAAACATTACAACAGAACACCCAGTTACACAAGGTAAAACGTATGACTCTTAGTGCTTCTGTCAACCCCCTTTTTGGGTAAAGTAATGTGATCACTCTAGTTAGATAACACGTAATGTCAGTTTTGCCTATTGAAAATACAAACCTTAGTCACTGACCGTTAACAATTCCTACCTATGATGGCTAGGCGGATAATCATCAACCATCAATGACTAAGTCTGTCGCACTCAGACACTTACAAACTGAGCTGAAATTAGACAGGAAAACCTAAGTATCTGTTCGCTCGGTCAAACTTGATCTATAGAGTATGTGGTCAAAGACTATCACAAAAGCAAGAGTCATAATCTAGAGCCATTCATTGTCAATGAGTCATTGCAACACTATTAGCATCGCAAGTACAACAAAGAGATTTCAGATTAAAAGAACTCACAAAAAAATCATAACTAATGCACTGAGTATAAAATACCATCAAACTGCTGCTGTCAAAATAACAAATCAGCAAATTAATCTCAAATTCCTATAATATCGCATCCAAAGCAACTCAGATGAAAGTAAGTGTCACATTTGTGGCTCACCAACGAGCACATACATCCTCTCCAAAGATCACAACAGTCCAACCATGAGTCACTCTAGTCTTCACAAGACTTAACCTCAGACCAACCAAACCGTGCACACTCACTTCATCATTCAACATTCACTTCTTAATTTTCTGGTATTTGAACTTTTAATTAACTACAGCAGTTAGGGAATACAAAGAATTATTTCATTTTTATTTTCATCTCTTTCCTAGATCAAACTATCTCACATTGATTCTAAATTGACTTGGTTGGCTTTAGATTGACTTTATATTAACTCTACATTGACTCTAATTGACACAGTTTCACTTTCCAAAAATCAAAACTTGAACGGCTCGTTTTTAGAGGGACCCTATTTTCTTTACAATAGCAAGACTGCTGAGTCAGTAAGTCATTCACTTCACTAAGTTCCGCTGCAAAGAAAACAAAGTAGGTAGGATCTACAACTCAAATCATATCAGTGGTTCCATAGCGTCAGCCAAATAGTCACAAATATCATCTGCTATAGATGATAGCTTTACTAAGCGCCTATGCAGTATAAAAAAAACAAAGTTCATGAAACCGTCATACAATAATTACTTTGGCTAGCACTAATCACCACTATTGGTGTTCTCATTACTCGTTAATTTAAACAAGCTGGGAACTTCATGAATTGACGGATTTACTCTAATTGTAGAGTAAGTATTCTTTCACTTTCTCATAGACAATTTTATGGAAACTTTCAAAACTAATTTCAAAATGGATTTCAAAATAGGTAGAGTCTAAAAATAACAGAGCAACCTTTACCTTCTACCATGATGGTAAAATAACACATCAGCACACACAGTGCTGATACGGGTTGAAGTCACCACAGCTGGGGGAGCCACTAATGCGATGGACTGATCAAATTAAATCCACCTGTTTCCTAGAAAACCACAAATCCAGCTGGTTGGTTCTTAGCTCCACACTATAAGAACAACTTTGATACAAGTCACTGTAAATAACTGTAATTCCTGTGAAAATAAGCAAAAGATTATTTCCATAGCCAGATGTGGCTACACATCCAGGTATCAGTAGTACCTCTACCTAAGGTTCAAAATGCAAAATAATAAGTCAACTTAAAATCTCTTTACTTTTTAAATTTTACTCTCATTAAATTTACTCTTTCCAGGTAGGTATGTAACACAAAATCTCAAGTCTCAATCTCTTCAATAAAATCATGACTATGACAGATAAGTAACTATTGCTGCAGTCAACAGTTCTACTTAGCTCGGTTAGCCGTATCATATTAGTTTCAACTTTCTACAACCTGTAGTAAAAATAACTCAAACCACTCCTTTAATAACAGACATTATCATCTCAACCCAACTAACACATCACCTTGCTTATTTCAACACACAGGTTCTAACTCAGTATGGTCAGTCAAGAAGGTGTAAGTCAAGTATTCTATCTGCACTGCAATGTTCGCTCTTCACCTGTATTGAGCTAGAGCACACACCCATCAAAGTCACATAGTTACTAAGTAAGCCTTACTCCAGGTATTAAAAAGGTCCAAGTATAATTTCAATTAAAACGGTGGTAGCGGTAAATACCTACTTTCTTTGATACAAAGTTAATCCAAACAATAAACCTCATTTGTGCAAATACCAATCTGCCCCTCTACCCTTGACGCATTTTTCCAATACGGCCGCAATATGGCGCAATTTACAAAATTTAATATTTTACAAGTTAAGACGCATTTTGTGTTTTTATTGAATAAAACAGCCTTACCTTTGAATAAACATTACAAAGTATTTAAAATCAAAGCATTACTATGCGAATTTAAAGAGAAATTAATTTTAAAACTTTTTCAATTTGATCGCAATAGCGTCAAGGGTAACCCCCCTGGTCAGAAATGAGATTTTGACATACTTACCTCATACTATTCTCATGCCACCACATGTCACATCATGATGCTGTCTTTAGGTCAGCATTTTCCAAACCATTTGTCGCGGTCCAGTCAACTTTGGGAACCACTGCTTCAGATGCCCCACATTGGTCACAACTAAACTTAGTTTGCAAGTAGCATGAAAGCTTCTCTAACGTAGGTATCATGGTGATCAATACTCTCAGTACCTTTCAGTTTCAGCGCTAAAGTGCGTAATCATCTGTAGCATAAAGAAAACAATTAGAATACCAAAAACTTGTGCGATAAGTACAGTTATCATTATCAAATCAAATATTTAGTAGTCAAGTTCTCCATACAATCTCCATAGATATCACAATATGTCTGAATTCAAATGCCACTTCATTATTTCTTTTTCAAGCCAGAACAATTCATCTCAGTTCACTGGTTAACTTATTAACCTCTGTACATATTTTGAATCCATGATATTAGGACGGGCCTCAGTCCTGAGCCTCGGTTCTATACCACTGCCAAATCCATGACAGTATTTGGACCTTTGTCCAGGAGCCTTTGCCCCCTTCTCTTTTCACCTGGTCAAATCCATGACCACTGGACCTTTGTCCCGGAGCCTTTGCCCCCTTCTCTTTTCACCTGGTCAAATCCATGACCACTGGACCTTTGTCCCGGAGCCTTTGCCCCCTTCTCTTTTCACCTGGTCAAATCCATGACCACTGGACCTTTGTCCCGAAGCCTTTGCTCCCGAAAGCCTTTGCTTTCTTTTTTCACTTGGTCAAATCCATGACCACCGGACCTTTGTCCCGGAGCCTTTGCCCCCGAAAGCCTTTGCTTTCTTTTTGTCTTTATTTTTTCACTCAGAACCGGCTCTAACCTATAGTATCACGCGTCGCCACCCATATTTTTAATAATAAACGATAAACTAAATACCCACAGTGACACTACAGGTTAACTATCACTTTTTCAAACATCAAGCCTTTCTCACAAATTAAATTCTTTGCTGTAACTAGGTACAGAGAGGCACTTGACTTTCAGGCACTTAAAACTTTATGAAAACTTCTTACCAGCACCAGCGTGGAGCATAGCAAACAAACGCCTCTTAAGTTCACGACTCCATAGTGTTTGTTACCTTCTTGTAAATATGTCCCCGTTCTTTATCCAGGTTCATAGTCAAAAGCTAGTCTGCTAGCCTCCGGTAGGTCAATAATCAAGTCTTTTTAGCAGCATTCTTGCAGTTACATTGTAGTGAAAAACCATCCAAACTATCTCAGTGTTGATAACTTTACACGAGAGCTAGGTTACCTAAAAACAAAGTCTTGGTTAGTTCATGTTCTAATATTCACACAGTAAATACGTTACCGTTGCTTCTTTCATCCCCTAGACCTCGCCAATAGGTCCGAAGGACACTTTTCCACTTTTGTTGCTATTGCTTAGTAAATCCCATTGCAACCAGATATTGTAGTAGGCCAGCCTTGGCAATAGGCCTGAAATATCGATCCTTAGGGACAAGATTTCTTCCATCTTCACACACAACTTCCACTTCTTGACTGTTTAGTTGAAGAGTCAAGTTTCGATAACCTCTCTGTAACTTAGTACCAGTGGGACAATGTGACAACGCGAATGCGAAGGGATCCCACTTGCTGATGTCGCAGCTAGAGGAATTTAAACAATTTTAAAGTACCGGCTCAGTAGCAGCGGGCCCTTCAACCAGGCCAGTGGGCGCGAGTTAGACCTTCACACTGCGAATCATCATTGCCCCACTGTACATGTTTTTGACTCTACTAGCGTTAACACATAATAATTATGGTGCCTCTGTCTTCCGTCTCACTATAACTTTGCTTGATGAGCTTTTTCTAATCAACTTTATCGAGACTACGTGAACAAACACAACTGAGTGCACAGAGTACCCGGAGAATCAGTGACAATCGAGTTCCCGCCTCTTTTGACATCTGTCATCAGACGACTGCGTTCCGAATTGAATGGAAAGCAACTATGCCGCCGAGTTCCGAATTGCATTACAAAGACCGTTCCGTTTTGCCCACGGCGACATATAGATAGTCATGAACAAAACAGATTTCAAATTAGTCCTTCATATCATACAGTTTAATTTGACACCCTTCTCGTTCTTGCACGGTACGGAAAAGGGACTTTTAAACTTATTCCAATTAATGTTTAAACCCAACCCTTTCCAAACTTAAAACCTCCGTCATCTTAATTAGAAAGCTGTGCCTTAATAGGTTTACTTTAGTTTGCGTAGGTAGTTTTTACATTCAGTTGCCAAGAAACTGGAAGTGCTTGTAGGTTGACGCGATAAGGAGTAAGTTATGGAACATCCTTAACGAGTTACGAAGATAATATAAACACACCTGTACAGGATATTTTTAATAGCTTTATTCCTGAATTCCATCAACTGTTAAATGTGATTTTCTACAACTTTTGTTCTAAGACTTTTCGAATAGCTCAATCAAAAGTGTGAAATTCTACCATTCCTGCGCCGCTGCCTGCGCGGCGCGCTTTCGTGCCCCTCCACTTTTCCAACCTCTCCTGCTCCTATTTGTTACTCTTTTAGATTATTCACTTTTAATGATTCGCGATATTTAAACATTATTGTATTCGAAACGGGTCGAATCGCGATTGGTTTTTAGGCAAATTAATTACCTTATTTATCCCGACGTTTCGGCCGCGTTACAGCTGCCGTGGTCGCGGGTAGACTGGAGCGGAGAGTGTTTTAATTATTGTGGTGACAGTTGGGAAACTACCCTCACATCACTATTGTCATTTGCAGTTGGCCGGCACACAACACTCACAGTATCGGCGGATATGTCCGAAGAGAAATCTACGGACTCTTTTAGATTACCTACGGGTTCACTGAACCACAAAATTCTTATTATTTTATACGTGGCTGCATCAAATTTTCTAATACAGTGGGCAATGTAGCTAATAAACAACGCGACTACAATCTAAAGAAGTCAGATTATTTACACCGTTTATAACTCAAAAACGGGTGGACCGTCTTTCATAATTTTGATTTTTTGGATTTCTCTTCTTCCCAAAAGAAGCAGCGAGGGAAAATTTCAAGGGAAATTTTCTTCAGCAGAATAGAACAAGAGAAAAATTTCTCTGAAATATCATGAACAAAAAGTGCCACCGAAATCAGGCCTGTATTTTTCTGCTAAGCCGGCGGCGTCATCCATTTTGCAGTAATTACTGTGTACTACTGATAACCCAACATACTGTAGAGCCACATGTCTCTGTAACGTACGAGTAAAGGCTCCCCCACACAAGCGCGTTATTGCGTTTGCGTTATTGCGTTTGCGTTAATGTGTTTGCGTTATTGCGTTTGCGTTATTGCTTTTGCTTTATTGCGTTTGCGTTATTGCAATATCTGTTTTCAGTACATTTTGTGTTAGGATGGCCATGGAGTTACACACTACTGCGGTTATAACGTCGCAACGTTCCTAATACAAAACGTAATGATAACAGATATCGCAATAACGCATGCGGTATAACCGACCGATAAAACGCGCTTGTGTAAACGCCGAGGTACTCGTAAGATCATTTTGCTAACCTTTTTTGTCCGAGACCTTTTTGTTGACCGCACATTATTTATCTTTTAAATATGCCTACACATTTTACCTGCGCCTCCCTATCCTTCATAACGCTGTTAACCGCTTTTTAAACTGTAAAACATAATTTACGATGCCATTAGATATCACGCGTTTTATCTCTTCTCTACCAAAAAATATGAATGAACGTTTTTCGGTGTATGTTTGTAATTCTACCAAAAGTCAAGCTCGAGCTAGAAAGTTGCCTATTTTACCTAAACTAGCCTTACCCGAAACTTTGTCCCTTTGAAAATTTCTTCACAATCTGTCCGTTTTACTCCTTTCTTCTTCTACGCACCTCTACACCCCGAAAGTTACGTAATTATTATCATAAATATACATTGTGAGTGAGTAGACCTATCAATACATATTTCATCTCCCAGGCTCGTAAAGTACGCTGTTACTTTAAACATGCGATCGCAGAAAATCTTGTTTTAAACTATCTGCATTTTTGTGCGCTTCGTTTGAACGCGTGGCCCTAATAAAAAGAAATATGAGGAACTCATTTAACTTGTAGCGTTGCCTAGCAATGGGTTGTTGATTTTATGACACTTCAAGAAGACATGATTTTTTAATTAACAACCCATTGCTAGGCAACGCCACCGACTCTTCTGTCAAAGCAAAGAAGAAGGAAACTCATTTCACTAACCTTTATACGTGTACTAGCTTTTGCCCGCGACTTCGTCCGCGCTGACTAAGATAAAAAGTTACAGCTCTATTTTCCCCCCGCCATCGATGTCAGTCAGGGGAAAAGATAGCAATTTATAGTTTACAGCTTGTGGCCGCGACTTCATTTACGTGGATAAAAGAAAAAGGATATTAGCAATGGTACCTAGCATATTTTTGACCACCTAGTATGAACCCCACCCTACACCCAGCGCTATCAAAGCGTTGGCCCAAGACTTCGTTTCCGAGGACCACGAGTTGTTATGTGCTTCTTCCAACCTCAACGGAGTAAAGATGCAGATACCTACTGTTATCGGCGACTAACTGTCGGGTTACCTGCATTTCAAGACACACTCGAAGATTATCTTCTCTTCTTAGCCTTATCCCATAATTTAGAGTCCGCTAATCTGCTGCTGCTTACTGCAAACTTTCAGGCTGGGTTCTCTCTCTGTTCAGTTGGTCTCGCTCCAAGTCTTCTAAGTATGATTATGCAAAAACTACGTGCCTTTGTGGCCTTTGTGGACACTGCTTCTCCCGATGTTAGAGAGCCCTAATGGGTAGTTTGAAACCCAAGTACTCTTTTGTGGCCTTTGTGGTCACTGCTTCTCCCGATGTTAGAGAGCCCTAATGGGTAGTTTGAAACCCAAGTACTACATCTCGTTAGCTTGCACAGTTGGGTGAATGAATAATCAGCATTCGCTGCAGTACGTTACAGGTCTTAACATGAGTCTGGAATTCTATAAAACTGTAAAAGATCTCCAACAGAGCTAATTAGCGTTACCTACTCGTATTATGGGAACGAAGAGAAAACTAATTGAAAATCCGTATGTTTTTTTTATTTTTTATTTTGCATCATATTATATCAAAGAGACCGATCATAATAATTGGGTTCTGACACCAGAAAATATGTGATAATATCAGGAGATACTAAAAATAAGTAGAAAAATATTATGTCTATCACATTGAGTAGTTTTTTTTCCTATGGGCGGCCTTTCTGAAACACCAAACGCGTATTCTTAGCGTCTACGATACCATAGTCTGAAACAATGGTTTTAAATCGCCAGTCTTATTCTTCTTTCGTGTTGAAAGCGTCACACTTTGCTGTCCCAGAAACTCGTTAACTTGATCGCGCTGAGGTCGCCTCTAGAGAGATCCTATCAGCTGCACTGTGGAGCATCAGGACAGGTATGATCAGGTCAGTCAGTACAGTTAAGATTGGCACGAAACATCGGCATCTGCCTCTTCTGGATGTATTCCTCACATATCTTTCATGCCGGCAAAACCACCACGCAGGCGGTTCTGGGATTTTCATGCAAGAATGAATATACAGGGCGTCCCACGGCTATGCCACATGGAGGGAAAGTACCTTAAATATTGTAGATGGAACATTTTACTGAAAGAAGACATTATTTTAATTTAAAAAACAATTTAAACTGCATTCATAGATATTAAAATAATTACATGGTTGAACCGGGAATCGAACCCGTTACATGAGAAAAATAATTACCCTATAGTTTTATCTTACCGCTCGAAAGGCTTCATGATAAGGATTATTTTTTGCTAAATAACAAAGTGTCAGAAATAAAAGGAAGACCATGAATTTTAACATTTACCTGCTAGTATGCAACAAATCGAGCCGTATCCTGAGCCGAAAGACGCGTAAAATTATATAATTCAAAAATGTGTTTCATTTTCATACTTTTATTCTTTTGTTACTGTGATTTTCATTGATAAATTGACTAATGTTGTATTAAAAATGTTAAAATTCATGGTCTTCCTTTTATTTCGGACATTATGTTATTTAGCAAAAAATAATCCTTATGATTAAGCCTTTCGATCGGTATGATAAAACTACATGGTAATTATTTTTCTCATGTACCGGGTTCGATTTCCGGTTCAACCATGTAATTATTTAGATATCTATGAATGCAGTTTAAATTGTTTTTTAAATTAAAATAATGTCTTCTTTCAGTAAAATGTTCCATCTACAATATTTAAGGTACTTTCCCTCCATGTGGCATAGCCGTGGGACGCCCTGTATAGGCGACAATGAAATTATGTAAAAGTTCACCTGTCCAGTCCTTTTAGGTACTCAATAAGTACTTAATGGAAATGAAACGGTCATGGTGCTCATGTTACACCATCAATGACAGATGTTATGCGCCTTTGGTCGCTCAAGACTCTACAATGTTTTGCACACTTGCACAGTACAGCTACACACAGCGGATTTTTTGGTAAGAACATCGTGTCTTAACTTTCCTTCGAGGTCTCCATTCAATTCAGTCGTTCCCTCAATGCTGAGGATCGTGACCATCATTAAAGGTGGCAGAGAGAAGAGTTCATTGCGCTCTATGACTCGCGATGTGGATCAGTTCATGCAGGTGTTTATGTGTGGCTTTGGTCACAATATCCCTCCATCTTCGAGGTCTGGTGCATACTATTCTTCCCTGAATAACCAGCAGTGCACTCAACGAATTTACCATGTTGTCTGGCTAAAGGATCGCACGATGTGACCGCAACTTTGTAAAGAGCTTTGATAAAAACTGCTGAATGCAGAGTTTTTAAAGTAAGGATTTATTGGTTCTTTCAGATTGTAAGTAGCTATCACTGAAACTATGTTTTTTTGTCTGTTTTAGGTAATTAAACATGTTGATTTCTCCTTTGTTGCTTTATTGATATACCATTTTTGTGACAGTGACGGGTGACAATGACGGATGACAACGATAATTTAAAACAACTTCTTCGCTGTTGGACATCGTTTGATTTTAATGCATAGTTGCGGCACATTGCGGACTTTTTGGTGGGTTTTTATGGTAGATCAAAATTCAGCGTTGATCAGTTTTCGATGGATTTAAGAAAGTAAATAGCTCAACGCTACGTGATGACGGAGGGTCCATAGTAAATGGTTTTGTCGTTCACTTTTATACAAATAGCCACTATATGATAATCTTTATGCATTTACTTTGCTCCTAAGCGCCAAAGCGTAATAATATGTAGCCTATATGTTATTCTGATGTCTCAGCTATCTACATTCCAAATTTCATCCAAATCCGTCCAGCGGATTCAGCGTTATAAGGTAACAAACACACTCACTCACTCACTCACTCACAAACTTTCGCCTTTATAATATAAGTAGGATAGGATAGGATAGGATACCTAGGTAGGTACCTAGTTTTCTACTGTTTTTCTTGCATCAAACAATCATTTCCTCGCTCTGTGAGATGAAAAGTTGTGTGTTTAGCACGAATGCTATATTATTTGCGTCTCGTGCTTCCGAATACCTTGCTATGCTCAGGTTTTTTTTGAACCACTCGCTACGCTCGTGGCTCAATTTTAGAAACCTTCGCTTGCTCGGTATTCAATACAAGCACTCGCTGCAAACAATAATTTTGCATTCTTGCATAACAATTACCTAAGTATAACTGTTGTATACTTTCTGTATTTAGAAGGGTTTGACCATTAAAATAATCCGTAGGAAATAATGTCACCACATAGTAAATCAAAAGAGTTCGGTAAAAAAAATAATTAACGTGAGCGGAGAAACGAGCTAAAGTCAGTTCACGAATAAAACGCACGGGAAGTTCTGAAACCGCCGAATTTATCGCGGGATATAAAAAATACCATCAAACAGGGTTCATTAGACATAAACATTTAGGCACCGAACACACTGCCCCGGCACAAATTCCGCGTTCCGCGATCAGAGTTCTCAGATTTGCTTCACGAGAACGCGTTCTGACAGCTTTTGTGTAAACGGTTCCAAGCAACCCCATAGCATAGGTACACACGACAGCACGTCGACCCTTACACGCTAGCACTCTACTCGGTTACGTTACGGGCGAGTTTACAACAAAAGTGTACAGTCTCACGTGCTGTCGTGTGTACATTAGAAAGAACGTGGAACGCAGAACTCCGGACGGTGTGTGCGGCGCGTAGGTAAGAATTTTGATAAACTAGTTTTTGCCCGCGACTTCGTCTGCGCAGTCTTAGGTTTTTTTCCCAGTATCTTTTAATATTTATTTTTGAATGAAAATGTGTAATTAGCATAAAAAAATAAACGCAATGTTTTAGCAGAAACTTTTAAGTAAAACATAGTGTTTAATTTACTTGAGTAAGCGCATTCTATTACATGAAAATAGCGATTAACGATAGCAAAACGTGCCGTATGAGGGACCACCTTTCAACCGTCTCTGTTTCACGATAGCATAAGTTACAAACTAATGAGTCATGCGATTAAAGTGTTTCATATTTTAAGTAAAACTTGTCGAAGACACGTAGCTTTATGCGTTATAGATTAAAAGTTAAAACAATAACAAATATGTGCTAACGGTCCTCTGAGGGACCACCTTCAATTCGTTTTTGTAGTGTTTTTCTGACTGCAAGAAGTGTTTTTATCGAACTTATTAGTTTTAAGAAATTCTTTGCTAAATATTATCGTTTACCTTATGAGGATATCTTTACCACATTCAGAGATTCGACAATCTACATGTGCGGACTGAGGGACCACATTTATCAAGTAATAAATATTGAACGGTAACTTTTACAAATTCAAGCTTCTCTTCTACAATTGTTTGGGATCTTTTACTAAATCGTCATAGGTCTGGAAACTAAAAAATCCAATGTGGTCCCTCAGAGGGCATGCACGTGATATTTCAATTTATATGCAATGTTTTATGACTTTTTTATCATGAACTTTTTTTCACCATGTGATTTGCAAAAAGCTGAGCAACTTTCCATTTTTTTTAAAGCTTTATATTATTTCATATTAATACAGGCTTTCAAGATTTTTTTACAATGTTGTGGCTTATTACATATTTTTTCTTATGTTTCATCAGGTAATGCATTATTTTCCCATGTTCGTGTGCCATATGTATTATCACATTTTGGTAGGATGTACCTGGGAAGAATTATGTACCTGGGAAGCATTAAACCAACCCAGATGAAAGAAAATACTGAGACTTGATTCAGTCTATATCCTGTGTTGAGATGAAAGATACCGTAATGTACATGAATATTCTTTTTGAACAATGCGATCCGATTGTAACCGAGATCCATCGTTAGCAAACACTTAGCATTTCCGATAAACTGGAGTGCTGCAAATGCACTGCCATTTTCCAAGAAGCTCTAATTGCTTACTTCAATTTCTTGTTGAGCCAAAGTCTCTTCGACGAGGTTTATTGTATTTCACAAGCATTCCTATGTATTCTTGGCAATTTACATACAAATCAGTGGCCGAAGCCTTATTATTAGCCAATACAACACAGTAACAACGATTCTCGATACTATTTTTCAATTATAAGATTGCATCACAACCGAGTGCGTTTATTGAAATTAAATAGCAAATTGACGCTTAGATTTAACATACTTGGTTATGTACCCTAAAATTAAAGGACACTTTGTACCATACAAAACATACAGGACCTCTGAATTCCTGAAATATTGACAGATGATCTAGGCACAATATTGAAAAATGCATCGTGAGTATAGAGGCTGGTCAGTATGTATTGTAGTTTGATTCGATACAATATTGTAATACCTCATTATAAATATTTTAAGATAGTTAGGCATAACTTTATTACATTTTGCGGGGAAACCACGGCGAAATGCCATCTAATGCAATTTATTCACCCGTAGGGAACATTTCGTATCATGTTACGCCTCGTAGGTCGCAGACCCTGCGTAGCGCGTAGCACCCAATGTCAATCCGTAGGGTTCATTTCGTAGCGTGCACCCAATGTCAATCCGTAGGGTTCATTTCGTAGCATGCACCCAATGACAATCCGTAGGGATCGTATCATGCTAGGTTTCGTAGCTCGTAGACCCTGCGTAGCTATAACACACAATGTCAATCCGTAGGGGACATTTCGTATCATGCTACGTCTCGTAGCTCGTAGACTCGAGTAGTAAGTAGCAACCAATGTCAATTCGTAGGGGACATTTCGTATCATGATACGTCTCCTAGCTCGTAGACCCTGCGTAGCGTGTAGCACTCAATGTCAATCCGTAGAGATAGTATCATGCTACGCACCGTAGCTCGTAGACCCGCGTAGTAAGTAGCAACCAATGTCAATTCGTAGGGGTCATTTCGTATTCTGCTAAGCTTTGTAACTGGTAAATCCTTAGCACCGAAGTATTGACGAATCCACAGGTCGAGAAAAGGTGTTGTTTCTCGATAGTATGGAGCTCAGGCTAAGACTGAAATTAAACAAGGACCAGAAAAGACAGACTATTAATTGAATGCTAAACCATATTTTAACAACCACTCCTCAATATGTATAACTGGTTCCATGTATAAAATGTTTTCATTTGATTGCAATGAAACACACACTCCACACTGACAAAATGGCGAACTCTGTGGTAAGCTGTGTGCACAGAATAGTGGAGCTCTCAGCTGTCAGACTCATCAACACACACCAACATGCACCCCACGCCACGAACGAAACACCACAGATAAAATTCGCAACGGAGGGAAACGTTCCAAAACCAGAACATAAAGGTGGCGCGTTAGTTAAAAAATTAACTTCTGTCAATAACTTACGCATAAAGCTTGATAATAAATAATGAGGGTCTATGTCTCGAATGGCAAGTTTTACGCTATATTTTAATATTGTTATGTTTGTATTTTGGGTAAAACCTATTGTTTTAAAATCAAAAGCATTTACCTCGCTCGTGTAAACCAGTATCTGAACGTCCATAATGGAACTTTCATGAAAACAAAATCTGTTCGTACATGAAAAAAACACTGAAATAAAATCTTTTAGGCAGCAGATACTGTTCAGGGGATTTTTCTCTTTGATATTGTCGGGTCATGGAAAACTTTAAATCTATTTCAAAATTTAAAAAAAAATGGCCCAGAAAAAAACATTTCTTTGTTTTGTGGACGTGTTGTACAAAAAAGATACCGCACAGAAAAGCCTACCCTTTTGAGAGTGCTATTAACCCATGGGAGTATGGATGCGTTAATATGTATTTTTTAAGTGGACTCACCCATTCCAAAAACGCTGAACTACGCAAAACCTAGTAAGTTAGCAACAAGCTCATCTGTTCTCCTCACATTCTTTCAATATGCAATATAGGCGGTCCAACCCAATAGTTTATTTCATTCGAAACGCGCTGGCTATCGGTATGCTTGCTTATTGGAATTTTCGCAGCCTAACATACCTCAGAACCTGGTGACCTAGGTTTTGTTTCGAAAAGCTTTGCTAACAGGCAACCAGAACTATAGAGATGGTACATGGACCGTACAATGAAGTTGTGGTGATCTCTGGTTAACATGAAAAGGCAGTCTTGAGAAGTGTCGTTGCTTTATGGTCATAGAAAAAATAATTTGAGTAATAAAAGTAGGACAAACAATGATGGTATTATCGTATGTATCGTATGTAATTTCGCAGCATGCTTAACTCGCTACAAACTATCCTAGCACTCAATTTCGTTCCTGAAAAAAGGGTCTTGGCAGACAGACGGACAAAAAAGTGATCCTCTTATAGTTCCGTTTTTTTCCTCTTTCGGTACGGAACCCTAAAAACACATCTACAAGAACATTTGGCTTAAGTCACCGACTTCCACTTACTTACCATAAAGTTCCTTTATTTATATCGGCAATAAATCTTCCTTCGGTACAACATCGTAGCATCTGTCGCCAAAGGGCTTGGATTGACATCTGCGCTGGAATCTTTATTAATATCTTAACCCTGAACTTTATCCTCATAACTTTGTACTGATAACATAGGAAGTTAGGGGATAAGGAAAGACAATGTCAATACGTGCGAGGCCAAATTATGCCTTTTGCATCTACGTGGTGAAATTATTTATACAGCGTTCAGTTATCAGCCACCTTTACTCACACTACATGGGTGAAATGACCTCTCGGCCGCTGGGACATTGTTTTTTAGATGGAGTAGGTTTACCCAACACTAATACCATTCTGACAGATTAGTTGCCAACTCAGCCATGCGTTCCTCACGTTGTTTTCCTTCACAGTTAGCGATTGGTAATGTTATTACAAATTCACAAATGCACGTAACTTTTAAATAAACCTTGGCCTAGTCTTTCCTGAAGGCTAGGTTGACTTAGCAGAGAGGATGGTATAGGCCTATAGGGCAATCCCACTCCAACTGAAAAAATGTAAAAGGCACTGCAGCGTCTTATTGGTCTCTTAACATGAGGGGAGATGCCACTGGACGTTGGACTGAACGTTAGGTTTAGCGTTTTTTTTAAGTTTATTCTCAGCAGATGGTTAGGTTATTCATAGGTAGATATTTTCACAGTGAAACTTTGATGGTAAGGTAAGGATGCTTAAAGTCGTCCTTTAGAATTCAGTAATTTTATATAGCTAGCTCTCACTTAATTCTAAGGTTATATATGAGCACTTTTTCGATTCATTTAGTGTAATTGATATAGGAATTGATTATGTATATTTTTATTTGCGCGCGGGCTAAGTAATTCACCATGCACGGCGCCCTAAGCGCTACGCCTGTAAAAAAAACAGCGTGTAGAACAGACCTTCTGTTACCTTCTTACTAAGTAACTTACCCACTTGGGTACGTGAAATCTGTTTCATGGATTATTCCAGTCGGTGGGACTAAACAATGATGATTCTTGTGTTCAATTCGTAATTATTGTTGCGCAAGTAAAACAAGGGTTTAGTCGTCGTGCTCGCTTACAGGCTTATCAGATTAGTGAAATAAGGCTTCTCAAAGGTTTATGTTTTGGATTTGTAAATAAAGTTGCAGGGAAAGTTGTTTTTAGTTTATTGGGCGTGTAAAATTATTCACAATAGTTTAGAATTAATTAGGTACGTAATTACCCAATCGTTTTGTATCATTGAACGGGCAGCGAAAACTTCTGAACTCGTTGCAATCCTAGCCACCATACCACAGCACTTTTGTTTCAGAGTGCGTAAGATTCAGTGACTATTAGCTCTTAATTATCATTCTCGGCATAAGTTCGATTGTACAAGTAAAAAAATGTGATCTCGAGTATCGCAGAATAAATCATGAATCTTTTCCCTATTTCTGTGTATGTATAACCTGATTCCATTAACAAGGTTAAAATACGAGTAAATAAACATAGTTCCATCAACAACCACGAGACACTCTTGTAGGTAGGTTCACAATTTATTTGGCTGGCTGGAAGAAATTTCTGTTGAAATAAGTCCGCCCTTGTAAGTAATTTCTCACATTTGTTCTGTAAGTTTCGTTTTGTGCAATAAAGTGTAATCTATCACTGACCTGTATGCGACCGTTCAGATCTTGGCCAGACGACTACTTAGTCGGACTTGCGTCAGTCAGGGTTAGCCAACTAACTCTGAGTTAATTTGACATTTCCATACAATTATTGACGTTAACTAAGAGTTAACTGGCTAACCCTGGTTGACGCAAGTGGAGCTAACCATTCCTTCCTCCAAGGAACCATACAAGCGTTAAAGTCCCCCCCCCACACAGGCGCGTTTTTGCGTTTGCGTTATTGCGATATCTGTTTCAGTACATTTTGTATTAGGATCGCCATGGAGTTACACACTGCTGCGGTAAGAAAGCAATGGCATTCCTAATTCAAAATGTACTGAAAACAGATATCGCAAGAACGCATCCAATCTTACCGACCGATAAAACGCACCTGTGTGGGAGAGCCTTAAAGTTGTAGTGATCGAGAATCGGGAATATTTACGTTCACCAACACAATGTCAGTGTTTCATTTATCAAAGTCAGACACTGTGGCTGGCTGGCGGGATAGCAGATGCTTTGATTAGATCTTCCTTTTTTTACTCACTTTGCTTATCTTTTTCGGACCTCTAAAAGAAATTTTAATGAAAAGAAGTGGCACCCGTGAAATTATATTTTTTTTACTGTTCGAATTGGGACAGACAGTATTTCACAAATATAGGTAAGTAAATAAGATACATAATTTGAAAAAACTGTGAAAATTGTGCATTTTACTCCACGCTACTCTAGTCGAACCTCAATGACATATTTTACAAATGGATCGAATTTATTATGGTCATGTGTAAGTTCCTATAAGCCGGTACTTTGCTGGAGGTTTTGTGTTTCATTCGCGCAGGTTTTGTATCTAGGATATCTTGGGTCTTCCAGGTCTCCTTCTGCCTGGTATCTTGCCAGCAGCTTCTGAGGATGAAATAGCCAAACTGATCGTTAACATCTGATAGGAGACGGCATGCAAAGAGGAAGTGTGTTCCTATGTCAATCTACATAGCTTCATCATGGATCATGTGACACGCAAGTTCACTAAATTGATACCAATCTATACTTGCCATGCCAGTATAGATTTTTAGTATGTTTTATTCGAAGAGTGTTCTTTGTTTTCGTGGTTACACTCAAAAGAACCTGGAACCTGGATGGTTGTGCGATTCCAAAACACTTTTTCAGGCCATTGTTTAGAGCTGGATTCACTAAAAAAATACGTGACAATACCCCACATAGGCAGGCGAAATGTTTGCGGTGTCACAATACATTGTTTGCTAGCAGTTCATCGAAGCGGGCTCAAAAACCCCTGCCTCATTATGAAATTAAGGGCGAGCCGCCGTCGTTAACAAAATGAGTGTGCAAATATACGCCCATGACACAATTTTATTGCTTGTTGCAACAGAAGGACCTGAATTTGCTTTTAAAATTGTCAATGAAACACTTTTGTTTGGTACCAAAAATCTGTGACCTTTATATTGTTCTCATCTGGCTAAGAAAAGTTTTCTTTATTGTTCGGAATATCTGCGCAAAAGTCAAATTGTAAACGAATTAAAAAAGTAGGAGTTAACCTTTCACTACCGACGTGATTTTTTTGTAACGCAAGTAATGACGTGCGGTCTGTGAGACCGCTGTATTTAAATAGTTGCTTTATGAAAATGCGGTTCTTAAGTTATTCATACGATGACAATGACAAATGCACCCAATATGAAAGTACATACGTAAAACTCGTGTGTAATTTTAGTCTTCAACAATTCAACATCTCTAACGAAGGCCTCCAAAGTGTTCTGTACACAGACGAAAACGTAATAAGCTCCAAGCCGCAACGCAATGGACGCGAAATCAAACTACGTAGACGCGTCGGTACGGTCAACAGAAATAAGGCCACGTTGATTCAAACGATGTTTGTATACTGGAGCTGAATTGTCAATTGCAACATCTATCGCGATTCAATTTTGACATTTGGATGATGATGAAAAAGAAGAATTGCAACCCAACTTAGAAATCAAATAAGACTCCGTACAGGAATGAAGTTTCGGTGATTTTACAAACTTAAACTTTGCTAAGCACTGCACATTTTTATATTGATTTAACGTTTCACTTACGTTTATTATTTAATTTAACGTTAAATCAATATAAGAAGTTTCGGTGACTTTAAAGGTATTTTAAAAAGGAAACTTCAATGTTTACTTATCATATTTTTTGCTAATGGAAAACGAAATACAAATAAAATATTTTGTCCAGTTAATGAAACGTGATTCAAAATATACATGAGGGCACATGACCAACGCCTTCCCCAGCTGCAACAGTCGCCGTGACCGAATCCGGTCGGATGGAATCATCATCTCTTCTAAATAATTTAGCAATTCTGAAGGCAAAGTTTTTTGTTCGAAAGTCCGTTATTGGCTTAAACTTATCTTTAGACAATATTGAGAAACTAATTTAAATATTTTTTTATTTTGGTCCAGTAGTTTTGTTTTTATGCGCTAAAATGTTTTGTTCCTATGACCGCCAACAGTATGCAGACCGTCGCGTGACGTCATAAAACCGTATCTTTGAAACGTTGTAAAATCCAAACTACTGAACCAAAATAAAAAATATTGAAATTAGTTTCTCAATATTGTCTAAAGATAAGATTAAGCCAATAACGGACTTTCGAACAAAAAACTTTGCCTTCCGAATTGTGATTTTCAATTGAATCCATTCTCTTCTAAAGTCTCGATCACGAGAACCTTGTGATGGAGATTGAAGTCAGAAAATTAGGGCCCTGGCCAGGTGTGGCGGCCATTTGGGTAAGCCGCACGGCACATAAGCGTAGTAAAAGTAAAGCAGTACTTTGTCACAACGTTAGCTATAACCGGGTCTTTCCTGTAGGCTAGGCCGACTAATCTGAGAGGATGGTTTAGGTGCTGGGCAAGCCTACTCCATCTAAATCCTGTCCCGGACACTGTAGTAACCGAGTGGTCATTTAACCCTTCTGGAGCGAGTGCCACTGGACGCTGAATAAATCATAGCATTTCGTAGATGCAAATGCATTCGTTTTTTTTTATAACCGGGTCAGGGGCCATACATACGTACGTGAACTAGACAGAGTGTATTTTTTTAATAGTTTTTTTAACCGATTTGGCTCATGTTTGAACTTAAAAATTATTTTTGCCTCATTTACCCGCCTGCCAAATTTCATGACGATCAAACTTTTACTCAAGTATACTCAAGTTGGCTCTCGAAACGACTGGTGTTTGGGGCGCGGAGGGCAGGGATTTTGTCTGGGAAATAGGGCGTCGCCTGAGGGGTCAGGGTTTTGACAAACGCTCGGGGGCATATCTGATGCAAAGGATTGCCCTTGCTGTGCAGCGCGGTAACGCCTCAAGCGTTATGGGTACTTTTGCGTCAGATGTGTCCCGGGGTGGTCTATTTTAATAGTTTTTTTTATTTATGTTTTGACTTTATTTTAATTTTATTAGTTTAGTTGACGATACATTTTGTGATTGTTTGTTTATTCGTGTTTTTTTGTAGTTATCGTCGAACGAACATTCATACATACAAACATACACACAAACGCCGGATTATTCAAGTAGACTCGGAGAACTTGTCTCGCTTCGCTGGCTCGTTCAACAAGACTCGAGTTATCTTACTCTCCTCCCTGTACCATGGCATCAGTGGCGATCAGATGCGACCTAATCCTGATTTCCTGATATCACAGGTGTGAAATTGCACTCCACGAGTTAGACGGGAATTCAATTTTCAAAATTCGCAGATTCAGTGTCATGGCTGTTTTGGTATGTGGAACGATGGGGTATTGGGGGTGAATTTCGGTCGTCGTGTCGTTGTTGTCTTATTTATATTGTATTGTCGGTGTCACGACGAAAATACGCAAAAGAGCGCATCAGCAAACGTACCTTTGTGAGTCTATCAATAGCATCTATAGGGAGTTTTATAGTTCTACTTGATACCTGCAAAAGAAATCATGCTCTAAACTCTAAATACTAGGGTCGTTCAATAAATAGCGAGAATGAGATACTGGCTGGCATTGCCCCTTTAATAGAATAATAATAATGTAAAATCAATATTGATAGAAGTCACTTGTGTCATTGTGTCCGAGCGAGTTCTGTAGAATGAGTTTTTTTTATTATATTGACGTACACACGACAGCACGTCGACCCTTACACGCTAGCACTCTACTAGGTTACGTTACGGGCGACTTTACAACAAAAGTGTACACTCTGACGTGCTGTCGTGTGTACTTTAATTTAGTATGAAACACTAAAATATTCTTACCTGACATTGTTGTACGTCATAGGTCACAAAGCCAAATGTAATTCGGAAAGGCGTAGTGAACTCGTTATTTACAAACTAGCTTTTGCCGACGACTTCGTCCGGCAGACTTGGTTTTTTTTCTGTTATCTATCACAATAAAACATAGCCTATAGCACTCAGCGATAACGTAGCTTCCCATTAGTGAAAGAATTGTTTAAATCGGGTGGTAGTTTTGGACCCTATAAACCTACATACTTACAAACTTTTCCTCTTTATAATACAAGGTGTTACAAAAGTACCTAACTCTTTTTACAGGGTGTAACCTACTGGTCAACAGGATGTCAAATCTGTAAAAAAAAGTTGAAAAAACCAATTTTTATTTTGTAACCTCAAAATTGAAAAATTTTCATAACTTTTTTGTTTTTGGTAAAAGCTCAAATTTAAAAATACGTTGGTTTTTGAAGTTGAATTTGCATAGCTTTGAGTTGTTAAAACATTGTGAAAGTCAATGAAAACAATATTTGAAAAATACTTTTCTTCCGCCACAGCGTTCACATTTTATTAATTTAAAAATCAACGGAACGTCGTAGAGCAAAAAAAAAATTTTGGTTGTGATCCCTATCACCGGGTGCTATTACCCTGTAAAAAGGGTTAGGTACTTTTGTAACACCTTGTATTACGTCATGTCTCTTGTCACCAGGGCGTCGCGGATGCTACGATGCTGAGCGAGCTCGGCGCGACGCCGCCGGCCAACCTCACCACCGAGTACCCAAACCAGCACTACTTCGTCACCTTCTTCGACGACGTCAGCCAAGCCTACGTCAACGGCACGCAGAATGGCACGGATGAGGTGAGTCCCTATATAGGTACAGCCCAATAAGTTTTGAAGTTAAGAAAAAGTTTTGATAAGTCCGACTTTGAACCTTATTATCTCGGAAACCGTTGATTTTCCAGGCATAGTTCCTTGGGCAAAATTTTCATTATGATAAGGACAATACGTGGTTTCCCGCTTTGTTGGCGGTCTTTTGACACCCTGTATAGAGGCTTTAAAAGTGGTTTTGCGAACATTAATTGCGACAAAAGTTTTATTTTTTATTTTATAGGATCTCTTGGTACTGTGTGGGTATATCAAATCTAAATTTGCGACCTGAAAAGTGTGGGGGACAACTTTTGGTGGGCGAAAAACCTCGAAATTTTCGGACCTTTTCCAGTTTTTCGCTTATAACTCGAGCATGGTCCATATTTTGTGAAAAATATACGTCGATCAAAAAAATAATTACGTGCAGCATATAGCAAAGAATTACCAATTACTGAATTAATCTACATACAATTTTCTACAAAATAGTTTAATAAAATTTTTCACTGGATCGATATTATATGGAAAAATGGCGGGAAATGGCATTTTTGTCGCTTCGGTATAGGCCCGATTTTGAGCGAAAGTGAGACATCGCCGTTGTGTCATAGGTTTTAGGACTACGTAGCTGATTGGGGTGTCAAAAGACGCGTCTTGATAAGGGCTACACAATAAAAAAAACTTTTAAAAAAACTTAAAAATTGTAAATACAATCGTTTTTCGCCCGGTTTTGTTGATGAAAAAAAAATCATATCTCAAAAACGAAACAGGTTATCGAAAAAATAAAAAACACCCCTAATAGATATAATTTTGGACTATATTAAAAAAAAAATGGAGGTGCGTAACACTGATGAATCATACCTGAAGTTACGCACACACGAGCGCGCGTCTATACGCATTACAACTACAAGTATGGCTCAACCGCTTTTGTGAGATAAAACAATTGTACCCTTTTTAACCTGTAGTAGCAGTAGTCCGGTGGTTAATTATTGGTTAGGAAGTAGGCATTTTATGCGACGATGCGAGGCGAGAATTATAGGCGCCGGACATGCTTGTAAACTGTATCCAAAAATAAAAGTCTTATTGTGTAAACAAATATGGCGGAATGGGTAACCATAGACTACTATAGTGCTGTGATGAGTGAAGAGACCACTCGGCGCTGCAGTGCCTGGGACATTTTTTTAGACAAAGCACATTAGCAAACAATGTTTGATACCTTTTGGCGACTTATTGAAATGTCACTTGTAATTTGATGTTACAGAGAATTCGGTTTTCTGTAAAAAAATATTAGTTTTACGATGAAATAAACGTATTTTTACAAAAATAATGGTATTGCATGTGATTACCCAGACGGTAAAATAATGATCTACTAGCTATTGTGTGTGATTACACAGGGAATGCGTATTTTTCTTCCGGTAAGTGCTTTGTTTACACGATAAGACTTTTATTTTTGGATACAGTATACTTCTATATTTTTAGCATTAATCTAGTCCTACTTGTTAGACACCAACACGTGTCACACCCAAATATTACAAAAACCTTATCGCGATTTGACCCGTTTCGAATACAATAATGTTTAAATATCGCGAATCATTAAAAGTGAATATTACAAAAACCTGTTTTGCAATACCTAAAATAATAGTAAGATCTAAGGCAAAGTTAGTTATTACAGCGGCTAGGAGGTCCGATCCTTTCTATATTTAGTTCATTATCAAACAATATCGTGTTCCAGAAAGGGTTGTCGACAGCACAAAGGAAGGCTCAAATTCTCAGGATCATTGAGACGGATAAACTTTATATGGTCAATGGAACCTGAATTGCTTTATGTTTCCTCGCATTGTCCTGCAAAGAGTCCCGTAAACAGTGGATATTTGCGTGTTTGATCTTGGGACGGCTCACTAAAATAGGTACGGAGCCCACTCAAGGCGCTTGAGAATCTTCAAAATTAGGAATAAACAGAGTTTCTGCTAAGGTCTTTTGAACATTGTTTGGGCATTTTCATCGGTAAACGGCGGCGTAAATCTGAGAAAATCTGCATTACAATATCCTGAAAGTATCGTTGACCGGCTGTAATGAGTGCCAAGCTTTAACACCCATATTTTTAGGAAAAATACAAATTATGTATAGTAATCAGTTTTTTTGACAATGGGCATCGTCAAATCCTATTTTTTATTCTATAAATCGAAAATATAGACAAATATAAGAAACGAATTTGAATATTTTCTTAATTTTTTATGTAAATATTTTTTTATTAAATATTTAAATTTTCTAAAAGTTTTGTGTATGACGTCACCACTGCCATTATATACTAAGTTCATTGTATTCATACATGCTTTTAAAAATTAAAAAAATATGTTGACCTTTGACAAATGTCAGTGTCAAGTCAACAAGAAGGTTATTTTCTCAGTTATTTGACACTTTTGACAGTTGTTGTTGACTATAGTATTTTTTAAAATATTTGTAGGTAATGGAACTACCGCATTAGAGGCTATGATGACGTCATCGAAAGAAAAATGAAGTAAAAATTTTTGGCGATAAATATTAATAATCCGTTTTAATTTTACTTAATTAAACCCCTAATAGTAATCAGTATCCCTATTCCTCGAAATGGTTTTCAATTTATTTACGACAATCGATGCCTCACTGATCAATGCCCATTGTGTGTTTTGTGTTTAGAGCTCTGATAGATCCTTTTTTTTGACCCAAATTATTGACGACGATTTTAGAGTTCTATTGCATAACGTTTTATTGCACGTGTTATAAGGTCCGATGTTATTTAGTGCGTTTTCTAACACGATTTACAGTATATTTACACTTAGGAAAACTACTAGACTCCTCATTGACAGACCATCGGAAGCAATTTTCCGCCACTCGTTAAAGAATTGACTGCAAGCCGACATACGCCTTCAAGCACTTATTGCCCGAATGACAGAGTAATCATTTAGCCATTTCCCTTCAAAGAAAGATAGAAAGTCAGTGTATTCGTCAACTGAAAATAGGACTGCTACGAGTTTCGGATGAACATATACAGGGTGTTGTTTTGGTTAGTGACACCCGACCAGGGTTTTTTTTTTTTGTTATTCACATTTTACCTTTTTCAATTTGTTCTTAATAACCGCGGTGACTTGCGGATACAATATGTTAAATAATACAATATGTTAAATTGTATTTAGAAGGACGATTATTGGGGCTTTAACGAACAAACCCCTTTAAATTATTTAGGAAAATATAAAAAGCACTCAATCTCTCTGAAATCTGCAATTATTTAATTTTTCATGATACTTGACCATTTCTTAATCCCTGGAATATTGCCGTCATATTGCCAAATAAAAACAAAAATAAAATTCGTTTGGCCTTTGACAGTTTTCGTTTGACACACAACATAACAAAAGCATGCCTGGCATAATTTTAATTGCAGGCTTTCTAACCTTATTCGTCGAAGTCCTAACTACCGAGACGCCATCTGTCGCAAGTAAAAAAATTTAAATATAATTTTATCCTCGAACTTTTCACATACAGCTAAAAACCTTTTTACCTGAGCTTCCCTAAAAATCTAGCCCTGAAAATCCCCGTCAATGTAGGTTTATTGCCGATAAGTAAGCCTCAAGTGATCACAATGATATTATAAGAAAATCGACAAAGCAGTGGCACTGCCCAAAAAACTCGTTGAAGACCAGAACACATAATCGGCTGAATTATTGTTGTTCTGTTGTTTACAATAATGTTTTCATTAAGAATACTATGTTATATTGATGCGAACGAAAAATAGCCTTAAGGCTGGACGATAGCAACGTGGCGGGAAATTCAAAATTTTCACAGTTTTTTACATTTTGTAGGTAAACTGAGCAATTTTTGTCCAGCGATTTTTCGTTCGCGGCAATAAATCAGTATTCTTTTCATTATTGTAAACAACAGAACAACAATAATTTTATTCAGCCGATCATGTGTTCTTGTCTACGAAGCAGTGGTACTGCCCAAAAAACTTTTCGTAGACCAGAACACATAATCGGCTGAATTATTGTTGTTCTGTTGTTTACAATAATTAAAAGAATACAATGTTATTACCACGAACGAGAAACCCTTAAGCAAGACAGCGCTTTTGCGCTCAACATAAAACAATTACACGTTATCGTCCGGTGTCGAATGAGTCAGGCACGACTCACGACCGTAAGGCCGGCCACATACAGACGAAATTTTTCCGTAACGGAAAATCGAACTCAGCAACTGCATACAAATCTATGAAATTCCGGACGGAAAAAACCGTATGTGTGAGGTAAGTCCATAGACTGTATGCAGTCACTGCGTTCGGAATCCCGATTCAATATTTTCCGTCCGGAATACCGTCTGTACGGCCGCTGGCTTAAAAAATCTGTTACATCACGTCACACCACACATGAGAGAAGCTCTCCCCGTGACAAAACAGCTACTCGCATAAAGTTAAAATTATGCCGTCGGGGAGTTAGGGAGCTTCTAAACTGGCCCAGGAACTCGAGGCTAATTAGGTGGAGTCTGCCCGTAATGGCCCGATGGGAGAACTTCGGCGGGCGTACTCTTCTATCAACCTACCCTAAGTGATCGATTTCGATCTCGTTAAAAGATACAAGAGCAAAATGGTTCAGTTTCGTTGAGAAAAAAATTACCCTTTTCAAGAGCATTGTCATTTGAATTTTAATGCCTACTCTATTTTGATATATGTTCTCTGTTCTAGATGAACGCATTGGGTGGTGTAGATTAGTGCATACTAATCACACCAGGTGGCGCCCCCTGTCCAGTTGACGGAGACTAGTTGAAGAAATTTGCATGGACAGTTACTTGACTCGGTAGCTCAATTGGTAGAGCGCCTGCACGGTATGCGAGAGGTTGCGGGTTCAAGTCCTGTCCCGAGTGAATTTTTTCAACTTATTATAAATGTTTATGTTCTCTATAATAACATGTTTATATTAGAAAATAAAAAGACAAACACACCTTTGCATTTGAAATATTTGTCAGTATTCAAAGGTTCTGTTTCGGTTTTCGGCTGGAAATCCTGTTTTGGTCAGACTCAGCTCAAAAGGAGAATTATTTTGCTTGTGGATTAGATAGACTTATCCGAGATTTAGGTGCTAGATGCTAGATTTAGGTACGAGATGGGACGACAATTAATTACATTTAATAAACTCTGCTCAAATAGACTCTGTTCCCTCTTTTTGTGCAAGAATTAATTATTAGCCTGTGAAGTGCCGCAAGGCCCGCAGCGGGCAGAGTTATTATCAAAACCTCACCAAAATATCACAAAAACAACAAAAGCGATATAAAAACATCAAAATAGTACAGTATTCATGAGCTCTAAAATAAAAAAAAACTCTGCTTAGTCATTTTAAACGAATTTGGTGGCTAAGTCTGGCTCTTCGTGCCGAAAAGTAAATACGGGCAACGAAATAAACTACTGTAGAGCAAGTCAAACTTGCCCCGTGCTTGTTGATTCTATAGAGGGTGCACGATGCCACGACAATTGCTTATCGAGTGCGCGATAAAACGCTCTTAACCGCTGTAAGTATGTAGTCAATGTTGGGTTAGATGGGCGGCGACAAAAATAGATCCAATGGATCAGAATTTCAGCGATAATTATATAGTAAAAACGTAAACTGCTATGTTGTATGCCCGAATTTCTTGCACTTCATTTTCATTTATCGCTTTCCAATTATCATAAGTCTTGAATCCCTCGCACTCGTAGCACACTCGTATTTTTTCGATTAGGATTTTTTTCGTACTGGTGGAAATTTTGACTTTTAGTTGATAAAGTGATGGTTTTTTTTTAAATGGAATATAACTAAAAATACAAGGTGTTACAAAAGTACCTAACTCTTTTTACGGGGTGTAACCTACTGGTCAACAGGATGTCAAATCTGTAAAAAAAAAGTTGAAAAAAACAATTTTCATTTTATAATCTCGAAAGTGAAAAATTTTCATAACGTTTTGTTTTTGTTATTACTTAAATTTATAAATTACTAGCTTTTGCCCGCGACTTCGTCCGCGCTGACTAAGATAAAAAGTTGCAGCTCTATTTTCCCCCCGCCATCGACGTCAGTCAGGGGAAAAGATAGCAATTTATAGTTTATAGCTTGTGGCTGCGACTTCATTTACGTGGATAAAAGAAAAAGGATATGAACCCCACCCTACACCCAGCGCTATCAAAGCGTTGGCCCAAGACTTCGTTTCCGTGGACCATGAGTTGTTATCTGCTATCGGCGACTAACTGATTGAACGTGGGTTACCTGCATTTCAAGACACACTCGAAGATTATCTTCTCTTTTTAGCCTTATCCCATAATTGAGCGTCAGCTAATCTGCTGCTGCTTATTGCAAACTTTCAGGCTGGGTTCTCTCTCTGTTCAGTTGGTCTCGCTCCAAGTCTTCTAAGTATGATTATGCAAAAACTACGTGCCTTTGTGGCCTTTGTGGACACTGCTTCTCCCGATGTTAGAGAGCCCTAATGGGTAGTTTGAAACTCAAGTACTACATCTCATCAGCTTGCACAGTTGGGTGAATGAATAATCAGCATTCGCAGCGTACTGCTGATGATTACAGATCTCAACATGAGTCTGGAATTTTATAAAACTGTAAAAGATCTCCAACAGAGCTAATTAATGCTAATGTTTTTTTATTTTTTATTTTGCATCATATTATATCAAAGAGACCGATCATAATAATTGGGTTCTGACACCAGAAAATATGTGATAATATCAGGAGATACTAAAAATATTATGTCTATCACATTGAGTAGTTTTTTTTTTCTATGAGCGGCCCTTCTGAAACACCAAATGCGTATTCTTAGCGTCTACGATACCATAGTCTGAAACAACGATTTTAAATCGCAGTTTCTTCTTTCGTGTTGAAAGTGTCACACTTTGCTGTCCCAGAAAATCGTTAACTTGATCGCGCTGAGGTCGCCTATAGAGAGATCCTATCAGCTGCACTATGGAGCATCAGGACAGGTATGATCAGGTCAGTCAGTACAGTTAAGATTGGCACGAAACATCGGCATCTGCCTCTTCTGGATGTATTCCTCACATATCTTTCATGCCGGCAAAACCACCACGCAGGCGGTTCTGGGATTTTCACATGCAAGAATGAATATATAGGCGATAATGAAATTATGTAAAAGTTCACCTGTCCAGTCCTTCTAGGTACTCAATAAGTACTTAATGGAAATGAAACGGTCATGGTGCTCATGTTACACCATCAATGTCCATTTTGAGGTCTGGTGCATCCTATTCTTCCCTTAATAACCAGCAGTGCACTCAACGAATTTACCATGTTGTCTGGCTAAAGGATCGCAGGATGTGATCGCAACTTTGTAAAGAGCTTTGATAAAAACTGCTGAATGCGGAGTTTTTAAAGTAAGGATTTATTGGTTCTTTCAGATTTTAAGTAGCTATCACTGAAACTATGTTTTTTTGTCTGTTTTAGGTAATTAAACATGTTGATTTCTCCTTTGTTGCTTTGTTGATATACCATTTTTGTGATAGTGACGGGTGACAGTGACGGATGACAGCGATAATTTAAAACAACTTCTTCGCTGTTGGACATCGTTTAATTTTAATGCATAGTTGCGGCACATTGCGGACTTTTTGGTGTGTTTTTGGTAGATCAAAATTCAGCGTTGATCAGTTTTCGATGGATTTACGAAAGTAAATAGCTCAACGCTACGTGATGACAGAGGGTCCATAGTAAATGGTTTTGTCGTTCACTTTTATACAAATAGCCACTCTATGATAATCTTTATGCATTTACTTTGCTCCTAAGCGCCAAAGCGTAATAATATTTAGCCTATATGTTATTCTGATGCCTCAGCTATCTACATTCCAAATTTCATCCAAATCTGTCCAGCGGATTCAGCGTTATAAGGTAACAAACACACTCACTCACTCACTCACTCACTCACTCACAAACTTTCGCATTTATAATATAAGTAGGATGTTTGTGCGTGTAGATGCATTTACATAGCTTTGAGTTGTTAAAACATTGTGAAAGTCAATGAAAACAATATTTAAAAAATACTTTTCTCCTGCCACATCGTTCACATTTTATTAATTTAACGGAGCGTCATAGAGCAAAATAAAAATTTTGGTTGTGATCCCTATCACCGGGTGCTATTACCCTGTAAAAAGAGTTAGGTACTTTTGTAACACCTTGTATAATATGGCAACCGTGGGCACCCGGTTATTAACTGCAGTCCTTATTTCCCCAGGAGTACCAATCCTTCATCCTGCCGTGGTGGCGGCAGCTGCTGTGGACGGCCCTGTTTGGCTGCATGGTGGTGGTGGCCACCGTGGGCAACCTGGTCGTGGTCTGGATAGTGCTCGCCAACAAGCGGATGCGCTCCGTCACCAACTACTTCCTAGGTAAGATTATTAGGGTTATGGGGACCTTTGGGTCGCAGATGGCCCGGAGTGATTTATTTGGTTAGGGTGTGTGTGTTTGAAAATACAAAGCAAACAATAGGCACAAAGAAAAGTAAACTTAAACCTAAATAAAACTATGGAATATTGTACACACGACAGCACGTCAGAGTGTACACTTTTGTTGTAAAGTCGCCCGTAACGTAATCGAGTAGAGTGCTAGCGTGTAAGGGTCGACTTGCTGTCTTGTGTACATGTCACTGGAAAATAACAAGAACCGTTAGTTGATAAATTTTCTAGTTAGTTGATCAACTACCGGAAAATCATAAACGGCCGTTGAAATGTATTATTTAACGTATACATTTCCGGTAGTTGATCAATTTACGGCGTCTCGCGGTAAAATGATCCGACGAACCCGAGGTGTACGCTGATTGGTTGAATATCTCACTTGCTTTTATCCCGCTCCCCGCCACCCGGCCGCCGCCGCCATTGCCTGTCTACGAAGTATTTTTATTTTTTAATGGTTAAACTAGCAATTATCGTTTCGGTTGGTAATAATTCGCATTATAACGTACAATCAACTCACGATGAGTGAAACGGAGCCTCATTAGTAGTTATGTAAGAGTTAACAATTATCTAGACCTGACATTTTACTATTGATATTAACAAAATCAAATCAAAATAAAATTATTTAAATGTTACTTTAATAACTTCAAAACTATTATACAGCGCGTTACAGAAAGGTCCTGTAACTAAAAAAATATCAGCTCCATTTATTTAGTTGAGTGGTTAGCGAATTTAAGTATGGAACAGCATTTTTTTTTTTTTTGTTTTATTTTTATGATTTTCCGATAGTTGATCAACTAACTAGAAAATTAATCAACTTACGGTTCTTGTTATTTTCCGGTGACATATACAAACTTAGTGCTTGTGAGTGAGTTTGTGCCATGTAAGTGGCTAGGCGCCGGGTGTCTGTAAGCAGTGTGCTTTTGGCACGGATAAAAACACATTGGCTTTTCAGCTGGTACTTATCCGCTTTGTTTTCCGCCTTTGGGAATTGGGCCCATGAATGTTTTATCACGCTTTAGGTGAAGAAAACCTGTAGATATTCTGTCTAAAGATATTATATTTTAAAGTTAAAGTTAGCAATTTTGTCATTATTGGTTACTTGTACCTACTTACTTTATTACCGACACTTAAACGATCTTAGAAAAAGTTAAAACTTTACTATAACTCATTATATATCTTTTTAAAATTTCTCGCTTTTTGTGTATGAAATTGGTGAATTGTGTTTTTACTTTTCCAATTGTTTCTCCGAGGTAGTAGTTATAATTTAGAAAACTTTTCGAGAGAGACATAACTACTATCAGACAATGAACAAACGAAAAGTTTTCACTTTTAAGTGAAAACTTTTTAAAATAGCAGAATTGATTTGAAATTTCTGTAAGCAATCAGGGATTTCGGCTTATTGTGTTCGGCGAATTGTATTGAAAGTTAATGTAAATGCGAGAATTTATTTCTATCATGACAAAGTTTGTTGAGTTTTTTCAGCAAAAAAATAATCGAAACTTGGTAATTCGCGCCTTCTGAAAATGACAGATGAAATTCTTTTATAGTCTACCAGCCAGTTCTATTGTTGGTTCCAACAGATTTATTATTTTTAATATGAAGTGACCTTTGCATTGGTATTGTTTCGATGTTTTCATTGTGTTTTATTTGTTACTGCCAGCATCTGCAATAAATAGAATTTTGACAACAGAACTGAAACAAAAACTTTTAGAATACCTACTTACTGTGCTTATTTATTTTGTTGTCTTTCGTGCCTTAGCAAGTTTTTATCTGTGTTTGTGGACGTTGGCAGACACAAGAAATAGTAGCGACAGCGAGCAGTCATGTACGTAACTGACAAAAATTAAAATATCAGTAGCTAAATGAGATCGACATTTTACTTCATTTCCGTATCTATATTGACAGGACTAATAATTTACCTTTAATTTTGCGTATAGTGACATATCAAATGCAAATTATTAAAGTGTCAAAGGCAGTCCGTTGATCCACGTATACAGCCCGAAAGACAAGTCAATACTTATAACCCGTGTCATTAAAGAAAACATTTAGGATGAACATCAAAACACTCTCCCTCTCGCTCTAATTAATACAGTCAAAGCGAGACAACGCTTGGTTTTTAACTCGGTCCTAAATGTTTTCTTAAATGACACGGGCTATACGTGCGGAGCCAACTAATCTGTGGGTTCCCAGACGGGCTCCCACCCCTTCAAAGTTACCTACTTTAGGCACCTTTCAAATCCGTAAAATGTATTTTTTTTATATAACCTGTTTTGTGTCCCACTACTGGACAAAGGCCTCCCCTCGTGTCTTCCACTCTTTTTCTGGGGCCACCTCCTGCCACCCCGGTAAAAAGGTTTCGAGATCGTCCCGCCATCTCCGCCTTGGCCAGGCCTTAACCGAAATGTTTATTTTGTGATATTGTATTTCTTTTACACGACTATTATTTATGCGCAAGCGGTGTTCACCCCTGGTGCGGAGGGTGCGGGCCAGCCCCAACAGTATCCTGCGCATGTTTGCAGGCCGCTTTGATTTTGAGCTCTATGGTTCATGTACTGAAAAACAAAGATATGTTAATAATATGTGTAAATCAATGTTACTCATTTATTACTAACATCTTGTACTGTGTTTTATGATTACCTACACCCCGTTATCTAATGCTCAGTTTGTGGGAAAATAGTGATGTTGCTTCACATTATTAGTTGATTCATATTTATCTATAAAGGGTTGTTTGTCAAATTAAAATTCTTATTTTGTAAATTTTAGACATTCATTCCAGCCATTGATTATCGCAACTGCCCCATCACTTGCCCCCAAACTGAGCATTAGATAACGGGGTATATCTAAGATCCTCGTAGTTGATCGAAATAAATAAATTGAATTTTTTCCCCAGTGAATCTCTCCGTGGCGGACGCGATGGTGTCGACGCTCAACGTAGTGTTTAACTACATTTACATGTTGTACTCGGACTGGCCCTTCGGTCACTTCTACTGCAAGTTCTGCCAGTTCGTGGCCGTGCTCAGCATATCCGCTTCCGTGTTCACGCTCATGGCCATCAGTGTAGATAGGTGAGTGATATTAATACTTACTTACTCAGATGTACGGTCGGCCACAGTCACATATATATACCCCATAGCAGCTCTTACTGCACGCGGCATAAGGGCGCCAATCGAACAAAAAGGGGTATCCTAGCGTGTGGCCCACTGTACTTACTCAGTTTTGGCCTCAGACACAATAATGGTGGCATTAATAAAGTTGAGATCGGCTAATGTCAATGTCAAGCTCAAGCTAGTGTCTATTAATTATACCCCGTTATCTAATGCTCAGTTTGGGGGCAAGTGATGGGTCAGTTGCGATAATCAATGGCTGGAATGAATGTCTAGAGCATTCACAAAATAAGAATTTTATTTTGACAAACAACCCTTTATAGATAAATATGAATCGACTAATAATAGTATAAAGCAACATCACTATTTGCCCCAAAACTGAGCATTTGATAACGAGGTGTACTATTAATAATATGCTGACAGCTACTCGAGCTTGAGCTTGAGCTTGACATTGACATTAACCAAGGGTGATTTTGTTTTCTGAGATCACCTACGTGAGATCGAGCTTGAGCTATCGACTATTAATGCCACCCTAAGTCGCCACTGGTCTGTGAAATCCTGCGCGGCCTCCTCACAGTCGCTTCCCTGTAGGGCGCGCTAGTCCTTACCGACTATCTGGGCCCTTAGCCTGTAACGCAATGGTGCCAAAATGGGCTCCCAGTTGACGGTTTTAATTACGATTTATTAATGCTGTAGGTCCAGTGTCGGTCCTTTTAAAGTTTTTGTAGTAGAGCAAAGAATATTATGAGTCTAATACTAGAGGATTAGTTCGCTGGTTGTAGGAGAGCAACGAAAAAATCCCGGTTTTGTCCTACTATCTGGTACGCCATTGATACGCCATAGTGTTACAGGCTAAGGCCCCTGCTGAAGGTGAAAAGTTATGTCTTTCGCGTGGATGCAAGATTATTTGCAACTCGTGCAAGTGAGTCCCTCGGTACCTCGGATTTCTATCTTATAAACCTTCGCTGGCCCATGGACAAGGGCAGTCAATTCAGTGGCAGTGACGGTCAAGAACTGGATTGCTATCAGTGGGAAGACCAGGGCCCTTAGCCTGTAACGCAATTGTTCCAAAATGGGCTCCCGGTTGACGGTTTCAATTACGATTTATTAATGCTGTCGGTCCAGTGTCGGTCCTTTTAATGTTTTTGTAGTACAGCAAAGAATATTATGAGTCTAATTCTAAAGGATTACTTCGCTGGTTGTAGGAGAGCAACGGAAAAATCCCGGTTTTGTCCTTCTACCTGGGACGCCATTGATACGCCATTATGTTACAGGCTAAGGCCCCAGCAACCCGATGGTTGGACTTTTTTATATCGGCGGAGGGTCCATGAATGCGGATGCTGAGGGGTGAGAGGTGGCGTGAGGGGAAAGCCATTAATACAGGCTATTTCATAGCCTAGCTATGGCAGCAGACACCTTCATAGAGTGCCCTAAGCCTATTATTATTCTATTTGAATTATTGATTGGGCTGACTGTACTCAGTTACTAATTGTCATCCACTTTCCTGAATAAATATTTTTATTATTTATTATTATTATTAAAAGGCATATACCCAACAGGGGGCAGAGGCTGATGATGATGATGGTGATGATAACCTCTATTAGGATTTTATTAAGCCGCTCAAGTATTTCAAAGTTCTCTTTTTAGGTTTTATTGTGCACCGACATAATTAATAACCTATCCAACAAAACTACTATACTATACAAAACTACTATTACTACAGCTTTATGCTTTGATGAAAGGAATATGCTTACTATCGTCAAGTCGGCGCCCCGGCTAAATCCACTTGGGTGTAATAATAATTTCCATTCCTATTCGGTCTAGATATTCAAGTCAATTATAAGGGATCTGTAATGCGTTAGTGATACAGAGTTAATCGGCTTAAATAGTACCTAGAACATTTGTGTCGGGTGCGTGCTGTGTTGTGACGTCACGCGAGTTTGCCGCACTCGCGCAAAAAACTCCAAAAGGACGGAAACTAAAACCGTCGTAAGTTTAAAACTACCTGGATAGATTTGAAAGAAACAAAAACAGGCGTAGTTCTAAACTTTTAGGCTACACGTTCATAAAGTTTCAAGTGATTTAACAGGCCCACGAACATTCTTCATTGAATGGTTTGATAGTACATACTAATACATCGAATTTAAAAATAATTGATCGCTAGTTCGCAAAATTTAATGAAACCGCTAGTTTCATTCATTCGGCTTGCCATACAAAGTTAACTCGACCGTTTTACTCGAAGTATACAGTCTACTTCTTTAAGTTGATAGCACTAAGTACTATTTGCGAACCGCTAGTTCATTTATTCAGTTTGTGCCACACAGAATAGTTTCTTACTCAGGCGCAATAAGGACTAGGAAAATTCAAATACAAACTAGTTATGTTTGTAAAGTTCGAATGCAAAGGAATGACTCGGGAATGAACAACTAGTTTACTGATTCAATGTGCCAAACTATGTTTTCTCAGTGCATACAGTTTATTTTTAAATGAGGTTATGGATGTTCGAATAAAATAAAAACTAGAAATTAAATTCGGTTGGAATAGAATGAGACGAAGCAATACATTTTTCATCTCCCACGCTCGGAAAGTTTGCTGTTACTAGTAACTTACGATCGTGCAAAGGCCGGATTGAAACTATCTGCATTTTAGTGCACTTCGAAATATGAACGCGGCGCCGGGAAAGTCTTTCCCGCGCCCTATGGTGTTGAAAAAGAAAAAAACACTGGCCGTTTAAGTAGATGCCAGATCCCGACGGAAAAAAGATCCTCATTCATAGTTCGTTTACACGCGTACTTCAGCGAAAGTGATTGTTCGTGCCCATTCTCTATACAAAACTGTGAATGTAAATGGGGCATAAGGATCTTTTAAAAACGTAAAGTCACGGAATAGAACATTCAGAAACGCGGTTTCTTCTTATAGTCTTTTCAATATTTTGTACACTATATTTATTTTTAATACCAGTAAATAAAAAAAATGCTTCGCTTCTGTTTTATCAAATAGATAATTGTGTTTTGGTTTGTTAAATAAATTTTTTCAAACGATATTACTAATTTCATTTTTCATCTCCTATAATTTTTTTATTCAGAATGCACCCGGAAAAAAATACATTCTTTTATTTACATTATTTTTGTGTCTGGATAAATAAACTTCAGGAAATTATTAATAAAACGAATGGTTTTAATACCAACGAAGCTCAAAACTTTAGTGCGGCAGCCGTAACTACAGTAAAATATGCTTTTATAAGGAACTTATTTGACTCACTTGTTTTGCCTGTAAGTAGTTGTCTATAGAGTTTTTCCCGCTTGGCTAACAAAATCATTACCTCGCTTCTGTGAGATGAAAAGTTTTGTGTTTAGCACGAATGCAATATTATTTGCGTCTCGTGCTTCTGAATACCTCGCTACGCTCAGGTTTCTTTTTTTGAACCACTCGCTACGCTCGTGGCTCAATTTTAGAAACCTTCGCTAGCTCGGTTTTCAATACAAGCACTCGCCGCAAACAATAATTTTGCATTCTTGCATAACAAATAACTATTGTATGTTTGTATGTATTACTTTTCGCTCTTTCAAAATCGAATGAAAACCGAATGAATTATAAGCTTGTTCGGATAATTTAAATGGTTTCTACAATCGAATAGTACGAATAATGTCATTCACAATCGCGCATCGCTAGAGTGCAGTCAGTCGCAAACATCCGGAGTCTCACACTGAATATTCTCCTTAAGGCTGGCGTCCACTAGAGGCGGATCGGGCCGGGGCGCATCGCAAGATCGCAACGCAAAAATCCGCCTGCCTGTATTTATATGAAATAGCGGCCACTAGCGGCGGACTATTGCGCTGCGGCCCGGCCCGCCCCGATCCGCCGCTAGTGGATGCTCTGTTTCATATAAATACAGGCAGGCGGATTTTTGCATTGCGATCTTGCGATGCGCCCCGGCCTGATCCACCTCTAGTGGACGCCAGTCTTTAGGCGGTAATGTTCTCGCGTTGGCAGATAAAGGAAAACTTCACTTGTAGAATTGAAATTAAGATTGGAAATGTTGGCATAGGCTGTTGGTTTAGGTTTGACGTTTAGTCGTTAAACTTGCATAGTGGTCTAAGCCTTTCCATGTTTTATAATGTGTTTTATACGCGTCAAGTGACACTAGATGAGTTATTTTACTATAATTTAAGGACTTAGGACTTTGGATAAGCTAGGTTTAGATAGATAGATAAGCACATAATATTATTGAATGAACGAGCGAAGCGAGAGAAGTTCTTCGAGTCTACTTGAACAATCCGGCGTTTGTATGTTTGTGATGTCTGTTCGATGGAGCAAGGTACGAGTACGTACGTCAAGTCCCTAAATACTTACTGTCAAAATAATTTTTTAGACATAAGTATTTAGGTTGGTAGGAAGTATTTAAGTTAAGTATTTAACATTTATAATTCGTAGCACGCTGCGCTTGTAGTCCGTAGAGCCTGCGTAGCGCGTAGCACTCAATATAATTTTTTTTTTTCTAATCTTTTAAAACTTAGAAAAAATATACCAAAATATACAGCAATAGAACTGACGGATGGCCCAACCTTTGCCAGCTTTGTCCATCACAGTTTTAAAAAGTTGTTTAGGGGTACTGGCCCTAAAGTAGCTAGGTGCCACCCACTGCCACATGATAGCGGCAGTGGGTGGCACAACTTTCACCGCTGCTACAACCCACGCTCAGTTTGTTAAAGCCTTAAATTAGCTCTAGGCAAAATATTCATTTCAAACTGAATGCTACCTTTATGTTACCTCATTAATTTTGCTTTTCAACTTAAATACGAACATGAAATGGACGTTAATTCCACAGTTGAATTGATACAAAGTCTAACGCCATGTCAAAGTTGCTTTGTTTTCATTTAAAAGTTAATAATTCGTTTCCGAGGTTTTCATGACTATTTACTGAGTTATAATGTCGTATAGTGTTTTCAATCACGCACGGTTCCGTATTTTAATTTCTTTTTACTTTGCCCTAACCATAAGGTAAAAATCATCAACACACCCGAGCTTTGTTTGGCTCCACACCGTCAATGTATCATCATCATTATATTTAAGAGTTATCCTCCTGTCAGTGCAGCATTCTCCATGCACTTCGATCACAGGCCAGTTCCTTTGCAGCCTGGTACGTCACGACATCCACCTTCTCTTTAATTTGGTCAAAGTAGCTTCTCCGTGGCCTTCCTCTACCTCTCTTTCCTTCTATCTTTCCTTCTATTATGTTGGTTATGAATTTGTCGTGACTTAGCAAGTGACCTAGCATCTTTCCTTTTCTGCATTCTATTGTCTTCATCAACGTTCTCCTCTCCCCTACTCTTTCCAGGACTTGCTCATTTGACACTCTTTCCATCCAAGATATCCTCTCCATTCTCCTCCAGCACCACATCTCGAAAGCTTCCAGCCTTTCCCGTTCCCTCTGTGTCATCGTCCATGTTTCGCAAACATAAAGTGCCATGTCAAAGTATAGGTATACCTAAAAGTTATGTTTCTTCGACAGATATGTAGCGATCATGAGTCCGCTACGGCCACGGCTGGGCAAACGAGCAACACTGGGTATAGCAGCTGCTATTTGGGCTGGCAGCTCAATCATTAGCAGCCCCAACCTTATCTACTTCACCACGGACCAACACATGCTGCCTGATGGCACTAGCAGGTTAGTTGGTGTCCATCTGCATCTTTGAAAACTTTTAAGTGGCTTTTTATTAACTATGTATTTGTTACTCTGATATTACCTTAGCCGTAAGTTTTCCTTTGAAAATAAAATAAATAAAATAAGAACAACACATACAGGGTGTTAAAAGACCGCCAACAAAGCGGAAACTATATATTGTCTTCATCATAACGAACATTTTTGCCCAAGGAACTTCATCTGCCTGGGAAATCAACGGTTTTCGAGATAACGGTCTTTTAACACACTGTATGTCGAACGAGAGTAATAGATGATGGGCTAAAAAATCCTAACACGGAGACGCGAAGTACTGGCAGATCAAGTGAGCAATTTTCGGATATTTTGCATTCGAGATTCAGCGAAGAAAACATTTTAAAAAGGTCGCATTATCGCGCCTGCTAGCTGCATGATTGTCTGCTTACTCATCGCGTTTGTGTCTCTTTATGCACGGTTTGAAATGGAAAGGCATACATCTACCATTTAGTAAATAGTAATAAAGACAAGCAACACTGCCCCTCTACCCTTGACGCATTTTTCCAATACGGCCGCAATATGGCGCAATATACAAAATTTAATATTTTCCAAATTAAGACGAATGTTTTTATTGAATATAACAGCCTTACCTTTGAATAAACATTACAAAGTATTTAAAATCAAAGCATTACTATGCGAATTCATATGAGAGAGAGAGCATATGAGGGTCGTCCCGTAGGGCGTCGGCCGGTCGGACGTCCCAAATATCGCTGGAAAGATGCGGTAGAGAGAGACCTGTGCGAGCTCCAGGTGGAGGATTGGAGGGAGTTAGCGCAGGACAGGGAGAGATGGCGTCCATGTTTGTATGGTCCACTTTGGGTCGCTGAGCCAGCTAGAATGAATGAATGAACTATGCGAATTCAAAGAGAAATTAATTTTAAAACTTTTTCAATTTGATCGCAATAGCGTCAAGGGTAACCCCCCAGGACATAGCTCAGCCGCAGGATCGATTGTGTCTAAAACATCATCTTGCATCAAAACAATTATAATTCATTACTGCTTGAAACAAAGGTCTCCGTAAGCAAAAACCATACACAAAAATATAACTACTTATATTGGTCTAGACAACCTAAAAGCAAGAATTTAATTTGGATCGCATCTTAAAATAATATTACTATCTTCCGCGCTAAAAAAAGATCTCATATCTTTCGCCCAAAAATAACTTACTAATTAAATAAACCTTGGTCTTTCTAATTCCAACAAAGATTCCCAAACTAAATCCAAGCCGTCTACGTCGATTCTAATTAACGCTACATTAAGTGGTTCTCCTGCACTGGTTTATTTGTGTCTTCTGTTTCTAAGTATACAGGGTGACTGAACTTGGAGGGATCTTTTTACTCAACAATACGAACAAATTTTATTACACGGCCTTAACATTCGTGGAAAAAAAATGTTTCAGCAACAAATGCATCGCCCCTTGTAAAACTTGCTTATATTGACAAGTAGACTGCTTAACTTGACTGCTTAACTAGGCTTAATTATTTTTAGGACCTAAGGTTTAGATTCCAATCCAACGTAGAACACCTACGAATAAAAGCCACTTTTGGCGGCGGCGGGTTTTATTCATAAGTTCTAGGATCTGGAATCTAAACCTTGAGTCCTAAAAATAGTTAAGCGTATGGATTATTATTTGACGTTTCGTTTTTAGCAAAAAACGCATCCAAAAAGAAGACATTTTTTTTTCCATTGGCTGCGCTAGTTGTGCGTAGGTTATCACCTTTAATGTCAATAATTGTATGGAAATGTCAAATTAGCTCGGAGTTAGTTGGCTAACCCTGACTGAAAAACAAAAAGTGAGTAGAGAAGTGAGATGTTTGGCTTACAAATTAAACATCACCCTCTATTGTATCTGTCTATCTTTATTTTTCTTGCAGTAAACTTGTGTTTTCCCTTTCAGACGTGTGTGTTTCTCGGAGTGGCCCGACGGTATCACAACTCAATCTAGACTAGAATATATGTAAGTTAATAAACCGTTAACTAAATTACAGTACAAAAGCAACTATCTTGTATTCAGCACCAGTATAAAACAATAAAAAACGGACAAGTGGAGAGGGTTTGTTTGTTACACTTTTTGCACACAAAAAAGATACACTGAACTAAAAGATATGTGTGTGACACAATATTTACCAGGGTTCCGTACATTCGAAGTTAATTTACGCACAAATGAAACCATACCAAACCATACTGCGATCTGCGCTGTAGGACTGTAGAGCGTCATCTGTTTGCTGAGTAACTATAATAATAATAATAATAAAATCTTTATTTGCTTCAATTACACCAAAATACAAAAAAATATATGAGAGCAGTCTTAAATGTCTAGTGTACAGGATATGTTATATCTATTTGAACTCCCAAATTCCTAAACTAGGCAGAGCCTGTATCTTAGGACTTGGGGCTCCTTCTTATATTGTATTTTATTTTTTCGTTTGTAGGTAAGTACAATTTGTTTCGAAGCGTCATACCAGCGAACAGTAGCTGGATGAATAAAGGTTAAATGAGGTAAAGATTAATTAAAAATTAAGTTTTAAGGTAATGTGTGTAGTGTGGGGTATTTTGAGTGTGGTGTGGGGATACTAATGCTGCTAAATAAGTAACTATATTATTTTTTTTCTATCTTATTTTATACACCATGGACTTCTTATAGGTTTTCCTATAATCTATAGGTAACGACCTATTTGCAGTATTTTTTTCAAAATTTTAGTCCCAGTATAGGTAGTTTCGGAGATAAGCGGGGAAATGGTAAATTTTCGCCTATGTTATGAAATAACTTCAAAACTATCTATTTTCATAGTATGAAAATAATATAATTATGTTTGAGATCCTCACAACACAACAAGCCCTTTCATTAAATATGTCACACAATATAGTTTCCAAAACTTTTTTTTAACTTCTAATTTACCCACCGAAACAATTGTTTGAAATTAATTTATTTACCAACTTACACATACGTACATGTGTTCAAAATTTCAACTCGATCGGTCCAGTAGTTTAGTAGCAAATTGGCTGTGACAGACGGACAGACAGACAGACGCATGAGTGATCCTATACCTATGTTTTACCCTTTTGGACCCCTAAAAATAAGCAAAGCTTCAGTTTATTTATAGCTTCAGGCTATAGATGTAAATAGCTGTTGAATATAAGTAAACAAGCCATAAATTTAAATCTGTGCGATCGTAGCTCGAAGCCTCGAGATATTGCACTGTGTAATCTAATAGGATTGTTCATTCAGCATATAATTTATTCCAATATCGTTATAATGAGAACACACTGGGTGCACACAATTCTACGAGTATCTACGCCTTCGATTCCTTGTTCGAGGCCGGATTTGGTCCATGTTTGTATGGTCCTTCGAAATATCGGTGTCGAAATATCTGATATAGGAATCGATTTTGAACATTTTTTTTTGCGCGCGTGCTATTCACTAATGCCGTGCCTATCCCTTCCTCCTTCCCGCAGATACAACGTGGCGTTTATGGTGCTCACGTACTTTCTGCCGATCATCTCTATGACGTACACGTACGCACGCGTCGGGCTTGAGCTGTGGGGCTCGCAGTCCATCGGCGAGTGCACACAGCGGCAGCTCGACAACGTCAAGAGCAAACGAAGGGTATGTTTACACGTGTGCGCGCGTCGGGCTCGAGCTGTGGGGCTCGCAGTCTATCGGCGAGTGCACACAGCGGCAGCTCGACAACGTTAAGAGCAAACGAAGGGTATGTTTACACGTATGCGCGCGTCGGGCTCGAGCTGTGGGGCTCGCAGTCTATCGGCGAGTGCACACAGCAGCAGCTCGACAACGTCAAGAGCAAACGAAGTGTATGTTTACACGTACGCGCGCGTCGGGCTCGAGCTGTGGGGCTCGCAGTCTATCGGCGAGTGCACACAGCCGCAGCTCGACAACGTCAAGAGCAAACGAAGGGTATGTTTACACGTATGCGCGCGTCGGGCTCGAGCTGTGGGGCTCGCAGTCTATCGGCGAGTGCACACAGCAGCAGCTCGACAACGTCAAGAGCAAACGAAGTGTATGTTTACACGTACGCGCGCGTCGGGCTCGAGCTGTGGGGCTCGCAGTCTATCGGCGAGTGCACACAGCCGCAGCTCGACAACGTCAAGAGCAAACGAAGGGTATGTTTCTTCCTCTTCTTCTAAAGGACTTTAAAGCGGCAGGCCCCTGTATCCTCTTAAATATCTACCGTAAAAAAACCTGTTTAAATGTCAAAAAAAATGTATTGTTGATTTCAATAAGGGCTATTTTCGAGTGTTTTGACGCTCGGCGGTTGGGTGGGTTTTTTTAGATAATAGAGGCGCCCGCTTGTGGCGTTCAAACAATAACAACCTAACTCGTCATTTTTTCTATTAAATCACGGTTTTACTCACTAGTGATTTAGTGGTTTTACAAACCGTGATTTAATAGAAAAAATGTGCAGTGCTCACGAAAGTTTAACTCGTCATAGTGGCAAGTTCAGAGAAAACGCGGGTAGCCGCTGCTCCATACAAAAAGGGAGACCTGTTTCCTCTCTGGATAATGATTTTAGAAAAAATATCATTATGCCATTTATATGTACCTCTGCCATGTCCCTATGTTTTCCTTAGAATACATAAACATATATATTTTTTAATAATTATCTATGGAGGAAACAGGTCTCCCTTTTTGTATGGAGCAGCGGCTACCCGAGTTTCCTCTTAATTCGCTACTGTACTTATTGAAGTGTAAATCTGTCTTTGCCTCTCTGACTCAGGGAAGTTTCTTTTTCCTTTGTTTCTCGCGAGGCGAAATGCCTCGGCGGCACTCAGGATTCCGGTGCACTCCCGTAGGTTTCTCAACCAGGATTTTGTTTTTCGGCCGACGCGTCTCTTGTCAGCGGCTCTCCCCATCATCATAAGTTGCAGAACCCACATAAAGGTATGATAACCATCATAAATTTCCCAACCTGCTAGGGGAGCACAATGTCACGATAAAAGTTTTAACCCCTTATCGGTTATCGCCATCTTGTTTTATTACACCGCGTGAAGCGATGAAATGAAATGAAAAAAATTTAATTAAATGAAATGAAATGTTTTTATATGTTCTATAAGATTAACATTTTGATCTTAGGTAGAGTGAATTAGAATTATTTGTATTTAAAATTAGGTTCCCAGTCCCCAAACTAGAATAACTCTATTTTATACTCCGTGCAATTTTATTGGTTTTAAAGCCGAAGGTATTTTGTTGCACTGGTGATTCTGAGCCAAATTACAAAATTTCATTTCAAAACGCGCGAAAAAAAAATTCATTTCTCCATACAAATGGTGCCGATTGGTGATAGCCGTTTGTATTAGGAAGTGTTTTTTTTTTTCGCTCGTTTTGAATTAAAATTTTGGAATTTGGCTCAGAATCACGAGTGCAACTAAATACCTTCGTCTTTAAAACCACTAAAATTCCACGGTGTAGTTGCTGCTAGCTACCCGATAGTGGGATAAAACTTTTATCTTGAAGTTGTGCTTCCTTACCTGGAATCAACCAGTGCACGCAGCGTCAGCTGGAGAACGTCAAGAGCAAATTATTACTGGAAACATTTTCAGGAAGCTCGCTAGACCATGCCTTGACCTAATTCCTCAAATTATTCTATAACAATTGATGACATGATGTCCTCCACAATGGTTTTGCATGCGCTCGGACGTGTGATGCAAATCCGAATTAGCTCTTCGGTCACAAATGGCGCAATACAGTTGGCCGTTTGTGTTATACGTATACGTATAGGAGGGCTTGGGGCGGGTTTTGCGAATCTGGCGTTTGGCGTCAAGATCTTCGAGACGCGCTTTTTAAAATGAAGTGATACCATCGCCAACAGTTTTCCGCCATTCCGGTCTTTTCTGTGCCAGCTCCTCCCACGCTTTGATCTGTATATTAGTGGAGGCTAAGTGGCGCTTCAGGACATGGCATGATAACAATTACCAACAATACTAAGAAAATGTCTTGAGGGCATCAAAGTACCCACTGATTTCTTGATTGACGGACTGTTGTAAAGTTTTGTTTACTTGACATCAAGTTTAAGTCGTATTTAAGTAAGTAAGTTACTTAAGTTTGCCTGAAGAGACTTTGTAAAATTATTAACAGTCTAGACAGTCAATCAACAAATCAACATTGATTAGGTGCTTATGTGACAGTTGAACACACAATATAAACCTACTTAAACCAGAAGTACCTTTAGTATCTACAGGTTGTTTCAAAAAGGTCCTGTGTCACTCAAAGGGGTTGCTAACTCATCAAACTACAAAAGACGTCTGGTAAACTGATTTAAGACGAAATACGACGCACAACTAGCGCCGCCAATGAAAAAAAAATCATATCTTCTTTTTGGATGCGTTTTTAGCAAATAACGCTCCTGCGATTTCTCAACGCGAGGCTTAACTATAACCTCCTATAACCTACGAATGCAATCGATTCACGCAAAAAGTGGCCACTTTTGGCGTGAATCGATTGCGCTCTTAAGTTCTAGGATCTGGAATCTAAACCTTAGGTCCTAAAAATAGTTAAGCCTCGCGTTGAGAAATCGCAGGAGCGTTTTTTGCTAAAACGCATGCAAAAAGATTATTATTATGTTTTTTTTTTCATTGGCGGCGCTAGTTGTGAGACCTATTGCGTCTTAACAACGTAAAATTTACGGTTCAACATCAAATAGTTTTTTGTGATATCAGGGTTTGAGAGAGGAAATGGGAAATACGAAACCTCAATTTTCTAGATTTTCTTCAGGTTGTCCCTTTCACTCAGTGTTTGAGGGGTAGAGCTCACTGATTTGTCAACTATTTTATTTGTACAAGTTTACGCTCATGCGAGTAAGTACATACCGAATATACATAAATTATCGCTATGGTCATGAATGATAGACGACTGAACACGCAACAGTTATTCACCATTATCGCCATGGTCATTCATGAATGATAGACGACTTTCTGTCTCATATTTTGTCTGCGCCTAATATTCCAATTCTATAAGATCCTCAACATACTCAAACATAAATCGCTTTCCACGTAACTGACTTAGCTCGTATAATTTTCGGTCCTTCTTGTCGGTAATTGAGACCTTTACAGAGTGTACGTTTAGTAAAAAATATACGGTTCATGTTCTTTTATTTATGTCAGAGTAAACCTTATGTCTGAGGTGGCCCAGGACCGAAAAGTCTGGACTGAAGTGGGGGAGGCCTTTGCCCAGCAGTGGGACACTAAAACCGAGGCGCCACCTTAAAAATAACTTATGTAATGAGATGATTGATAAAGCGTTCAATGGCACCTTCACCGACAGATGGGCGAAGTGACCACTCAAAATGCGGCACTGCCTGGGATATGATTTAGATAGGTTATAGCACCTGTACCTGTACATATTGCCCAGCATCTATACCATCATCACAGCTTAGTCGGCCTAAAAAAACAATGTCAATAGGTGCAGTGTGCTTATACTCATAAACTAGATACATAATAGTCAAATATAGAGACAGCTGATTACAGTCGCGAGTGGGGGCCCTGACACGACACGAAATAAAATTAGATCTTTTATTACGTGCCTTTACATCTGTTTGTTAGGCTTTATGAAGCGGAGCAGTCGACTGTAAACAACCTTATGTTTGTCAAGATACTCGTTCCATGGACAAGCAAATTGGTATAGAGATTTTGTCGAGGAGTTCGCATCTACAACAGTTTTGGGTACACCACTTTACTTAACACCAACTCAAAAACGAAAGACTTATTTGCATCTACGTAATGTGATGATTTATGCAGCGTCCACACAACAGGGTGCAATCGAATTCTATAGAGGAACTTAAAGTAGGCTGTCTACTGATCACTGCAAACATCTTGGACTAGGTGGAAATAAAAATATGGAGCGAAAGAGCGTTATCAAATTCTATTGCACCCTGTAGATGGATGACTTCATCCATCTAGTGTGGACGCTCCACTCAAACGTTGCAGTGCTTGGGCAAGTTTTAAATAGACTAGATTGCCCAAAAGTAGAGGTGTGTAGTTCGCGAATGAATGCTTCGATTGAATGCATTCGTTATATGAAACCATTCATTCATTCATTCACTACCAATCTTTACATATCACATTCACTCTAGTCCACGTAGTTCATTCTTCAAGAAACATTCTTAAATCTACCACACTAAGAACCAAAATTCTGTAACTCATGTGTCTCGCCTTTGTCACCTTTGTCATTCGCGAACTACCGTGAGCTATGAACTACTGAGCTATGAACTATGAATGAACTGTGAATGAACTGTGAATGAACTATGAATGAACTACGAACTATGAATGAGCTGTGAACTATGAATGAACTATAAGTGAACTATGAACTAAAAGAGTGAACTAGCTCAGTGAAGGAAATGAACTATATCATTCGTTTCTTTTCACTGAAGCGTTTCGCGCACCTCTACCCAAAAGCTAGCTAGCCAAAGACTAGATGATACTATGAACACGCAATGACATAACTTCATAAATCTAGAAGGGAAGATTTGATCTCTAGTGTTAATACACTCTGATGATAGGCAAATAATTAAAAACTGAGGCATTGGAAACTTGTTCTCTAAAAAAATCCGCGCAGTTTCTAGTCCTGAAGCTGTGCGGTTTTTTTAAACAGAAGAAGCACACAGGACTGAATTTCAAAATCAACTAAGAGAATATTACAAATGTGATAGTGTTTTTCTTCGTTTGTTTGTTTGTTTGTACTTCTACCGTGTCGCGCGCAACATAGTTCACGAACCGTTTTTTGCAAAAATAAAAAATGATTTTTTTAATTGGTGGGCCCTATTATTGTGCCTACGATTTTACCAAGTAAACACACACAAACACTCGGCAACTCGTTAACGTGCTCTGCTGCCGTGTTTTGTTTGGGATCGCTAGTACTGAATTTCACTGTTATCGAGGCTTTACGGGCCTAACCGTTTGACGGTTGAATGAGAGAAAAATAAAGGCAAGAGATAGGCTTTTTAAAGTACGCTCTCGACAAACGAACGCTAATTGGGCACCGCAATCTTTTGATGTTGGTTTTGGTTAATGGTTTCGGTTCAGACAGGATGATTTAAATTATCTTCTGGCGAGTGGTATTGCTTTAATAATTATTAAACTGTTCGTAGCTTTAAAATAACAAACAGAGAGACTTATTTTGAAGGCTTGGAATTAGGAACCTATCGATATAATTAACTTTTGTATCGAGTCCAATTGATCCCAGACAAATCAGACTTTTCTCTTTTTTGTTTTTGCCTTATCCCATTTTTTGGGGTCCACTCTCCTCTTTCTCTTGCTCCAGAGAGTCTTTTCAGTTTTTTTTACAGAATAGACTATTCATTCACGCGTCGACCGTCAAAATACTCGAAAATACTTGAAATACTTTTTTTTTACATTTACAAATATGAGATATTTACGGTGATTATTTTAGAGACAGGGGGAGAAAATCCTTTTCCATCTTGGGTTGCTTGTTTGTTCGCTCAGTTGGGCCTGCTCCAAGTCCTATGCGATCGTGCTACCACCTCTTCTATGATGCGCACCGCGACGTCTTTCGCGGCGCGAAAAGACTTCAGCGTGAAATATGTCGCAAAAGCTGACATGGCTACCCTCCGCGACGGATAAGATTTTGTATCTAAGCAAAAGCAAGTCTCCTAAGTGATAAACTACTGTAGAATTGAGTCGCGTTTCGCGACCAGATATGGCACTAACATGATATTTTGTAGACAGAAGGTGTATCTCGCGCCTAGCTGGGCAGGTGGCTAGTGGAAGTTCTCTGCCTCTCCGAATATGCGGGATCAGCCCGTCCATAATGAGCACCGCGACTTTGAGGTTAAATATTTCGCAAAAGCTAACATGGCTGCCCTCCGCGACTAATAAGATTATCTGAAAAACTAGGTAAAAGAAATATCTTAAAAACTAGGTAAAGAAGACGTTATTCTTAAAACTACGTTGGTATTTAATAAAAGAGTGCCATAAAGAGTTAAGTTTACTTACCTACCCTGCGTCCGTAGCACGCGTATGTCGCGCGCGACATTTTACGTGGCGGCGCGCGCGCGACTTTGGGTCGCAAATGCGAGCATGAGCTTATGCGTGACCAAAATCTATGCCATTTAATCGTATTTAAAATTCCGTGGAAAAATAGCTCTTGCTACAGAATTAATAAGAAAAATCGCAAATTGCTGAATAAGTCGCGGCCTCGGGTGACGTTGATATAAATGGTGCGTCGAAAACGTCACAAAAAGTCGCGCGCGTGTTTACTTTAACATGGTGCTGCGCGCGCACTAGTAAGCAAAAAACAAGTAAAACAAGTGAGGAGCGACGGAACAAAAATAGTTAAGTACAAAATGTCTAGATTCGAGTAAAATGCAATAAACTGTTTTAATAAATATTATGATCCTATCGTTTTCTATCGTTTTTAACCATTTTTGTTCCGTCAGTCGGTTTTGAAGTGGCTTTTGTATCGCAGTTAACTGATTTTGTTTGAGTTTAATACCAGCTTCGGGTAGGATTTAAAAAAATAGGGCCATAACATGCGTCATGTCATTTTTCGCCTCTTGAGTACATAACTATTTTTGTTCCGTCACTCCTCAAGTGACAAATGAAGAACGCCGCGCGCGACTTCTAACATGCTACGGCCTGATCTTTTCTAGTAAGTAGGTCTCTTATAATTTGCCAACAGAAGCCTTGGCACGGTACCGGCCAAGAAATACATGGACTACTTATTTACCCAGCTCAAACAAACCCTAGCTTCGCTTCCGCTGAGTGAGCAAAAAACTAACGAGGAGAGATGGCTTGAGAACAACTTTTTCTGCGATTCCAGTGATAAGTGAAGTCTTTTACATTTACATATCAATTACATTGATAATTTTGTATTTTATAAACGTTTTATCTACACTATCTACACTAATTATGAAGAGGAAAAGTTTGTAATATGTACCTATGTATGTTTGTATGTACCTAGGGGGTAATCTCCAAAACTACTCAACTATTCATACTCTAGATCTTATAAATTAACTTTTAAGTTTTATCCCCTCTGCAACGAGCAAGAAAGTATTGCTGACACCACTTGTAAAGAGGGCAATTTTCTTCTTCAAAGCAAAAGTAAACGACTTTCTCCCGTGGAAACTTTTTAAAAGCCCCCGGTGTCGGCCACTTAAATGTAACATCTGTTACAACTACTGGCGGAAGCATAAATTAGAGGAGCAAAAGGCTGAATTTTGCAGTTGGTATTTACGGAGAAGCATTTGTGAATTTACAGTAGGTAGCAATTATTTGGTTCCGCATGTGCTTAATGTGTGCATATACAGTAAAAAAAAAAAAAGCTCGTCCTCAAAACCAATTTATTTGTGGGAAAATCACCACGCGCACCTTATTTTTAAATAGTTTCTTTCACTCTAACTACAAGGTGTTACAAAAGTACCTAACTCTTTTTACAGGGTAATAGCACCCGGAAATATTTTTCACAACCTAAATATTTTTTTCACTCTATGACGTTCCGTTGGTTTTTAAATTAATAAAATGTGAACGCTGTGGCGGGAGGCAAGTATTTTTTTAAATATTGTTTTCATTGACTTTCACAATGTTTTAACAACTCAAAGCTGTGTAAATGCACCTACACACACAAACATATTTTAAATTTTGAGCTAATACCAAAAACAAAAAAATTATGATTTTTTTAAAATTTTGAGGTTATAAAATAAAAATCGTGTTTTTCAATTTTTTTTTACAGATTTGACATCCTGTTGACCACTAGGTTACACCCTGTAAAAAGAGTTAGGATGTTTTGTAACACGTTGTATAAAGTATCATTCTCAGTGTAAAAGTTTTGCTCAATAAGCAGTGCTCGAGTGAAAATATCCCGTTTCAACCATTCTTTCGTAAATCTTGTTCAGCGAGTGGTATTGCTACTACAAATGCACGACTGTAGTAACTTTGAATGACCCTGATACTATAAAACTAGTGATTCGCCCCGAACTATGAACTCACGAGTGTAACTTTTCGCTAATACCATTTGAGAAGGCGCATTGCATATAAACTTTAGAACCCCATAATATCTCGGCAACCCCTCGACCGATTTAGCTTATGTTTGAAATTAAAAATTATTTTAATTTAATTTACCCGCCTACCAAATTTTATGATGATCCAACCAAATTTACTCAAGTTATCGTCGATGGAACATTCATACATACATACAAGCGCGGGATTGTTCCAGTAGACTCGGAGAACTTCTCTCGCTTCTCTCCCTTTCGGCTCGTTCGTATATCCTGTGCCATTTTTTAAACCTCGACGTGGCCGACCTCAGCCCGAGTCTTCTCGCTCTGAAAAACTGTGGAACATGAATCTCGCCAAGTTTTCTTAGAACTCGAGTAATTGTGCTTCAGACAACGGGTTTCTTTTCCATTTCGAGTGAGAAAAAACTGGTGAAATAATGTAAATTACTTTGAGAACATTGTGGTTAATTTGCTAGTCCTCTTTTCTTTTGTGTTAATTAAGTTTCAGGCGCGAAAGAAATCAAGGTAAAAAACTAGGGTTCTCCTTAATTTGTCATGACATCAGAGTACAAAAAAACAACCGTAATCATATCTATTTTATGAACTTTGTTAAACTAATTATAAATGAGCCGCCAGCTTCCCTGAAATAAATCAAAAGTTTAAAAGGCTTCTAGATTTAAAATTTTCTCCAAAAATCAGTGTATGGGAATACCCGATGGATGGATGACATCGCCTTTACAGCGGAGGGTCCATGGATGCGGATGGCGAGGGATCGTAGGAGGTTGTGTGATGGGAAAAAGGCTATCGTGGGCAGAGCTGGGCTGATGATGATGATGATGCAAACATCTACCTACGCTACAAACTTTTTGACGGGTTCAGAACTTTCGAAAGCTCATTTGAAACATCGTGAAAATAAATAGGTATAGGCCAATCTATCAATTAAGGCGCTGTGCATAGTGAATCGCCCGCGCGCAACGTAAAATGCACAAAATCGATTCCTGTATCAAATACACTAAAGAATTGAAAATTTTCACATATCAAACCCTAGAATTAGTTTTGACCTATCTAAACAGCCAGTTTCGTGTTGACATTCATAAACGTTTTGAAGATATTTTGCTTCAAAAAAAATAGGCGGCGCACTTTTTTTCAACCAAAATATCTTGCAATCTGTTATGGATATCAACACAAAACTGGCTGTGTTCGGTAGGTCTCAACTAATTCTAGGGTTTGATATTTTCGATTTTATTAGTGTTTAGTAGTTGATACAGGAATCGATTTTGTGCATTTTTCTTTGCGCGCGGGCTAATTCACTATGCCCAGCGCCTTAACCAAGATCTCCTTTCAGGTGGTGAAAATGATGATGGTGGTGGTGGTGATCTTCGCCGTCTGCTGGCTTCCATTCCACGTCTACTTCGTTGTGACTTCATACTACCCCGACGTCGTCAACTACCCTCACATACAGGTACGAGTCACTTACTAAAATATTGGAATCTGTTAAATAATGTCGTCAATGCTGGTCCTGGTTTTTGTTGATCAAAACTCTGAAACACTACCTCATACGATTACCGATACATACCTCATATACAGACATAATCAGATATGACCTATCTAATCATTTATTAATTCATGATACAGAAAATGACTATAGAAATAAATCTATAAATTCACAAACACACGATGCAAAAACAACACAAAAAACAAAAAAAAAACCCCGTCAAACGTTTCTTCGAACATTAAAAACAATAAAACACACACTAAAATATAAAAAGTCAATAATTAATTAAAGAAACCACCCCGGGACACATCCGACGCAAAGGTACCCATTGCCACGCTGCACAGCCAGGGCCCTTAGCCTGTAACACAATGGTGCCAAAATGGGCTCCCGTTTGACGGTTTCAATTAAGATTTATTAATGCTGTCGGTCCAGTGTCAGTCCTTTTAATGTTTTTGTAGTACAGCAAAGAATATTATGAGTCAAATTCTAGAGGATTAGTTCGCTGGTTGTAGGAGAACAACGAAAAAATCAAGGTTTTGTCCTTCTACCTGGGACGCCATTGATACGCCATTGTGTTACAGGCTAAGGCCCCAGGGCAATCTAATTATGTCTTTACGTTTGGAGATGTAGGTACTAGAGAATGAGAAACAGGCGTCTACTCGAATCCTAAGCAGCATCCTCAATATACAAGGTGTTACAAAAGTACCTAACTCTTTTTACAGGGTGTAACCTACTGGTCAACAGGATGTCAAATCTGTAAAAAAAAGTTGAAAAAACAACTTTTTTTATAACTTCAAAATTGTAAAATTTTCAAAACTTATTTGTTTTTAGATTTAGCTCCAATTACAAAATATGATTGATTTCTTCGCTGTATTTTAATAGCTTCAGGCTGTTAAAACATAGTGAAAGTCTATGGAAACAGTATTTTAAAAATACTTTTCTCCCGTCACAGCGCTTAGATTTTAATTATTTAAAAATCAACGGAACGTCATAGAGCTAAAAAAATATTTTGGTTGTGATCCCTATCATCAGGTACCATGACCCTGTAAAAAGAGTTAGCATCTTTTGTAACACCTTGTATATTTTTATGTATGTCAAGTTGCATGGAGAAGGCCTTTAGAAAAATACATTCTGAATCCCAATATTTCTTACAGTGCCAGCTTTTTTATTTTTATACCCAGGGTGAGTACGTAATAGTCACATCTCTACATTCGCTTCCCGCGTCTGTCTGTCCCTCTGTACGCTTAGATCTTTTAAACTGCGCTACGGATTTTGATGCGGTTTTAACTTCTGATAATTTCTTCCGTGTGGTTTATAGGTATAATGCATGCGTGTTTTATTTACCGAAAATATAATCACCGATGTCCGTGTGAAGCCGGGCGGGCTGATCGCTAGTGCCTGCTCCTCCACCTAGCGTGGGAATCGCAATGTTTATGGACATAAATACCTTGTTACATTCAGTTTTTTTTTTTCACAGGAGATCTACTTGGGCATCTACTGGCTGGCGATGAGCAACTCAATGTACAACCCAATCATTTACTGCTGGATGAACTCAAAGTAAGTAGGCAGTAGAATGACCGCACGAATATGCGATGCGAATAGATCGCGCTGCGATAATTAAACAGAGAACAAATAATAAATGCGATGGATCGTGAATTTTAGTAAGAAGGTATCGTCGCGAGTTAGTTCGTACAATCGATTACTAATTATAAGGAAAGTAAAATATTATTTTATCAAAATATCATCGCCCCACTACACGCGGAGATGGCTCATGGAGGATCCGCAAGAACGCCGATCTGGAAAACCTGATGGCCGAGCCCAACATAATCGGAGAGACTAAATCCGCAAGACTCCGCTGGCTCGGCCACGTCGAGAGAATGGAAGTAGATCGGGCTGCGAAGAGAGCATATGAGGGACGTCCCATAGGGCGACGGCCGGTCGGACGTCCCAAATATCGCTGGAAAGATGCGGTAGAGAGACCTGTGCGAGCTCCAGGTGGAGGATTGGAGGGAGTTAGCGCAGGACAGGGAGAGCTGGCGTCTTTTGGTTGCGGAGGCCAAGATCCACTTTGGGTCGCTGAGCCAGCCAGAATGAATGAATGAAAACATCATCAGATAGGTATTTAGAACACCACCAATAAAGTATAATTTCACCAATTTTCCCTACTTTACCTTGACCTACATCTCACCTCACAATGCTTAGTTCTCAGCTATTCAAAACTAAGTCAATAAGCCCGCCTCTTTATAAAGCGCCAACGGACTGAAAACTGTGATTAGTCAAATAACAAAGTCCGAAGTGAAAGTCAACAGAAAACTGTGAAGCCATCGTGAAGTTAAATAATCGACTTTATCGGCGGCTGGAATCTGCTAAAGCCAATCGTGTAAAAGTTCAGCCTGCGACTTCAGCAGACCGCAGTCTCAGGGACGTATTCAGGTTATCTCTATACAACGTGATACAAAACATCCCTCTTTTTACAGGGTGTAAGCTACTCGTCAATAATACAAATTAATAGTAAAACAACGTGTTACAAAACATCCCGCTTTTGACAGGGTGTGACCTAGTGGTCAACAGGATGTCAATTCTGTAAAAAAAAGTTGAAAAAAAAACAATTTTTATTTTATAACCTCAAAATTTAAAAAATTTCATAACTTTTTTGTTCTTGGTAATAGCTCAAATTTAAAAATATGTTTGTAGGTGTAGGTGCATTTGCATAGGTTTGAGTTGTTAAAACATTGTGAAAGTCAATGAAAACAATATTTTAAAAATACTTTTCTCCCGCCACAGCGTTCACATTTTATTAATTTAAAAATCAACGGAACGTCATAGAGCAAAAAAAATATTTAAGTTGTGATCCCTATCACCGGGTGCTATTACCCTGTAAAGAGAGTTAGCATCCTTTGTAATACCTTGTATTGTCTTAGGTTTGCACGAGATCTATTTCTAGCCGATTTACCGACCTCGTAATTTATTAACTGCAAACTTTGGCAAAATGGAAACGTTAATAAACAAGCCGTTATAAGTAAATGTTTTCAATTATGAGATTTACATCCGAACCGAACTGAAACCCATTTTACCAGAACACTTAAATTCTAAGCCCTGCCCCTCTACCCTTGACGCATTTATCCAATACGGCCGAAATATGGCGCAATTTACAAAATTTAATATTTTACAAATTAAGATGCATTTTGTGTTTTTATTGAATAAAACAGCCTTACCTTTGAATAAACATTACAAAGTATTTAAAATCAAAGCATTTACTATGCGAATTCAAAGAGAAATATTTTTTTAAACTTTTTCAATTTGATCGCAATAGCGTCAAGGGTAACCCCCCTGAATACATAACCAGTTCGAATTAATAGATTGTATGTCCGGTTACAAAACTATTAATCGAAGAGAAAATACGATTCAATCCAGACCGCCCATTATAGACAGACTGTATGCAACTAACCGAAAGCTCTAACTTTGACTGGAATTAATTCCGCTACAGAGGGTTACCACGTTCAGATTTACCGCTAGGGGCGCTAGTGAAGCGCAAGGTCAAAAATTTTACTGTTTGTATGGGCTACGCGGGTTTAGTTATCTACACTAATATTATAAAGAGGAAAGATTTGTACCTATTTTTGTATGTTTGTATGTTTGTAATGAATAGGCTCAAAAAGTACTGGGCCGATTTAAAAAAATCTTTCACCAATAGAATGCTACATTCTTCCAATTTAACATAGGCTACATTTCATTTTGAAAAAAAATAGGGATCCTTGGTAAAATTTGAACAATGTAAGCGAAGGTGTAGAAAAATGAGTCTTAAAATGTCTTTTTCTACCCCGTGCGAAGCCTGGACGGGCTGCTAGTTTCTAATAATGTTGAGAATAGCTATTTCACAATACGTGAGATTAATTATGGCAAACAGGTTGTTATCCCGCTACTGACTTACTGTGTACAGGTATGTTTTGGAGTCATTAACACTTAACTGTAGGTACTGCAGTAAGAACATGATTTTCTTTGAGAACCCACAAATAAAAAGTGCCACCAAAATTAGGTAATTATATTTCCCTGCTGAAAATGACCCAAATCATCTCTAAATGCAAAGGGCATAGGCCCGGTTTCTGAGTTGAGAATTTTACTAAGCACATACTTACGTATCGCTCCGTCACGCTCTTTTGTGAGAAATCTGCAGAGACATGACGATACTTACCCATTTGCTTAGAAAAATTCTCAACTCAGAAACCGGGCCTTAGTTTAAGAGTTCATATGTGTAAACACTCATGCAACCGCTTTCATAGGTGATCGATCAACAGTAAGTATCAAAATTACTTGGACGGGTACTTGATCGATAGCTCAGTTGGTTAGAGCGCTGGCACGGTACGCCAGAGGTCGCGGGTTCATGCTACATATTTGTATATTTCCCTAGATCAGTGTTTTTTCAACCTTTTTTCATGACGCGACCCCCTAACAGCGGAAAAACCTTTTTGCGACCCCCTACCAGGGTTTTGTCAGTTAAGTACCCTTTAGAGTTTAGATCATAACTAACTAAACATTGTCGAGTGGTCTCTTCATGCATCTAGTGTGAGTGAAGGTGCCACTAGACGCTGTATAAATAATCTCATTACGTAGATGCAAAGGCCTATGATCATAACTGCGACCCCCAAAAACCCTCCTAAAGAAGCTTTATGATCCCCTAAAGGTGCGACCCCCCAGTGGGTCGAGACCACCCTGTTGAAAAACATTGCCCTAGATCATCTAAACCCATCGGGGATAACTAACATAAATATTAAATTCATTAAAATCACCTTAGTTTCAAAAATAGTTTAGTTTCAACCACTACATTGCCTTTTGAAATTGTACCCAAATAACAAAACGAAAATGGAGCAGCTAGTTTTTTTTTTTTTTTGAGATATCAGAGTTTGACTCCAAAAGCTGCTTTTTTGACTTGCTTGAAAAAACGAAGTGGTTAACATAGGAGAAAGATATGTCAAATAGCAAGGGAACCAATGGCACGGGTTAATTGTAGGTGGACGTTTTAAATACACCAACCGGAACAATTGATGGGAGATAAATTAACAAACTTGAGTGGTTCGCCCGAAGTTAGATTTCGTGGTCGCCCGAAATCAATTGCTTTCGGTCTGACAACCGATAGGAGGTTTAAATTGAATAGGGTATCGACAAAATCTGTCTTTTTGTAAGAGACTGATTTTAACTACACAGGATAATTTACGGTCTCCGAATTCGATGCAAGTCTTCTTTGATACTGCCCCTTTGATTGATTTATCAGGTATCCTCACGATGTTTTCTTCCACAGTAGCAAGTGGTATTGCTACTACAAACATTCTACGTAATTTTTTAATAAATTAAAGCCATGGCCTATAATATACTATTATGTGTTCAGTGCCCTTATGTATAGGTACATGCCCGCAATATACCCTATATATAAATCAGCACCAAACAATTTTGAGAATTTAAACTACTCTTTAAAGCGGGTAGGTACCTACTGTCCAAATAACTAGAAGTTTGAGCAAATCCCATAATCAGCTGAATTCAGCTGAATTACAGATTCAGATTCAGTTGTTCAGAATAATGAAAATAATACTGTTTTAATACCGTGAAACCGTGCTGAACAAAAATAGCTCAGTTTAGCTACAAAATTTAAAATCTGTGAATAGTTTGCACTTCTTGCCGCGCTACTTTCATTGAATATATTGTGAACGTAAAATACATTAATATTAATACATACTGATAAAGTTTTTCATGAAAGAAACGGCTGCTCGCGAAAACCAGCAGCCGAAAAACTGTAGCCAGACGTGTCGGTTAAGGGTGGACGATAGCAACGTGGCGGAAAATTCAAAATTTTCACAGTTATTTACATTTTTGAGCTAAACTGAGATAATTTGGTTCAGCGATTTTTCTTGAACAAAATACGCTTGAACTTGAATCTTGAACAAAGAACGCTGAACAAAAATAGCTCAGTTTAGCTACAAAATGTAAAAAACTGTAAAAAAATTGAATTTCTCGCTACGCTGCTATCTTCCAGCCTTAACTTACATATTTTGGTCGTGTCGAAAAAACAGGATGTCAATCGAACCCTTTCACGCACTTCGCATCAATCATCGCCCTATATAGGTTGCTTTTCTTGCTCTATCCCCCCGTATTGATTTCCCATTTATTTTCTTACGCAATGGTTTCTTGACGTGCGATTGACCATTACAATGCAGGACTAGACTAGACTAGACAAAAAGGTCTAGACTACATTTTGGGGAGGTTTTATGAAACCCAACGTGTACCTTCAGAGGAAAAGTTAGAGCGAGGAAACAATAATAATTTAAAAGCTGTAAAAAGAAAAAGGCAAAAAAATCGCTACAGACAGGGCCCTTAGCCTGTAACGCAATGGCGGGTCAATGGCGTCCCGGCAGAAGGACAAAAACGGGCTCTCCTCGTTTTTCTCCTACATCCAGAGAACTAATCCTCTAGAATTAGAATCAAAATATTATTTGCTGTACTACAAAAACATTAAAAGGACAGACAGCGTTAGCAAATCGTAATTGAAGTCGTCACCAGCCCATTTTGGCACCATTGTGTTACAGGCTAAGGGCCCTGGACTTGAACAAGTAGGGTGGCGTGAAACGCACAACTTTTTGAAGTTTTTACAGTTTTGTAGCTAAACTGAGCAATTTTTATTTGACGATTATTGTGTTACGATTTATGTTTTACGACCATAATTGAACAAAAATAATCTCAGCTTAGCTAAAAAAAAAAGAGAATATTTGGGCTTTCCTGCAACGCTATGTGTCAGTGCTTTTACCATTATGAAGCACAAAAGTTGTATATTTACAAAAAAAAATGGTATGAAATGAAAGTGCGGTCTTGCCTTTCTTTTAGCGTTTTTTTCTAGTTTGCCTCGCGACACGAGACAAGGAACATGCCCCTCAATTCACAAGTAATAGGATTTATTATAGCCCCTTTACTGACCATCCGAGGTCATGAAAGAGGCACACTGTTTCAAACACCTTCAACAATGCGCCTCAATTTCTAAGTAATAGGATTTATTATAGCCCCTTTCCCTTTACTGACCACTGAGCTCATGAAAGAGACTACTTCCAACGCCTTCAATCCCCGCTTGTGACGTCTGAGAAGCAGACTTCATTGGAAGAGCTCTCTTCCAAAACGTCTGTTTGGTCTGTTTTTTGAAAAAAGTTAAAAAAGTTGTTCATTTTTGTCTTTGCCACAAGACGGTTCGACCCTTAAAAAAAATCTTCCAAATAGCACTAAGTCAGTACGATTTGCATATCAAAGTTCACGATTCACGCTCATCTATTCCAAAACGTACTAAGTCTGTTTTTTTTACTGCGTTAGAAGATTTACCAAGTCTGTTTTTTTTACTACGTTAGAAAAGTTGTTCATTTTTATCTTTGGCACAAGACGGTTCGACCCCTAAAAAAAATCTTCCAAATACCACTATCTCAGTACGATTTTCATATCAAAGTTCACGATTCACGCTCATAACGTACTAAGATTCACTGTCATTCACTTACTAATTTTATATATTTTCTTGCCTTTGTTTTTTTTTTTTTACTTACCTAGTGCATTTTGGAAAAGAGCTCTTCATTTTCTTTCGACACTGGCTTGTTAGAGAATCGGCCCCCAGGGCCCTTAGCCTGTAACACAATGGTGCCAAAATGGGCCTCCGGTTGACGGTTTTAATTACGATTTATTGATGCTGTCGGTCCAGTGTCGGTCCTTTTAATGTCATTGTGGTACAGCAATAGTTATTTGTTATGCAAGAATGCAAAATTATTGTTTGCGGCGAGTACTTGTGTTGAATGCCGAGCTAGCGAAGGTTTCTAAAATTGAGCCACGAGCGTAGCGAGTGGTTCAAAAAAAGAAACCTGAGCGTAGCGAGGTATTCAGAAGCACGAGTCGCAAATAATATTGCATTCGTGCGAAACACAAAACTTTTCATCTCACAGAAGCGAGGAAATGATTTTGTTAGCCAAGCGGGAAAAACTCTATAGACAACTACTTACAGGCAAAACAGGTGAGTCGAATAAGTTCCTTTTAAAAGCATATTTTACTGTAGTTATGGCTGCCGCACTAAAGTTTTCAGCTTCATTGGTATTAAAACCATTCGTTTTATTAATAATTTCCTGAAGTTTATTTATCCAGACACAAAAATAATGTAAATAAAAGAATGTTTTTTTTTTCCGGGTGCATTCTGAACTATTACCATATAAATTAAAAATTTATAGGAGATAAAAAATGAAATTAATAATATCGTTTGAAAAAATGTATTTAACAAACCAAAACATAATTATCTATCTGATAAAACAGAAGCGAAGCATTTTTTTTATTTACTGGTATTAAAAATAAATATAGTGTACAAAATATTGAAAAAACCTGAAAGAATAAACCGCGTTTCTGAATGTTCTATTCCGTGACTTTACGTTTTTAAAAGATCCTTATGCCCCATTTACATTCACAGTTTTGTATAGAGAATGGGCAAGAACAATCACATTCGCTGAAGTACGCGTGTAAACGAACTATGAATGAGGATCTTTTTTCCGTCGGGATCTGGCATCTACTTAAACGGCCAGTGTTTTTTTCTTTTTCAACACCATAGGGCGTGGGAAAGACTTTCCCGGCGCCGCGTTCAAATTTCGAAGCGCACAAAAATGCAGATAGTTTAAATCCGGCCTTTACACGATCGTAAGTTACTAGTAACAGCAAACTTTCCGAGCGTGGGAGATGAAATAGTTATTTGTTATGCAAGAATGCAAAATTATTGTTTGCGGCGAGTGCTTGTATTGAATACCGAGCTAGCGAAGGTTTCTAAAATTGAGCCACGAGCGTAGCGAGTGGTTCAAAAAAAGAAACCTGAGCGTAGCGAGGTATTCAGAAGCACGAAACGCAAATAATATTGCATTCGTGCGAAACACAAAACTTTTCATCTCACAGAAGCGAGGAAATCATTTTGTTAGCCAAGCGGGACAAACAAAGTAGACAACTACTTACAGGCAAAACAGGTGAGTCAAATAAGTTCCTTTTAAAAGCATAATTTACTGTAGTTACGGCTGCCGCACTAAAGTTTTCAGCTTCGTTGGTATTAAAACCATTCGTTTTATTAATAATTTGCTGAAGTATATTTATCCAGACACAAAAATAATGAAAATTAAAAGAATGTTTTCTTTTCCGGGTGCATTCTGAACTTTTACCATATAAATTAAAAATTTCTAGAGATAAAAAATAAATTCAATTATATCGTTTGAAAAAATGTATTTAACAAACCAACCCATAATTATCTATTTTTTAAAACAGAAGCGGAGCATTTTTTTTATTTACTGTTATTTAAAATAAACATATTGTACAAAATATTAAAAAGACTGTAAGAAGAAACCGCGTTTCTAAATGTACTATTCCGTGACTTTAGATGTCTATGCCTCATTTGCATTCACAGTTTTGTATAGAAAATGGGCACTGTCGTGGAGAGTCGCGTCTAAACGAGGCTCTTCTTTCTGAAGCTTTTATGAAATTATATGGCATCTAGTGAAACGGCCAGTGTTTTTTCTTTTTCTACATCATGGGGCGTGCAGAACAAGGGCGTTTAAATTTCGAAGCGCACAAAAATGCAGATTGGTTAAATTCGGGTTTTACACGGTTGTAAGTTGCTAGTAACAGCAAACTTTCCGAGCATGGGAGATGAAATAGTTATTTGTTATGCAAGAATGCAAAATTATTGTTTGCGGCGAGTGCTTGTATTGAAAACCGAGCTAGCGAAGGTTTCTAAAATTGAGCCACGAGCGTAGCGAGTGGTTCAAAAAAAGAAACCTGAGCGTAGCGAGGTATTCAGAAGCACGAGACGCAAATAATATTGCATTCGTGCGAAACACAAAACTTTTCATCTCACAGAAGCGAGGAAATGACTTTGTTAGCCAAGCGGGACAAACTCTATAGACAACTACTTACAAGCAAAACAGGTGAGTCAAATAAGTTCCTTTTAAAAGCATATTTTACTGTAGTTACGGCTGCCGCACTAAAGTTTTGAGCTTCGTTGGTATTAAAACCATTCGTTTTATTAATAATTTCCTGAAGTTTATTTATCCAGACACAAAAATAATGTAAATAAAAGAATGTTTTTTTTTCCGGGTGCATTCTGAACTTATACCATATAAATTAAAAATTTGTAGGAGATAAAAAATTAAATTAGTAATATCGTTTGAAAAAATGTATTTAACAAACCAAAACATAATTATCTATTTGATAAAACAGAAGCGCAGCATTTTTTTTATTTACTGGTATTTAAAAATAAATATGTGTAAAAAATATTGAAAAGACTATAAGAAGAAACCGCGTTTCTGAATGTTCTATTCCGTGACTTTACCTTTTTAAAAGATGCTTATTCACCATTTACATTCACAGTTTTGTATAGAGAATGGGCACGAACAATCGCTTACGCTGAAATACGCGTTTAAACGAACTATGAATGAGGTTTTATTTTCCATCCGGATCTGGCATCTACTTAAACGGCCAGTGTTTTTTTTCTTTTTCAAAACCATAGGGCGCGGGAAAGACTGTCCCGGCGTCGCGTTCAAATTTCGAAGCGCACAAAAGTTCAGATAGTTTAAATCCGGCCTTTACACGATCGTAAGTTACTAGTAACAGCAAACTTTCCGAGCGTGGGAGATGAAAAGAATATTATGAGTCTAATTCTAGAGAATTAGTTCGCTGGTTGTAGGAGAACAACGAAAAAATCCCGGTTTTGTCCTTCTACCTAGGACGCCATTGATACGCCATTGTGTTACAGGCTAAGGCCCCAGGTCCAAGACAAGTGGTTGACCCTTCTCCGCCCGCAGGTTCCGCCGCGGCTTCAAGCAGTTCTTCTGGTGTTGCGGCGCGCTCGGCGGCGGCGGGCTCAGCCGGCACCGCGCCTTCGGGCCCGAGAGGTCGGCGCGCTCGCTGTCACCCAGTCGCAAGAACGGTAATGGGCATCGTCAAATCCTATTTTTTATTCTTTAAATCGAAAATATAGACAAATATAAGAAACTAATTTGAATATTTTCTTAATTTTTTAAGTAAATATTAATTATATATTTCTAAAAGTTTTGTGTATGACGTCACCACTGGCATTATGTACTAAGTTCATTGCATTCATTCGTGCTTTTAAAAAATAAAAATATGTGACGTTTGACAAATGTCAGTGTCAAGTTAACAAGAAGGTTATTTTCTCAGTTATTTGACACTTTTGACAGTTAGCTGTTGTTGACGAATGTATTTTTTAAAATATTTGTTGGCAATGGAACTACCGCATTAGAGGCTATGATGACGTCATCGAAAGAAAAATGAAGTAAACATTTTTGGCGATAAATATTAATAATCCGTTTTAATTTCACTTATTACCCCTAATAGTAATCAGTGAATATTTTTTTTGCATAACAGCCTTTGAATGAAACTACGAGAATCAATAACTCAATAACGAGTATGAATAAATATTAGGGGGGGGCTCTGCCCCCCTAACCCCCCGTCTGCTGTGCGCAGCTGGTCTTTGGTGACCTTATAACTCTGTGTAAGCAGAAGTATATTTTTTGTTTTTTAGGGGGGGGCTCCGCCCCCCCAACCCCCCGTCTGCTGAGCGCAGCTGGTCTTTGGTGACTTTATGACTCTGTGTAAGCAGAATATATTTTTTGTTTTTTAGGGGGGGGCTCCGCCCCCCCAACCCCCCGTCTGCTGTGCGCAGCTGGTCTTTGGTGACCTTATAACTCTGTGTAAGCAGAAGTATATTTTTTGTTTTTTAGGGGGGGGGGCTCCGCCCCCCCAACCCCCCGTCTGCTGTGCGCAGCTGGCCTCTGGTGACCTTATAACTCTGTGTAAGCAGAAGTATATTTTTTGTTTTTTAGGGGGGGGCTCCGCCCCCCCAACCCCCCGTCTGCTTTGCGCAGCTGGCCTCTGGTGACCTTATAACTCTGTGTAAGCAGAAGTATATTTTTTGTTTTTTAGGGGGGGCTCCGCCCCCCCAACCCCCCGTCTGCTGCGCGCAGCTGGTCTTTGGTGACCTTATGACTCTGTGTAAGCAGAAGTATATTTTTTGTTTTTTAGGGGGGGGGCCCCCCAACCCCCCGTCTGCTGTGCGCAGCTGGCCTCTGGTGACCTTATAACTCTGTGTAAGCAGAAGTATATTTTTTGTTATTTAGAGGGGGGGCTCCGCCCCCCCAACCCCCCGTCTGCTGTGCGCAGCTGGCCTCTGGTGACCTTATAACTCTGTGTAAGAAGAAGTATATTATTTGTTTTTTAGGGGGGGGGCTCCGCCCCCCCAACCCCGCGTCTGCTGTGCGCAGCTGGTCTTTGGTGACCTTATAACTCTGTGTAAGCAGAAGTATATTTTTTGTTTTTAGGGGGGGGGGGCTCCGCCCCCCCAACCCCCCGTCTGCTGTGCGCAGCTGGCCTCTGGTGACCTTATAACTCTGTGTAAGCAGAAGTATATTTTTTGTTTTTTAGGGGGGGGCTCCGCCCCCCCAACCCTCCGTCTGCTGTGCGCAGCTGGCCTCTGGTGACCTTAAAACTCTGTGTAAGCAGAAGTATATTTTTTGTTTTTTAGGGGGGGGGCTCCGCCCCCCCAACCCCCCGTCTGCTGAGCGCAGCTGGTTTTTGGTGACCTTATGACTCTGTATAAGCAGAAGTATATTTTTTGTTTTTTAGGGGGGGGGGGCTCCGCCCCCCCAACCCCCCGTCTGCTGTGCGCAGCTGACCTCTGGTGACCTTATAACTCTGTGTAAGAAGAAGTATATTTTTTGTTTTTTAGGGGGGGGCTCCGCCCCCCCAACCCCCCGTCTGCTGTGCGCAGCTGGTCTTTGGTGACCTTATAACTCTGTGTAAGCAGAAGTATATTTTTTGTTTTTTAGGGGGGGGGCTCCGCCCCCCCAACCCCCCGTCTGCTGTGCGCAGCTGGCCTCTGGTGACCTTATAACTCTGTGTAAGCAGAAGTATATTTTTTGTTTTTTAGGGGGGGGGCTTCGCCCCCCCAACCCCCCGTCTGCTGTGCGCAGCTGGCCTCTGGTCACCTTATAACTCTGTGTAAGCAGAAGTATATTTTTTGTTTTTTAGGGGGGGGCTCCGCCCCCCCAACCCCCCGTCTGCTGTGCGCAGCTGGCCTCTGGTGACCTTATAACTCTGTGTAAGCAGAAGTATATTTTTTGTTATTGGGGGGGGGGGCTCCGCCCCCCCAACCCCCCGTCTGCTATGCGCAGCTGGCCTCTGGTGACCTTATAACTCTGTGTAAGAAGAAGTATATTTTTTGTTTTTTAGGGGGGGGCTCCGCCCCCCCAACCCCCCGTCTGCTGTGCGCAGCTGGCCTCTGGTGACCTTATAACTCTGTGTAAGCAGAAGTATATTTTTTGTTTTTTATTCATATCCTTGCTTATAAAAAAATATTATATCTATGCTATCAGTAGACTCTTTACACTGTTCTTTTACCGCCATCTATGAGATATCGAAAGAACGTGGCCTAGAAAGTATCTCATTGAAATAAAATAATAATCTATGGGGCGTCTTGACTTGACATTCTAAAGTCACAACAATGTCAAAGCTGTATTGGAATGGTTTGAAGAATTTCGTATAAAGCCATCTTATTTTATGGAAAAAACGTATGAGGGACTATGAATGTTAACTTAGGTATAGTAAGTATTATAAAGGTATATGATAGCACTTAGTTTGGATTTAAGGTAACACGAAAGGAAGGTAAACAAACAGTGCACACAGTGAACTTTATTTATTCAGGCCATCGTATCTATAGTTTTCCCGGATTTCTGGTGCCTTGTATCCTTTTCTGCTTCATCTTCTTTTCGTGTTGACGGTTGCCGCTTTATTGCTATTGACCATCCTTCCATGCATTAACAATCAAATGCGCCAAACGAAAGTTTCATCTCGTCACCCGGTAATTTTATAAAGCTTGATAGATGCTGTCTTCAAGTATGGATGGAGTCATTGGTTCTTTCAGACTGTTGGTAATTAAGTATAACTAAAACTAAGTTATCTTGCTAAGGTTTCAATAAATTAAAGATTTTCTTGGCTCATGCGTTTGTTGATTACAATAATGTGACAGGTTCCGATGACAGCGATTTTGAAACAACTTTATAACTGTTGTTCAACGTTTTATTTTAAAACTTACTTGCGGACTTTTTGGTAGGTCAAAACTCACCGAAACTCAGTTTTGTTGGATTAAGTAAAGTCAAAAGCTCAACGCTACGGGATGACAGGGTCTTCGGTAAATGGTTTTGTCATTCACTTTAGTACAAATAGCCAATTTATGTTGATATTTGTTGGTTTGCTTTGCCCCTAAGTAAACCAGCGTGATGATATATAGCCTATGTGTTTTTTTTATGTCTAAGCTATCTCCATACCAAATTTCATCCAAATCGTTAGAGCCGTTTTCGAGATCCCCCGTTCAAATATATATATTCAAATATATATATATATATATATATATATATAGCGTATATATATATATATATAGAAATATACAAGATTAGCTCGTTTAAAGTAATAGGATAGGATTATGAATCAAAAGTTTTCTCAGATTTGTCATGAAACATCTTCTATTCTATTCTATTCTATTTATTTTGTACCAACAATGAAACTGGTGGTCTTTAAATTCCTGATTTTAGTTCCAAACAATAAAGGATAGAAATAGCATGAGATTGTATTGGTATTGTATCCTAGCTTTTCAATTCAACGTGAATAAGGACGGATAAATAGAGTTGTATAAGTTACGAACAAAAGTTTCCGAGACGACGGATCAGCTAAAATCAGTTGGAAGTAAATGGAACGAAAGATTTCATTTAGGAGTGAGGGATCGGGGTATTTTATTTAGGAGAATTGAGTTGCATCTACACCAAGAGCACTAAGCCGTGTATTCACTAGGGGCCAAATAGTAGTGAACCAAATTTTCCTGATTACATCGCGCGACTTTTCAGTGCTAAAACACACAAAGTGTGTGGTTGATCCGCGTAATGCGCAAGATACGCGACTCAAAATACGCCTTAGGCCCTTAAGGCGCGGTGCACAGTGAATGGCCCGCGCGCCAAGCAAAATGCACAAAATCGAGTCCTGTATCAAATACACTAAACAAATCGAAAATTTTCACATATCAAACCCTAGAATTAGGTGAGACCTATCTAACACAGCCAGTTTTGTGTTGAGATTCGTAAAGGTTTTGAAGATATTTTTGATGAAAAAAAATAGGCGGCGCACTTTTTTTCAAACAAAATATATTGCAATCCGTTATGGATATCAACACAAAACTGGCTGTTTTAAATAGGTCTCACCTAATTCTAGGGTTTGATATGTGAACATTTTCGATTTTTTTATGGTGTATTTGATACAGGAATCGATTTTGTGCATTTTTATTTGCGCGCGGGCTTATTCACTATGCCCAGCGCCTTAAGATCAATCACAGTTTAAACCAAAAAGGCTAGTTTAAACCCTATCTGTCGTTTAATTTTCATACAAAATGCGAGGTTTAATCTAAGGACTGAGTTTATACTGTGATCGATCTTACAGCACTTAAGTGTGGCTGTAGTCACTGAAAATTCGCAAGATGCGTAACAAAGACGCATAGTACGATGTAAACACAGGGTTACCTACGGCTTCCACAAAACTACCTGCGGCAATTAATAACAAATTATCAAGTTACAATAGCCACAACTACCTAGCAAAGTAACCTGCAAGTTGCAACTGAAATACAAGACTAAAGTAACTTAAAAAATATAACTATTGCTGTTGTTTACTGGTCTGTGGTCACTTTTCACATTAAGGGTGGTATTCTAGAACGCTACTTAAACTCTGTTTAAACTCAGTTCAAACTCAGTTTAAGTAGAGTTTGACTGTCGATAAAACAGTGCATGTTTTGATTTGAATAGTTATCGACAGTCTGAACTCTGTTTAAACTGAGTTTAAGTAGCGTTCTAGAATACCACCCTAAGTCACAACTCACATAGTCGGTTGGGTACAAGGGGGTCAAAACTAACTTAGCTGGGGGCCACAGCCAGCGGTACAAATGTTTCTATCCCAAAGTAAAGTGACTTAAATACAAATAAAAAAGGTTGGCTTTTCTCACCAATGTTCGATGCCTTGCCTGGCATGTAAAAAAATTGGTATCTGAGTCCTGCAACGCAAATACACAGAGCTTTGCATTGATGAATAGCCAGCATTTGATTGGTGGCTCCTTGTGTTTCTCACCAAGAAACGTTCCGGATTAAAAGACTTAAGAGAGTTTAAATTTAATTTAAATTTCTATCGGAGGTCCCTCAAAGTGTCGAAAACCTTTTAGCTATCGATTAAAGAGCACGCTTTTGTTTTATTTGCACCGCTAAATCTTCCCGCTAAATTTTGAAGGTTTTGTTACTGTTTCATTGCGAAATATCTCGTTTTATGCAAGTTACGATCCACTTACATATTCATATTCACCGCGTTTTCTACGATAACTGGAGTGCCAGTGACAAGAGCTAGTTAATTAGACTTCACTGAGTATTCGAAACAAAATTTTGCATTTTTGCACCAGTTGGATCCTAGACTATAAGCATTTTATAATAATTAGGTCCGGTTTCTGAGTTGAGAATTTTACTAAGCACATACTTACGTATCGCTCTGTCACGCTCTTTTGTGAGAAATCTGCAGAGACAGGACGATACTTACCCATTTGCTTAGCAAAATTCTCAACTCAGAAACCGGGCCTTAGTTTTCCAGCATTTAATAAGTAAGTACGTTAGTCGATATGTCACTGACTCTCTTCAGCTATGATAGCCTATCTAGAGCTCGATATCTCGAAATACGGTGTTGTCTCTCTCTTTCTTTTGATCTGAAGAAGAAAAAGGTTACATGTCTAGTATTTCGCTAAACGTAGGTCATATTTTGTAACCTTGGCTACTCTTGTTTGAATATTATGTATAGCGTGATTGTAATATTTTTTTCATAGGTTCGATCATGGGTGCCCCCAAAACGACCAAATTCATGATAAAGCCGCCTTCCTCCTGATGTACTCTCGTAAAATAAGAAATAAGAAGGGATGAATAGGATGAGTGGAAAATTACTTAACAATTTGATTATGCCCAGAGCATGACTGGCTGGAAATGACACCTATCAAAATATTTATAATTTTTTAAGGCTACACATTTTAGTAGGTACAAACTTTTTTGGTAAATATAAATAAAAGGGTTAGGTACCGGAATTTTATTGGAATAGCTGGAAATGACAGACTCTTTTAACACGCGCAAAAATTACTTCCCTAAAAACTGTGGCACTTTTTGGGTAGCCAACTATTTAGGTAATTTTAATGCACTATGCAAAAGTAGTTTAGACCAATGTTCGCAGGTTATGGCCCGGTTTCTGAATTGAGAATTTTGCTAAGCAAATACTTATCTATCGTTCTGTCACGCTCTTTTGTGAGAAATCTGCAGAGACAGGTCGATACTTATCAATTCAGAAACCGGACCTATGTCTTCTGCTATTTTTAGTGACTAAAAAAGTCAAGTCACGAGATAACTCAACACATACGCGGAAAATTATAAAGTATATTCTAGCTCAGTACTAGAGGCAGGTTTTATAATTATGTATAAAACCAACCATTGATCAACTGTAGTGCCAACATGCCAATACCAAAGGCCAAATTCATTCAATTACATAAAGCCGAACAAACAACACGAGCTCTATGCTCTTTCGAACTGGGTTGCTACGAGTCTTCCGCTCGCTGCTACGAGTAAATTCGATTGCAGCAATATACTTACTAAATAAATAAAATCAATTGTTTCTTTTCACAAACAACCTTTCCAATCATTGAAATCGTTGTAATATAAAGGCCGCGGTACATATTGAAATCAAATTAGCGTTGTTTCGAGCGAGTGTGCTATGGACGCAAGTTGTGACGTCTGAATGTTGACACAGCCGAAGGCGGCAGAGTCGGTCGCTTCCAAGAGTTGCTTGAATGTTGTGGTAAAAGGAACCAAGAAGCTTAACTATCGACTCGTTCGAAACAATATCTTAAAAATTGTGGTAGTTATTCAAGTAATTTGATACCGTTGGGCGAGTGGGTCGTTGCCAAGAGCTGCCTGAATGTTGTAGTAAAAGGAACCAAGAAACTTAACTATATAAATTGATATTCTTTCTAACTATTATCTACTTGAATTACCAAAGTAATTTGATACAGTCGTGCGAATCTATCTGAATGTTGTAGTAAAATAAACCGAATAAACTGATCTACTTCGTTCGTAGAAGTTCCATGATAAAACAAAGTAGGTATATACTGCTATTTTAAATTTCATTTGATCCGTCAAATTTGGGCATCGCCTGAATGTTGTAGTATAATGTACCAGTCCCATTCACGTGTGTTATGTATGACAAATAAAAAAACTAGTATGAGTTGTGCAATCTAAAATTTTATGCAATGATGCATCGATGTGCAAGATTGGTGTTTCAAACGAGTGGCTAGTTAAATTACTAAGTTCCTTTTACCTTGCCTGAAGTTGCAGTAGTTGGTCGACTGTCTCGTATATTGCCGTTGATTTATACAGATTGTGTTGTATCGTGAGAAGTTTGGCACCTAGCAAGCAATGCGCTCACTTCAGACCAGGGGCCTGAGTCTGTAATGCAATGGTGCTAAAATAGGCTCCCAGTTGACGGCTTCAATTACGATGAATTAATGCTGTCTAACCTTTTAATGTTTTTGTAGTACAGCAAAGAATATTCTGATTCCAACTCTAGAGCATTAGTTCGCTGGTTGTAGGAGAAAAACGAGGAAACCCCGGTTTTGTCATTCTACTAGGACGCCACCACTACGAGCTTTGAAAGCTCTATGTATGATTCGATTTAACTAGGCTGTCTACTGATAACTACAAACAACTTATACTAGGTGGCAAAAAAGGGAGCGAAAAAAACATTTTCATAATTTTATTATGGTCATTCAATCTGCATTGCGTCCGGTGAATATATGGCACTTGAAATGGCACTTTTTCACACCTTCGAATAATTGGCGTCGATGCAATGGAAACCGGCAAATTTCGATAAAAAGCCGTCAACCCCTATTTCATTCCATCATCAGCTACGCAATGTACATCGAATTATCAATATGTAATTTGTAGCCTTATAGAATGCGCCCCCTTAAGGCTCCCGTGCCCAGAGATGGGTAACGACCCGGGTTATAACCCAATCGGTGGGTTATAACCCACTTGGTACCTATTATCGCCCGGTTAAAACCCATTTTGGTGGGCGATAACTAAAGTCTGTTTGGACTGTTCTACTCGTCCAGTTCTACTGATAAAACTATTCGGTTTTCTTTTCCGTTTAGTTCTCTATTAATAGAATTGATACTGTGAAGGTATTCCGGGAAGTTCTACGATATTTAAAAAATAAAACAACAACAATAAAATATCCACACTGTCTCAATTGCAAACAAAAGTATGCCAATGAGTCCTAATCAACATTCTATTTGAAAAGTATCTCTTGGTAATTTTGCGTCAAACTTATATTTACGAAGTTATTTAAGGTTACGTGCTTTTTTGTATGGGTGCGAAAACATTTTATGACATTACTCTTATTCTTCACTTAGCTTCACTTTCTGGTTTTGAAAAACGGAGTAAGTATATTATTTACCACATTTCATCAAAATATACTACATGCCGCAAATTACCGCATTGAAAAATAATTAAATATTTTATGTTTTATTGTGGTTTTTACCTTAAAAACTATTATTTTTTTACTTTACTTGACAAATTTTTCACCAATAGTTGTTCAATAATGTAGTTCTGATGTTTTCTTAGGTTTGCACGAGCACTATACTTATTAACTACAGTTTTAAGAGATTAAACGCCCGAAAAAACAACAATATAACATAACATATTTAATTATTTTCAAATGCGGTACTTGCGGCGTGTAGTATGATAGATGAAATGTGATAAATAATATACCTACTCCGTTTTTCAAAACTAGAAAGTGAAGCTAAGTGAAGAATAAGAGTAATGTCATAAAATGTTTTCGCACCCATACAAAAAATCACGTAACCTCAAATAACTTCGTAAATATAAGTTTGACGCAAAATTACCAAGAGACACTTTTCAAATAGAATGTTGATTAGAACTCATTGGCATACTTTTGTTTGGAATTCAGAAGTTTTTTTTTATAACCTGACATTATTCGTATTTAAGTGTCAATCAGTTAAGTTTCAACCAGCTTTTCTATCTGATAAAAATCGTAGCACATAAGCAGGTCTTCTTCATAATCATACAATTTATGGTGGGAAATAAGTTACTTAAAAGTTAACAAAATTTTTTTAAATGTAAAAAAGTAACAAAAAAACACAAATATGTTATTACTCACGCGATTCTATGAGATCGTTTTACTGTGCGCCGCCGGGCGCGGAGCAAAGCAAGACGAGCGGCTCCCTTAAAGTCCATCCACTTAAATGGAGGGTGCCCATACGTTACTGACCGTATGAGCACCCGAAAATCTTTTGTTAGGCTTTATTATAATTGTAATAGTTACCAACCTTCATTTATATGCTTACGAAAGAATCTGTGAATTTTCGGGGCGCACTTTGCGCGCTTATCTGCTCTCACTAATGACTTCAGATTTCAATATTATGGTGGTTCAGACCGAACATAAAAACCAAAACCTTTGAATGCAAAACCTTCAAATATCTTTTTAAAAAATAAAAAGTGTTTTTACTAAAAAGCAATATGTCACTCTTACGGGGCTACTTGTCCGGCTTATCATTAGGGACCTCAGTCAGCTTTCCCATTATTGGGTCTGGCAATGCAAACATAAATAATTGTGGAAACTGAATTATTTTATGTTATACAAACTTATTTGATCAATTTGGTCTGAAATCGACAAATTTTCGAGCGCCGCGCGCGCATTTGTCAATTGTCCTGAGAAATCGTAATTACCATATTGTTTACGGGAAACGTTTGTGAAATAACGAGTGTGTGTTTATTCTGTCTAAAGTGTTCCTGAAATATAAGGGAAAACTCTGTGATTTTTCGGCGCGCGTCGTTCGTCTTCTAGAATATCGTAAAAAATCGTAAAAAAAGTTTTAAAAAAGTGAATATTTAAGTGCGCTGCGCGCGCGTTTATAATTTTATACAAACAAGATGGCCCGAACAACACGTCAAGCGAGAAAATCTATGCAGCGGACATCAAGGGCTGCCCCAATTAATGTTATTTTCGAGAAAATATCACTGAAGTTGTATGGGAAAAAAATGTTGAGGTCGGAAGGACTTTTTATTGACTTCAAAAACTTCCGCAAAGCCTTAGTCCTCAGAATGGTACAAAAATCCTGTCAGTTTAAACAACAAAACATTACAAAACCTAACAAAAAAAACCGGACAAGTGAGAGTTTAACTCGCGTTGAGAGGTTTCCGTACAATGAGGAAGAGCAGACGAACGAACGTAGGAAGATCTTCATACAAAGTCTACAAATCTACAAAGGTATGGTTCAGATTTTCGATTAAGATATATTAATCGAAAATCCGAACCATACCGCGATCCGCGATATCTGTTGACTGAGTTGAGGAACTAATGCTACTAGAACAAAATTAATATTTTCCTAAGTAATTTTGTACACCATGAACTTCTTATAGGTTTTTTCTGTAATCCATAGAAAAATACCAATTTTCTGTTATTTTTCAAAATTTTAGGAGATATGGGGGGAATTTTAAATTTTCGCGTATTAAATAACTTCAAAACTGTTCATTTTACAATTATTACAAAATATCTATTTGAGATCCTTAAAACGAGCCCTTTCATTTGATGTCACACGATATATTTTATAAAACTTTTTAGTGAGTTTCCAATTTACCCCCCAAAAGTGGTTCCCATGTTTAAAATTTATTAATTTACGTTACACGTCCTTGTTTGGGTCACCGATTTACACATGTGTACCAAATTTCAACTCAATCAGTCCAGTAGTTTAGGAGCAAATTGGCTGTGACAGACGGACAGACAGACGCACGAGTGATCCTATAATGGTTCTGTTTTACCCTTTTAAGGTACGGAACCCTAAAAAATGGCTGAACATACATTGGGGTGATTCGGGTAGCTCTTGGTGTCAGGTATCTAGATTTGCTCGCTCGACGTCTATCTTTGGGCCACCCTGTATAATTCCAAACCATAGAATAGGCGGGCGATGCACGCCGAACTGGGTTTTTTATACGTTTTACCTCTTGTAACAGAGTGTATTTAGTTATCGCCCACCAAAAAAGACGATAATGGGTTATAACTGGGTGATTTGGGTTATAACCCGGTTTTAACCCAACTGGGTCGTTTGGGTTATAACCCACTACCCATCTCTGCCCGTGCCTAGCGAATACCCCGCGCGCAAAGAAAAATGCACAAAGTCGATAACTGTGTCAGATACCTACCAGTTTCATGTTGATATCCATAACAGATTGCAAGATATTTTCGCTGAGAAAAGCGCGCCGCCTATTTTTGTTCAGCGACAATATCTTCAAAACGTTTATGAATATCAACACGAAACTGGCTGTGTTAGTTAGCTCTCACCTAATTCTAGTGTTTGATATGTTTACTTCTTCGTTTCGCTTAGTGTATCTGATACCGGAATCGATTTTGTGCAATTTTTTGGCGCGCGGGCTACTTCACTATGCACGGCGCCTTAACCCAGCTCCTCAGATCCCAGGCACTGCAGCGCCGAGTGGCCTCTTCACCCATCTAGTGCGCGTGAAGGTGCCACTGGACGCTGTATAAATCATCTCACTACGTAGATGCAAAAGGCCTTAGTTTTTTTTAACCCAGCTCGTTGGTCCGATCAGAGCTAGAACGATCAGAACTAGTGAAGCTGGAGAAAAAAAAGTAGCTAGATACTTAGTATTAGATAGTAATAAGTATCTGATTTATATAAATGTTTTACTTTAGATAATATTTTGACGTTCAATGTAATTAATTTATTTATGGCATATTGAATAAAAACATTTGAATCTTGAATCTTGAATCTTGAATATTGAATCTTGAATCTTGAATCTTGAATCTTGAATCTTGAATCTTGAATCTTGAATCTTGAATCTTGGTTGCAGGCACGATTCGCATGTCGATGCACAGCACGTACAACAACACGAAGCTAACAGCGGCCTGACGGCGCACTGCCGCCGCCGGCGAGTTCGCGCCCGACCACACCGTCACCAACGCGCATAACATCGAGCGCACCTGGATATGACGCCCGACGCGATCCCCGCGCACCCAGCTTACCCCTCAGGACCTGTACGCCTAATTTATAAGTACAACAAGACCTTTTTTTCTGTGCCAAGGAACTCGACAACATGCGTAACATCGGGCGCACCTGGATATAACACCCATAGTGAAAAACTTTAGTTAGCGCAACCAGCTTACCCCCCCTCAGGACCTATAAGCCTAATTTATAAGTACAACAAGACCTTTTTCTGTGCCAAGCCTTAGGGAACTCGACAACGTGCGTATCATCGAGCGCACCTGGATATAATACCCGTTGCGACCCCCGCGCGCCCAACTTACCCCTCAGCCCCTCTATAATCCGTGCGGAATCAGAATGGGATAATACCTTTTGGAACTGAATCGAAAATGACAGTTCTCGAATAGCGTCAGTAAAAAAAAATTTTAGTTCTACGTTCTATCATAGGGATATGAAATTGTAAATACACAAAAATGATTAATGGTTGTAATCTAAAACGATTCAATGTTATTGCATAAATTGAATAAAACGTGAAAAAACTCGAGCAGACATCCACGCGCACAGAAAACACAAGCAAATTTTGACGCGAGTTTGCCATAGACAACTAGAGTTTGCCGAAATGCTGACGCTACAGGACCGCGAGAGTCTCAGTTCCAAAAGGTATTATCCCATTCTGCAGGCGTATTAGCTAAAATAATCCGCATAGTTATAAGTGGTTACAAAAGTTGTCCATTGCTATTTTGAACTTGCAACTGTAAGCGATTATGTAAGAAAAAATGCCACGGTGGAAACGGATAGTGAAGTGATTTGAAGTGAATACCATATCGACACTTTACTAAGACTTTAATCTATGAACGTGTGATTTCATTCGGTCAGTCCGCTCGCTGCTTTCGGTACTTTCGTCTGTGACACGAGCTAATTTGGTGAATACGCAGCATTATTTTTGTCATGTTGGTACCTGTGGTGGATGCACAAAAAAACAAACACGCTGCAAAGAGGCAATTTCGTTACGATCGCTAGCAAAACTGCCATTTTGCGACGACGTTTGTTTGCCCTTGTGTGCGACAAGACAAATGTCAAATGTCACCCATTATGAATGTGTGTGTGTGTGCTATCTTGTTTGTAAACAAAAAGTATTCTAAAATAATAATGTTTCATGTGCGAATTTAGTGAAGAAAGCTACCAAAAACAAACGTTTCAACATGTTGGACTAACCCGACACGCTTTACAACAACCCATATAGCATCTACGATAAACTTGTGCCCTTCAATTAGCCGCAGAAAGAAACAACTTACGCACCTTACGAGCCTCAAATTAACTGGCCAAACCAGCGTTCCGCCGCCAAGATGGAGTTCAAAGTGATCTACTATTAACTACATCAACGGCAAAGTGACATGCATCCAACTTGACCCACCGACCCTGAATACAAATCCATTTGGGAACAACGAACCCTGTGCAGTTGGTGACAAAGAAACACTGAGAATTCAAACAATACAAGTTACAACACGACGGGCGCCGTACATACAGCGAGAATCCATCCAGACCACAACAATAATTATAACAATATCGGCGCGGCTCGCTACGTGAGAAAAATGACGGTCGCGAGGGACCACAAGTGGACGTGAAGAGGCATGACACCTTCGTAGCGCGGCCCGCGACCGACCGAAGCCCTCCACGATCTACGACGGCCAACAAGGACCCGTGACCACAGTCTCAGAGAGGTGTCCTTCCCCGGAAGGCCGTCAAAAGCCATGGACAGTCAAGTGAGACTTGCACGGCTATGTGAGAATTGCAAAAAAGGAAACCGTGCACAGACTGACTTTGGCCCGGTTTCTGAGATGAGAATTTTACTAAGCACATACTTACGTATCGCTCTGTCACACTCTTTTGTGACAAATCTGCAGAGACAGGACGATACTTACCCATTTGCTTAGCAAAATTCTCAACTCAGAAACCGGGCCTTTGTCTTGTACTTCAGCTAGAGTGTAACTAATGGATGACTAGATCTTTGTATTCCACAGCTAGAGTATTACTACGTACTGTGATGTAGGTACTGTGAAAAGTTTCCTGTTAGGTAAATAAAACTCTATTACTTATGAATTTTGTGGTGTTTATTTTTCCCTCTCCAAATTTTATACTTGCAGAGTAGTAACAGTAATAATGAATGTCAACAGAATGTACTTCATATTCAGTACTTACATATTATTAACTTTTGCTAATAAACTAATAAAAATTAAAATCATTTTCAGCCCAGATAAGGCCGTAGGCCATATATTGGTAAATATTAAATATCTTATACACTCAGGCCTTTGCATCTATATAAGTAACTTAATAATTTAAACAGCATCCAGTGGCACATCTACTTATGATATATTTTATGAATATTTGTTTGGATGGATTAACTTTGTAACTTTCTTCTGCAGCAACAGCGTTTCACTGTGGGCTTGTGTCTCATAAAACTGAAATAAATAAAGACTCTTATTGCAATTGATTTTAGTAAGGTAAAACATAGAAATGCAGTGGTGAGTGGCTTGATGTTAGTTAGAACTTAAGGATCTCAATAATGTAAAGCGGGGATTCCAACGTAACGGGCACATCTTCTGTAGTGCACATACTTAATAAAAACATAGGCCTTTGCATGTAGGACTCGTACAGCATCCAGTAGCAGTAGCATGTAGCATTTCACACTAGAGGTAGATGGGGAAGCAACCTCTAGCAGTTTTCATTACATTACATTCATTACAACGACCAACTAAGTCGCTGGCTTCGTTAAAATATGACTGCACTTTTGTAGGTACTTGTCTTTCATGGATTGTAAGTCAGAGAATATTTGAATATACAGGGTGTTAAAAGACCGCCAACAAAGCGGGAAACCACTTATTGTCCTCATCATACTGAACATTTTTGCTTAAGGAACTATGCCTGGGAAATCAACGGTTTCCGAGATAATGAGGTTCAAAGTCGGACTTTTCAAAACTTTTTTTCTGCAGAAATGTATTCAGTATCTAGTTCTTAACATACCTTCTCAAGAAGCCATATCAAAATTATGAATATTTCTTACAAAAAACGACGTTAAAATTGCAACCCGCAATGTATTCTAAACATCAGTACTTCAAGCTTAAGTAACATAAACTTATACCTACGCTTGCGCAATATGACTTCTGTGCGTTACACGTCCATTGCGTGATAAAATATTTTTCAAAATTATAACCTAAAAAACCAAAAACATTTCCCAGCAATAATTTATCGAAAAAGTACTTTGTTTTGGTGTCTAGTAAGCGTGGCTTTCGGGTCTGTTGGCGGTCTTTTAACACCCTGTATGACCCGTGTCATTAAAGAAAACATTTAGGATGAACTTCAAAACACTCCCCCTCTCGCTCTAATTAATACAGTCAAAGCGAGACAACGCTAGGTTTTTAACTCCGTCATAAATGTTTTCTTTAATGACACGGGTTATACAGGGTGCTACAGAAAGGTCGTGTCATACAAAAGGGAGTTGCATAGCTTTTTTTTATTTCACATTTTGTCCCCTAGTAAAAGTTGCTTGTTTTGATGAGTTAATCGACTCTCTTCGGTATGACCGGATAAAGCGGTGACAGCCCAGTAGGTAGAACGATGGACACATAGCGTAAGGTCTCAGTGCGGGGATGTAGGTACAGTCGGCCACAGTCTCAGATACCCCTTTTTGTTCGATTGGCGCCCTTATGCCGCGCGCGATAAGAGCTGCCATGGGGTATCTGAGATTGTGGCCGACCGGACATAAGACAAGCTTATTTCAAAGTTAAGTAAATGCCTACATTTGTGAATTTACAAGTCACTATCTGTGTAAAATATCAAAAGGTTTTCAAACAGACCCATTTACACAATAACTTATTTGAGACACACATTATAGGCTGACTTAGCTGAGAGGATGGTAGGTAGACCTAGGTGCTGGCCGGGCAAGGCTACTTCATCATCAGGCACAAGTCGGCACAACAGCGTCCAAGTGGTTGTTTCACCCCTGTAGGTAAGTACCTCTACTTCGAGTGAGTGCCACTTGCCACACACACAGTAGACTTGGAACTATAATTTGATTTGGTTAATAGTGTCTATAGATCTAGCGGCACCTCCATTCATGCTTCGATAGTGAGGATGCAGACACCTCACTGTATAGTGCGTGGGACATGTTTAAATGCAGTAGGCTTGCCCACCATCTATTTATGCTATCCTCTCTGCTAATTTGGCCCAGTCCATAGGAATTGACAAGGTCAATACATAAATATGTACACGGGGCCGACTAAGCAGATTTTCTCAAAGTGGTTTCATTCACAATAAAATTACCAAGTGGATAACCATAGTATAAACTGTCGGCCAAGCGAAATAGCTTACCTTCCATTGCCTTCCAAATTTTCTCCTTTCTGCACTTGTTGGGATGTTAGGTAGGTGTGTCCCGGGTATCTATGTAAAACTTCAGGGAAAAAGGGGCTGTGCCATCTTTAGATTCAGAGCGCCCACGTTTTACTAATAAGTACCTACGTACGACCCGTTCGCGTACTTAGATACTACCTAGTGCGTGATCAACCTGGAAAACAAAAAATAATAATTTACTTATGTCAAAAGGGGTTGATATGTAAAGTTGTTAGGGTAGGTATTGTATAAATATATTCTTGCCTTGCATTCTGCTACAACGTTTTTGAGGACAAAGGAGTGTCATAACAGCCAAAAGTGCAATATCTGGCTATTGCGGGTCATTTATGCGAAATACATATTTATCCTATGAAAAACAAAACTCGACACAATTTCCTCGCTTTGGAAGAATTAATTTCACTTTTCCCTTACTATGGGACATATTTCTTGCTTTTATAACTTAAAATAACGCAATTCCACTTCAAAAAAGCTGCTCCGTATCAGTGTTTTAAAATACAGTGGCTGTCACTCACTTTGACAGTTGAGAGTGCTTATTTTTTTTTACGGAATGCCGTTTTCTTTCCATCGACCTATCGTTTATGACCAAATATGGCAATTGTCTATGGTGGAGTGGATACTTTTAGCAACCGTGAAAATCTCGTGTTACATAATACCAAACCGTGTTTTTGACAGTCGAAAGTTGGGTTTTTTTCTAAATCAGTGGGTTATTTTATTTACGTAATAGCCCCACTGATCCCGCACGGATTATACCCTTGACGCATTCTTTTCAATATGGCGGAATTTTCAAAATTCAATATTTCACGAATTAAGACTCATTTTATATTGGTATTGTACAAAATTGAATAAACATTACGAATTATATAAAATCAAAGGATCACTATGCGATGTAAAAGAGAACTACATTTTCAAACTTTGTAAATATTAACGCAATGGCGTCAAGGGAAACCCCTCCGGACCTATACGCCCAATTTATAAGTACAAAAAAAACTTTTTTTCTGTGCCAAAACTTAGGGGACTTATCGGAAATTCATACATACATACATACACCCTAACATACAAACCTACAAATACATACACAAACCTACAAACATACAAACGCTGCATTGTTCAAGTAGACTCGGAGAATTGAACTCGGAAAAGTTTAAATTAAAAATTAACAACAATGAGACGGAAATTATCTTTGAATTACTATTCCAAGCTTCAATAACAAAAAGTTATTGATAACAATTGTTCTGCGAGAGTTAATTTTATTGAGCTCAAATTCAATTCAAAAAAATTCAAAAAAGTTTATTGCTAAATAAGGTTACATTTTGTGTCCTGGCTCCCAAACTAGGATATCCTGTGCTATGGGTAGCCAGGCTTCTTCCAGTGTGTCTTATTAAATGTAAGGTAGCAAACTTAAAATAAAGAAAAACTAAATAATTTAATAAATATCAACAACAGGTAGGCGATTTGCGGGTGTTTCTGAATTAGTTTCTTATCGAGTGAGCGAGTAGGTAGGTTTCTGGACGCCCGCTCCACAACCAAAGCGGTATGGGCACGCAGGCCACCAGAAGGTCCCGCTCACTCGGGCTCGCTAAAATCATCAACAACAACTGTGAAATGAAGAGTGATAGGTGTGTGTGTGCGCGGAAGAGAATTTATAGTAAACGTACGATTTTGAAGTAAAACAGTGTGATTTTTTATTTTTTTTATTTTATTTGTCTTTTTTGTTATAGTTTGTGTTTGTAGTAAGTACCTAAACGGTGGTAAACATTTGTTGTGGTAGGTACCTACTAATTGGGAGGATTTACGATGAGTTCCGTCTCGTCGTAATTTTTTGATAGAAGCCAAGTGGATAATATTTTTTTACATTTAGGTGAGGTGTAGTTAGAAATATGTAAATTTTTATTGATAGTTCGGTATAAGATAGGGGTTTTGAAAAAGTTAAAACGCGACGCAAAAGTGGTATCAATTTTTTGTATTGGCCAATGTAGGAATCTGCTTGATCTTGTGGAATTTATACAGGTTTGGAGTGAAGTTTTATGAAACTTCAAGATAGCTGTTCGAATGAAGAGCTGTCGAACTGTAAGTACCTTAGCTTCCTTGTAAAGTTCTTCCGTTGGGAACTGGTAGGGTTTAGAAAAGAGCACCTTAAGGGCAGCGCGTTGGGCCCGTTCTAGTTTTAAAAGATAAGTTTTCGCAGCGCCACCCCACGCCGATATGCAATAGTTGAGGATGGACTGACAAAGGGCGTAGTACACGGATTTCATGAGTGCAGGTTGTGCTACAGCTCGCAGACGCCTGAATATAAACAGTAATTTCCTTACCCTCGAAATTACTGCATCAATGTGTTTGTACCAGTTCAGATTGTCATCTACTTCTACTCCTAAGTAGCGGATACTTCGTGTGCGTGATATACTTTTGCAATGGCATAGTTGATTAAACAGGTAGGTTTTGCATGTGTGTATTTTTAGTGAGAAGTCATCAGCAGGGTTAGTTTGTTCGCGAATGTGGAAGGTCAGGAACTTGGTTTTGAGCGTGTTTAGGGTGAGAAGATTCCGTTGTAGCCATCCAGCTACGCAGGCTAGACCTCTTTCAGCCGCTGCTCTAGCGTCTATCCAAGATTTGCCTCGAAACAGGAGAGCGGTATCATCCGCAAATGCTAGGATTTGGGCCGACCTTCCTCTAGGTCACACAATTCGTTGATGTATGCCAGAAAGAGCGTCGGCCCCAGTACACTGCCCTGGGGGACACCAAAGGAAGTAGTTTCGGTATCACTTAGTGTGTTATTTAGCTTTATGCTTTGTCGTCTCCCTGTTAGATAGCTTGTAAACCATTCCAGCGGTAGTCCAGATATACCTATTGCCTCCAGTTTTTTTAGCAGGATAGGAATGGAGACTGTATCAAACGCTTTTTTGAGATCTAAAAACACACCGATGCATTTCTCGCCTTTGTCCAGCGCTTGAGCAACTGAGTCAGTGAGAAGAGTCACAGCGTCGTCCGTAGATCTTTTTGAACGGAAGCCAAATTGGTTGTTGGACAAGAGATTATTAGATTCTAAGAATTTGGTAAGCCTGAGGTTTACTACTTTTTCTAATAGTTTTCCAGTTACAGGTAAGAGGGATATCGGGCGGTAATTGGATGGGTCCTTTGAGTCTCCTGCTTTGAAGATGGGGCATACTTGTGACAATTTTAGACAGTCTGGGACAATACCACTGGATATACTGAGGTTTATTATGTAACTGAGTGGTTCTGCGATTAGATACTTGAGTTCTTTAAATACTCTGGGGGGTATTCCGTCCCATCCAGGACTTCCGTCTGTTTTAAGGCTCATTATTATTTTGGAAATTTCAAAGGGGTCTGTTGGTGTCAAATATAAAGAGAAGGAGCAGTCTCTTGGGCATGTTTTGACTAGTGTCAGAAGTTGTTCCTCCGTTTGGTTTGAAGAGGCTAAGATGTCGTTTGCCAATTCTTTCCCAATAGAGGTGAAATACTTGTTTACTACATTCAGCGATTTAAGTGGATTATCTTCAATGTGTAGGAGGTCAAGACAATTTGACTTTATGTTCCCTATGTTACATATTTCTTTCAGGGTCTTCCAGGTTTTTTTGGGATTATCTAAGTTGCTTTGTAACTGCTGCTGGTCGTATTGGTTTTTAAGCGATTGCGTTAAAAGGTGACAGGTATTTCTATAATTGTGGTAGGTAATCTTTAGGTTCTCGTCTTTTGGGTATTTATGAGTTTTATTGTGAAGGTAATCACGTCTTTTTATGCTTTTCAGCAGACTAGGCGTTATCCATGGCTTCATGTTATATAGTTTGTGTGGGATTTTCGTGGTTTCTTTAGCTTCGCTGGTTAGTTGGCCTAGTATTGTCGTGAATTCTTTACTGGCAGTATTTGGGTCAGTAATCTCGTAGAGGTGGGTCCAGTCAACGGAATAGGCTAAATTGTGTAGTAGCTCAAAATTTATTTTAGTAATTGTACGAGGTAGGGCTGTTTGGAATTTATTTGTCTGCATGTCTAATGAAATTAGCCCAGTTGAATGATCAGTAATGCTTGACTTGTATACAACTGCTATGGATGGCTTTTTGGTTTTTAGTAGTATATGATCAAGGCAACTGGTCAGCCGAGTAGGTAAAATGTGGGTTGGAAAGAATTCTTGATCTGAAGTCACCTCGAGGTATGCTTCACTGTGGCTATCCTTGTTGTCCTGACTAATGTCAATGTTCATATCGCCTATGAGTACACTATTTTTGGATGTTATTTTCTGCAATGTTTCTTCAAGGGATCGGTTAAAGTTCTCAAAATTTTCATTTAGGTCGAAACTGGGTGATCGGTATATCGCAATGACAGTTAGTAACTTGCCTACAGTTAAGGTGAGGCAACTGCCGTCTCGAAATGGAGGTTCTTCTACTGCAGATTGGAGATTATCTGCACAATATATGACCAACCCATCGTTTTGGTTGTTATATCTCGTTGAATAATACATGTTATATCCCTGGATAGGGAAAGGAAGTCGGTTCTCGCTAAGCCAGCATTCCGTAAGTACTATAATGTCAACTTTGAATTTGAGACTAGCGAGAAGAACAGTAAAGTTAGTAAAATTTTTGTGTATGCTTCGAATGTTTTGATTGAGTACAGTGAGATATTTGCCTTTCATTGTTTTGAGGCCCAGTCTGTCTATACATTCTTCAGGTTTAAGTACTAGGAAACTCTCAGCGATGTTTGTGTTATCTATGTCACTTAATAGTAATGTGTCATTTATATTAGCCATTTATGATTGTCGGTTCAGTAAACTTCCACGAACAGTGGAAATTTTTGTATGGTTTAGTGTTTTGTATTTTAGTTGTGTGAGTGAGTATGAGTTTACCTGTGTTAGTGTTTTTGTTGTTTTTGGCATTAGTGTGTGTTTTTTTTGTTTTTTGTGATGTTGTTATGTTCTGGTATATAATTTGTTGTGAGTGTGTTTGTTGTTGTTGATCATTTACCTGTAAGAAGAGCAGCTTTATCGTTATTTTCGTGATTGGAATTAAAGTACCCGGCGCTAGTCATTCGATCAAGGCAGCAAGTATTTCAAATTGTTTTTCGTTCTTCAGCTCGACGCTAGTCGAATCATCAGTCTTCTTCACATAGACTTTTCCCGAAACGGTCCAGCAATATTTATAGTTGTGGTTTCTCTTGAGAGTTCTTCCGAGGTAAAACATTTTTGATCCTTTCTTCGTTAGATAGTCAGATATGTATATAGGTTGATTGGTTCCTGAGAATCCAAGTGTCGCTGAGGTTAGAGGTTCGTGTTTGTGGTTGATGTTGAAGGTTTTTATCGCTCCCAACAGCCTTGATTTGGCATTTGTGTTGTCCAATTCAACTATTAGTGGCTTGTTTGAGAAGTCTTTGCTGGGCAAGCGGTATAGGTCTTTGACATCATTTTCAAATTCCAAAGACAGGGCGTTGTACAGGTTCTTTAGTGCAGTCATGGGATTTTCGCCTCTGGGAGATGGAAGGTTTCTTATTTCCACACTCTTCTCGCGAAGTTTTCTTTGGAGCTCTTCGATATTGTCTTCCAACTCGTTGATGTATGTGGTGGTTTCATCTTTGTGGGTGATTAATTTAGTGTCTAGTTTCTTCTCAAGAGACTTTACTTGCAAGTCCATCTCATCATATTTTGCAGATATGAAGTTTACAGAAGCCTCGAGCTGTGTTTGTTTGGCTTGAATGGTCTCGTTCTGAAGTTTAATTTCAGTTAGGTCCAATTTCAGGGCGGAGAATTGGTTTTTCTGGTCTGCCTGCATCTCCGACAGAATACCGAGTATGGCTTGTTCAAACGAATTTCCCTCGTTAGCCATGTCGCAATTTACTCTGTTACGGACGTTAGTGTTGACGAAGGGCGGGGGAGATTCATTTTCCAAATTTGGGGTATTTGTGTCGGTGATATTCATGTTGTTCTCTCCTGAATTGTCCTCGAGTACAAAAGTGTTGTTTGACATAACGGGTGACGATACTAGTGTCTCAGGTGCAATAACAATGTGCAAACTTTGCTTGTTCTGTTTTTGTTGAAGCCAGGTAAGAAGATCCCGTTGTAGTGCAGAATGACTATAGCGTTGTGGATTTGGTGCGCTGGTCTTGGAGTGTGCGTAACTCACCCACACACTGCACTGTCTCACCGCTCACAGGGACTGTATTTTAATTCTTCAACTTGTGTTTTTTCCATTGGTTGACACGTCTGCTTCGTACGAGTGATCGGCGGAAGAGCTCACTCATCGCTGAGCTGAATTCGTGGACGTTGATGTAGAGATGTTAAGTTATAGAAAAATCTGGTACTTTTGTAAAAGAAGCGGACCAAATATTTAATGACCAAACATTCAGTATCTATAAATTCAATCGCAAGTTCGATACTTCAAAATTGAACTTAAACTTGCACCATTTTTTTTTTTATGTAGCCTGTTGGATGTCTTACTGCTGGGCAAAGGCCTCCCCCTTTTCAGACCAGTGGGGCTATTACGTAAATAAAATAACCCACTGATTTAGAAAAAAACCCAACTTTCGACTGTCAAAAACACGATTTGGTATTATGTAACTCCACTTTATCACGGTTGCTAAAAGTGTCCACTCCACCATAGACAAATCCCATATTTGGTCATAAACGATAGGTCGATGGAAAGAAAACGGCATTCCGTAAAAAAAAATAAGCACTCTCAACTGTCAAAGTGAGTGACAGCCACTGTATTTTAAAACACTGATACGGAGCAGCTTTTTTGAAGTGGAATTGCGTTATTTTAACTTATAAAAGCAAGAAATATGTCCCATAGTAAGGGAAAAGTGAAATTAATTCTTCCAAAGCGAGGAAATTGTGTCGAGTTTTGTTTTTCATAGGATAAATATGTATTTCGCATAAATGACCCGCAATAGCCAGATATTGCACTTTTGGCTGCTATGACACTCCTTTGTCCTCAAAAACGTTGCAGCAGAATGCAAGGCAAGAATATATTTATACAATACCTACCCTAACAACTTTACATATCAACCCCTTTTCACATAAGTAAATTATTATTTTTTGTTTTCCAGGTTGATCACGCACTAGGTAGTATCTAAGTACGCGAACGGGTCGTACGTAGGTACTTATTAGTAAAACGTGGGCGCTCTAAATCTAAAGATGGCACAGCCCCTTTTTCCCTGAAGTTTTACATAGATACCCGGAACACACCTACCTAACATCCCAACAAGTGCAGAAAGGAGAAAATTTGGAAGGCAATGGAAGGTAAGCTATTTCGCTTGGCCGACAGTTTATACTATGGTTATCCACTTGGTAATTTTATTGTGAATGAAACCACTTTGAGAAAATCTGCTTAGTCGGCCCCATGTACATATTTATGTATTGACCTTGTCAATTCCTATGGACTGGGCCAAATTAGCAGAGAGGAAAGCATAAATAGATGGTGGGCAAGCCTACTGCATTTAAACATGTCCCACGCACTATACAGTGAGGTGTCTGCGTCCTCACTATCGAAGCATGAATGGAGGTGCCGCTAGAGCTATAGACACTATTAACCAAATCAAATTATAGTTCCAAGTCTACTGTGTGGTGTGTGTGGCAAGTGGCACTCACTCGAAGTAGAGGTACTTACCTACATGGGTGAAACAACCACTTGGACGCTGTTGTGCCGACTTGTGCCTGGTGATGAAGTAGCCTTGCCCGGCCAGCACCTAGGTCTACCTACCATCCTCTCAGCTAAGTCAGCCTATAATGTGTGTCTCAAATAAGTTATTGTGTAAATGGGTCTGTTTGAAAACCTTTTGATATTTTACACAGATAGTGACTTGTAAATTCACAAATGTAGGCATTTACTTAACTTTGAAATAAGCTTGTCTTATGTACGGTCGGCCACAATCTCAGATACCCCATGGCAGCTCTTATCGCGCGCGGCATAAGGGCGCCAATCGAACAAAAAGGGGTATCTGAGACTGTGGCCGACTGTACCTACATCCCCGCACTGAGACCTTACGCTATGTGTCCATCGTTCTACCTACTGGGCTGTCACCGCTTTATCCGGTCATACCAAAGAGAGTCGATTAACTCATCAAAACAAGCCACTTTTACTAGGGGACAAAATGGGAAATAAAAAAAAGCTATGCAACTCCCTTTTGTATGACACGACCTTTCTGTAGCACCCTGTATATTCAAATATTCTCTGACTTACAATCCATGAAAGACAAGTACCTACAAAAGTGCAGTCATATTTTAACGAAGCCAGCGACAGTTGGTCGTTGTAATGAATGTAATGTAATGAAAACTGCTAGAGGTTGCTTCCCCATCTACCTCTAGTGTGAAATGCTACATGCTACTGCCTACTGGATGCTGTACGAGTCCTACATGCAAAGGCCTATGTTTTTATTAGGTATGTGCACTACAGAAGATGTGCCCGTTACGTTGGAATCCCCGCTTTACATTATTGAGATCCTTAAGGCGCTGTACATAGTGAATAGCCCGCGCGCCAAGAAAAATGCACAAAATCGAGTCCTGTATCAAATACACTAAAAAAATCTAAAATTTTCACATATCAAACCCTAGAATTAGATGAGACCTATCTAAAACAGCCAGTTTCGTGTTTACATTCATAAACGTTTTGAAGATATTTTTGATGAAAAAAAATAGGCGGCGCACTTTTTTTCAAAAAAAATATCTTGCAATCTGTTATGGGTATCAACACAAAACTGGCTGTTTTAGATAGGTCTCATCTAATTCTAGGGTTTAATATGTGAACATTTTCGATTTTTTTAGTGTATTTGATACAGGAATCGTTTTTGTGCTTTTTTTTTGCGCGCGGGCTATTTCACTATGCCCAGCGCCTTAAGTTCTAACTAACATCAAGCCACTCACCACTGCATTTCTATGTTTTACCTTACTAAAATCAATTGCAATAAGAGTCTTTATTTATTTCAGTTTTATGAGACACAAGCCCACAGTGAAACGCTGTTGCTGCAGAAGAAAGTTACAAAGTTAATCCATCCAAACAAATATTCATAAAATATATCATAAGTAGATGTGCCACTGGATGCTGTTTAAATTATTAAGTTACTTATATAGATGCAAAGGCCTGAGTGTATAAGATATTTAATATTTACCAATATATGGCCTACGGCCTTATCTGGGCTGAAAATGATTTTAATTTTTATTATTTTTATATTGATTCATTAAAAGTTAATAATATGTAAGTACTGAATATGAAGCACATTCTGTTGACATTCATTATTACTGTTACTACTCTGCAAGTATAAAATTTGGAGAGGGAAAAATAAACACCACAAAATTCATAAGTAATAGAGTTTTATTTACCTAACAGGAAACTTTTCACAGTACCTACATCACAGTACGTAGTAATACTCTAGCTGTGGAATACAAAGATCTAGTCATCCATTAGTTACACTCTAGCTGAAGTACAAGACAAAGGCCCGGTTTCTGAGTTGAGAATTTTGCTAAGCAAATGGGTAAGTATCGTCCTGTCTCTGCAGATTTCTCACAAAAGAGTGTGACAGAGCGATACGTAAGTATGTGCTTAGTAAAATTCTCAACTCAGAAACCGGGCCAAAGTCAGTCTGTGCACGTTTTCCCTTTTTGCAATTCTCACATAGCCGTGCAAGTCTCACTGTCCATGGCTTTTGACGGCCTTCCGGGGAAGGACACCTCTCTGAGACCGTGGTCACGGGTCCTTGTTGGCCGTCGTAGATCGTAGAGGGCTTCGGTCGGTCGCGGGCCGCGCTACGAAGGTGTCATGCCTCTTCACGTCCACTTGAGGTCCCTCGCGACCGTCATTTTTCTCACGTAGCGAGCCGCGCCGATATTGTTATAATTATTGTTGTGGTCTGGATGGATTCTCGCTGTATGTACGGCGCCCGTCGTGTTGTAACTTGTATTGTTTGAATTCTCAGTGTTTCTTTGTCACCTACTGCACAGGGTTCGTTGTTCCCAAATGGATTTGTATTCAGGGTCGGTGGGTCAAGTTGGATGCATGTCACTTTGCCGTTGATGTAGTTAATAGTAGATCACTTTGAACTCAATCTTGGCGGCGGAACGCTGGTTTGGCCAGTTAATTTGAGGCTCGTAAGGTGCGTTGCCGTTGCTAGTAAAGTTGTTTCTTTCTGCGGCTAATTGAAGGGCACAAGTTTATCGTAGATGCTATATGGGTTGTTGTAAAGCGTGTCGGGTTAGTCCAACATGTTGAAACGTTTGTTTTTGGTAGCTTTCTTCACTAAATTCGCACATGAAACATTATTATTTTAGAATACTTTTTGTTTACAAACAAGATAGCACACACACACACATTCATAATGGGTGACATTTGACATTTGTCTTGTCGCACACAAGGGCAAACAAACGTCGTCGCAAAATGGCAGTTTTGCTAGCGATCGTAACGAAATTGCCTCTTTGCAGCGTGTTTGTTTTTGTGTGCATCCCACAGAACATCTAATTGTTCTGTGGTGCATCCACCACAGGTACCAACATGACAAAAATAATGCTGCGTATTCACCAAATTAGCTCGTGTCACAGACGAAAGTACCGAATGAAATCACACGTTCATAGATTAAAGTCTTAGTAAAGTGTCGATATGGTATTCACTTCAAATCACGTCACTATCCGTTTCCACCGTGGCATTTTTTCTTACATAATCGCTTACAGTTGCAAGTTCAAAATAGCAATGGACAACTTTTGTAACCACTTATAACTATGCGGATTATTTTAGCTAATACGCCTGCAGGTCTTTCGATCCGGAGCAACCTCTAACCAATCCAGCAGATATTGGTCGAGTTCGTCCCGCCATCCTCTTTTTGGGCGACCTCGGCTGCGGCGACCGCCCCACATGGTATCCACTCGGTGGTGAGTTTCGCCCACCTATCCGGTGGCATGCGGCGGACATGGCCGGCCCAGCTCCAAATAATTAGAGGAGCTACTTTGTTTTTCCCAGATTTAAGCCCCAAAAGTCATAATTAATACGGATGTTCAACGGCCTCGTTTCTAAAATTTACATAACGAAACAGATATTTTTTTTCTTGACCGGTGCTATATTTGTAAACTCGTTATACCTATTTTCTTTCCTTTAAACTATATTAGTTAACATTACAGAGGAATTCATATAAGGAAAAGAATTCAAACCGACAATTAAAGTCGAAGTCTATGACAAAAGTCTTTCAACATTTTGACAAAATTATTTGCATAGTTTAACCGAATCTTCACATTAACGTTGATTAAGAAATGCTTGACCATCCGTAGACCCAAGTATTTTGGTTTGGCACCCTTTCAACTCCCTGCTAAACAGGCTATACTGAATAATTTCTCTTTCATCTCTCAGGCTCGGAAAGTATGCGGAAAGGCAAAAGTCATTTTTGCGCGCTTCGAAATTTGAACAAAATTTGACTTGACTCATCTGTCACTTGCACAGAAGGAAACTCATTTCGCTAACCTCTAGTTAAGTTGTCTATTGTTTTTTGGACCATCTAACATAATTATTTCCTCGCTCTGTGAGATGAAAAGTTGTGTGTTTCGCATGGATGCAATATTTATCTTGCTTCTAAATAAGTAAATACAAGCACTCGCTGCAAACAATAGTTTTGCAACCTTTCATAAAATTGGTAACTATTGAATAAAATGTTCTTCGTATCAAATCTCAAACAACCATAAATAAAAATGTGGTCACTTAAATATGTGAGCTTATTTTATAACATATTATTACTTACATAATAGGATAATGAAGTAGGTATTGGTTGTAATACAACTATAGATAGGTAACAAGCTAAGGTGTCAACTAGGATTAACAGTAACCAAAGTATGTACCTAAATAATGATGCTGTATAAAAGCTTGCAAGCAAAAGAAGAAAAACGTGTATATTATATCTGTGATAGATGTAAAACATACATTTATGACATGTTTGTTAAATATGTTTGTTAATATTATGCGTAATGATAAATACATAATATCTATGTGAAAAGATTAATTTATTGATGTAAATATCACCTAGTTAAGTAACTAACCATAACTTTTTCAATGTATAGAATAACATATCTACATATGTAAGAACTATAATATTATTATATTGGCTATATTTATCGTACAGTTTTAAAAATAAATGTGTTTAAATTTCAGAATAAATAAATTATTATAAAATAATTATTGTTCTTTACTATTCGTCTGGACATTAAAAATAACTAACTTTGACTTAAAAGTTTGCTTTAAAGTTTCGGTAGGTGGGTACTACCAATTTACTTACATACCTACTACCAAAATTTTTTTAAACCAACATTTTCTTAAGGTTTGACGATGGCAACGTGGCAGCGTGAAATTCAAAATTTTCACAGTTTTTTTACATTTTGTAGTTAAACTGAGCTATTTTTGTTCAGTGATTTTTCGTTCGCGGCAATAACATAGTATTCTTTTCATTATTGTAAACAACAGAACAACAATAATTCAGCCGATTATGTGTTCTGGTCGACAAAGCAGTGGCACTGCCCAAAAAACTCGTTGAAGACCAGAATACATAATCGGCTGAATTATTGTTGTTCTCTTGTTTACAATAATGAAAAACATACTACCTATGTTATTGCCGCGAACGAAAAATCGCTGAGCAAAAATAGCTTTGTTTAGCTACAAAATGAAAAAACTGTGAAAATTTTGAATTTTCCGCCACGTTGCTATCGTCCCACCTTAAACCAAGAAAATACCAATTAATAATCTTAGTGCAAAAAATCAAAGCATTTCATGCTCCATCTCCTAGAACGAAGTGGGTATTAGAATGCATGAGAACAATACGTGATATTCTTTGATTTCCCATGCGGGAGCTTAGAAATCCTGTATTTCGCCTGATTCCCAATTTACAGCACTCCCTAAGTGCATTGTACTACGAGATAGCTACGAGTATGTTGCCTAATTAAATTGGCTAGGCCAAGCTTCAAGCTAATTCCAACGCTATATCATAACAATTTAAGGACTATGTCAACCGACAAATGAAGTCTGGTTCTTTGAATATATTTGACGAGAATTGAGCTTCGCACGGTGAGACGGTGCTGACAGTAGAACTGGAGTTGATTCGAGCTTGCCAGTCAATTTAGTAAGAGAACAAAAGCGATCGACCAGTCGTTTAAATTTTCCCTTGGATATCGGATAAAATTAGTAAACTGTAGCTGCAATAGAACTAACTCGTTCAGTGACCCTGTTGCGTGGTACTGAAATTGAGAATCTCGTAAAATATTACTCAGCTTCTTACTTACGAGTACAAAAATAACCGCGATACGCACCTAAACATCAGTTGTTTCACAGTAAGCCACAAGTTGCTTGTGTTGATGAATTCAGCGAGACTCTCAAGTACTTGCACCCCACCCTATGTATAATAATTAATAATTTATGTGCACCCCACGCACTTTTCTCGACAAATGCTTGACCTCGTGGATGTAATTCGGTGCACTCACTCGGAGACAGTATTCCTTCACTCCGCCCTCATCTGTATTCTAACGACGAGTAAATATTTACGAATGGACTGACGGCGGGGCGCCCGTTCCGTTTTTCCACCTTTTTCTAAGGCGCCAGTCACACAGAACAGCCCCTCTAGCCTTGACGCATTTTTCCAATACGGCCGCAATACGGCGTTACATTTAATATTTTAGAAATTAAGACGCATTTTGTGTTTTTATTGAATAAAACAGCCTTACCTTTAAATAAACATTGCAAAGTATTTAATATCAAAGCACTACTATGCGAATTCAAACAGTTTTTTTTTTTACATTTTTATTATGATCGCTATAGCGTCAAGTGTAACCCCCCAGACGTGGGACAAGGACGCGGCGTGGACGTGATATTTTGTTTTGTTTTTACCTTTGTCCTTTGTTCGCGCCCCGTCTCTTGCGGGTGTATTGCGTGGCGTCGCTTCTACACATTTCGTGTGACAGTGACATCAAACTGACGTGACGTCCATGTCGCCGCGTCTTCGTCCCATAATGTCTCATCTGTGTGTCTGACCCCTTAGGCCTTTGCAGCGAACGAAAAAAACATTTATATCTACGGAATGAGATGATTTCTGCAGCATCCACAAATGGGTATGTCCATTCAGACGCTGCAGTGCGTGAGACATGATTAGATGGAGTAAGTTTGCCCAGCACCTATACCTACGATTCGCTCAGCTTAGTCGATGGAGTCAACTAAGCCGCGGATGTCCGGATGTCTGAGCATATTTTCCTTCACTTCACAGTTAGCGAATGGTACCATTAGTTCACAAATGTACGGTACAAAATACAAAATATTTATTTCAACTAAAGAATTAAAAAAAATAACAAAGTTTAAGTGTAGTTAGGTTACACTGAGTACTTAAGGTAGCAAGAAGATAAACAATAATGTTAATTAAATCAGTAGATGCATATTCTTTCATGCCTGTTTGGGCAGTGCCCACACTAGGCGAACCCGTGTCGTGGCGATCTTGCTGACTTAGCACGTATCAGGTACGTAACATTAAAATAAATGAAAGTACGATTCGAACGTTGTACCTTACTCTTGTGTGCATTGCATCTTTTAGAGCCGGATTAAATGCAATAGTTTCCGTTTCGGCAAGAGCTTCTCGAGTTGACTTCAAGGGCCGCAATTTTTATTGCTATGTGAGTGAATTTGTATTATCTGATGCTACTAAGTGCCGTAAGATCAATCACAGTTTAAACTCAGACCTTAGACCTCGCATTTTGTATGAAAATTAATCGACAGGTAGGGTTTAAACCAGCCTTTTTTGTTTAAACTGTGATTAATATTACGGGCCTAATTAAGATATTAATTATCAATCAATTTAGGTCACTCTTGCGTACCAATGAAATATCGACCAATAAAGTGCAGAGCCCGTTACGAGAATTACCTAAACACTCACGGCTGCTAGGGAAGCACAATGACACGATACAATTTTTATCCCATTATCGGCTATCGCCATCTTGCTTTATTTCACCGCGTGAAGCGAGATGCCGTTACCCGATAGTGAGATGAAACTTTTTATCTTTAAGTTGTGCTGGAGTTTAAAGGCTTTAGGTATTTGTTTTGTTGTCTAGTCTGAGTGGAGGAAGACGCTGTATCTGCTATAGATGCAAAGACTTAACTAGCTAGCACCTACTATAGGTATTTCCAAAACTTAAATCCATTTTCCATTTTCCGTCCCTTCAAAATGAACAAACACCGCCAAAAACGGAAAATGTAAACAGATCAAACTTATTTCAACTAAGCCGCAATCGAAACAATCTAAGACAAAGTAAATGTCAGCATTTAACCGAAATTATTAAAAGTCGTCAAAGCATTCGCTTTTATTTAAAAAATCCATTATCTTCCTTGTGATATTGCGGCTTAAAATCAGGGTAAAGATTACAATTTGCCGTCGGAATAAAATAAGCTTAGCGAAACGAATTTAAAAGCCGTGCCAATAGAGAAACGATATGAAAATGGCGGCGGGTACCTATGGTAAGGTCTGAAAAAGAGGTTACGAAAATACGATTTCGGTTCATACCTAAAATGTTTCTTTCATTTTTGGTTAGGAAATATTGTTTTACGATGCTTTCTTTATTGTTTATGTAATTGTTCTACGTTGGGTTTGTTATTAAACAACAATCTTTATGAAAATAAGATCAAAATTATTAAAATGTAGTAAATAATACAAACCTCAACATTATAACAACACTTAACGTTAACTACAATATTGAAATAACTCGACAAACATTAAAAACTCAATAAGAGGCGAACGTATTTTGGCGTGTTTTATTAGCCAAGCGTAGGTGACTAATCAGGACTGCCTAAAATGACTTTGCTAACGTTACGTGTGAGTATAGACGGAGATATGATTAAAGCGAGAGGGCGCGTGAGTGTCCGCCATTTATATATCGTTTCTTTAATGGCACGGGTTATACGACTCTTCATCGGCGCACGATTGTCTGAATCGGGTTTCGCTGACAGCTATTATTCTCCGATAAACCATAGAATTTTAAACTTTTATTTCTCATGGCGATAAGATTCTGGTACACTTCCAGATAAAAAATTTCGAATCAACTGTTTTGTCATACAAGTTGACAAAAAAAACTACAAGCAACTTTTGTTATGGGGCCAAGTTGTGCGAAATCTCGACAAAAATATCAGCTGCTCCATTGGTATCCAATTTTGTTGTAGGACAGCCGATATTTTTTTCGAGATTTCGCACTTGGTCTCATAGTAAAAGTTGCTTTGTATTGCGACCCTTTCAGTATCACAGGACCTTTATGAAGCACCCTGTAGACGCTCGCTGTAGTGCCGGAACATGTTTAGATGTTTAGACGCCCGCATGGCCATGCGCGCTTTCTATTGTTCTATTTGGAGTTTCTTAACATTTTGTCAAAGTTAAGCGACATCGGGCGCGGACACTCTATAAATGGATGACCGCCAGTGGCAATAAAATCCTAATGAACTCTTCTGTGCTTTGTAGGGCACCCATGTTAAACTGTTGGCCCCGGTTGTTATTGATTAATTACTTAAAATCGAGCCCTTTTGAGTGGCCTAAAAACTTTTGGCCACTTTCTCCTACGATTTCCCTACCAAGTGGGCTTACCCAGCACAAGTTGACAACTGAGTAATAAAATATTTATATTTTACCACCTCCGACATGAAAATATTTTCAGTACCTAGCTAACTACGTAAACAAACGCTTTTATTACATTATCTCCGTACCTCTAACTAAATATTAAGAGCAACCATCTTTTGTTAAGGCACCTCGTATTTACTTAATAAAAGATTCAAAGATAACATTATGCTTAAAGGTCGGGTTCATTAATAGTCTGCGAAACAGACAGAGACTGCTAGTTATGTGCCCTCTTAAGTACATAGGACTAAGTACAGAGACTTTTATATATTCGGTTTATTTCTATGCCTTTTTGAAGCGGTATTTAAATAAACATGGTGTCATTTTATATTGATTTATAGGTATCACTTACTGAGGTGGGGATAGGCGATTAGTTTCGACCATCGCTGCCAGCCTGTGCCATAAAAAAACGGGGTGAGCTAAATAAAACCGTTTAATAAAAAGTTGAGTCAACATTTTATTCGTGACTCTTTGACTCGTGTAGTTTTCTTCAAAATCATAGAATTCTATGTTCAAAATGCGCTATCAATATACTTATTTTACGTTTTTTACAAATACTGATGTTTTGAGGCTTATAAAACCGAGAGAATGGTGCTTATCATATATCCCAGGCACTGCAGCATTAAATTGTTACATGTAGATGCTACTGAGCAGCTACCACGAGTACTTACTGTCACTGTCACTGAAAGTGATAAGTTGGATAAACAACCTTACTACTATAGTACTAGTGGTTAACCCCGAACTACGAACTCGCGACCCCATATCTCAGTAACCCCTCGACCGATTTGGCTCATGTTCGAACTTAAAAATTATCTTTGCCTCATTTACCCATCTACCAATTTCATTTTATCCATTTCATGTCGATCCGACTTAATTTACTCAAGTTATCGTCGTACGAACATTCATACATACAAACATACAAACATACATACATACATACATACATACATACAAACGCCGGATTGTTCAAGTAGATACATGACAGACGTCCGGCAGACGTCCGGATAGCTTTTTCGCACTCGTGGTAGCTACTCTGGACGCCGCTGTATAAATCATCTAGATGTCTTGTCTAACCACACTATGCCGAAGTTACGCGACCGAAGTTCGGCATGATTACGCCAGGGGGTCTACCGGCTAAAACGAAGCCGATTACCATTGGCAAAAATCGAAGTTCGATTTATGAAAAATTAACTGGGTGGCAGTAAAATGAACTGGGTGGCAGTACATTTTTCAAAAATCGAACTTCGATTTTCGCCAATGGTAATCGGCTTCGTCTTAGCCGGTAGACCCCCTGTAATGCTATTCGAATTACTATAGACATGTTATGCCCAAATTACGTCGCACGTAATTTTAAGTCATCTTCATACAAACACAGTGGAATGAAAGTTCGGCAGCGTAATTTCGTCATCTTTTAACTTTCAACTTTCTTTTAATTTTAGTAAAATTTCTACTACAAAATATCATAGCACAATATAGCTATACTCTTGCCCATAATTAGGAGGCCTGGAAACCTAAAATACAGATCGTCGATCTAGTTTAGGTGCCAGTCTTTCTACAAAGCATCTCTTTAAACTTTACTATAGAAAAATGTGGAATGAGAAATAAATGTATCTTTATAGTGTGGTTAGACACTAAGGCTTAAGTTTTTTATACGTCAACCGACAAGTTACGCCGTATCTTCGCCGCAATATTAATAGTGTGTTTTCTATTAGTTTCTGTTACGCTGTCGGTAACAGATGCTAGTCTGTCTAGACTAGACAATTTTAATTTGCCAACATTTGGTTGAACATAAATAGCTGGAATTATTAATGAGATTTCGGTCTAAATATAAAGGAAATTACTCTCGTTATTTTAATAAACATGCTATATTGTAATGCATTTAATGGTATAAAACTTAAGCTTATTAAAATTGTATTTTGCAGAGTCCAACAAACACAAAAAAAAATTGGTACTTGACAGGTTTTTTGGGATGTATTATTAATTTATTTAATAAATACTCATCTGCCCCTTCATTTCCACACATTACCTATATATTTTCTATGTTATTCAATTAAGAGGGCGCTAGAGCACCATTTTCCCATACAAACGTAGTTCCTGTTTAATTTATAAACTACAGGCTGGATTTTGCTGAAAATTGGTTTGTATCAGTAGATGACCAATGCAGAGGTTTGCAAATAGTTTTAATAATAAAATAAATAGTCCGAAAGAAATTAGAGCGATGCGTTTTTCACGCCGAAAAAGGTGTTAGTTTCAGCTGTTATTTACTTACATTGTTACACTGTCTATTGGAGTCTAATTACCTTGGGAACATCAATAATGTATTGTACTTGATATAAAAAAAGAAAGTTTTTTTAAATAGCTAATAAAATTTAGAAATGGAAGCTGAACTACGAAAAAATTTGGGAAAATAACTACATACTCGCGAAAGGACACGAACACACGTAGACTTATACAGCCGCATTGCCTCTCACTTTTGCCGCGCCCCGTCTCGCTCCGGGTGAAACAGCTATTAGAAAACACGCGCTTGGCCATCGCCGAGATCCCACGCTTGTACAGGGAACTCTTAAGAGATTTTATAGCACTTAGACTATGCATTATAAATTCCATAACAATGGCGTTACTTATTATAATATTTTGATAAATAATTAAAGTTTTCGCTTCATCATCTTGTTAGTGCGACACTCCTATAAAAACTCTACACTCCTATAAAAACTCTTATCAACAAAGCAATTTCTAGTTTTGTGTTACTTAAATAACACCGTGTTAATTTTTTACAATAATATTTTCAGACTGGTTTCATTCGCGGCAGCTTATCCCGCCCGCTGCTGAAAAGCTGAAATGAAGTTTGCCGCAACACAGGTAGGTACAAAAGCTTTTGTTGGCGAAATTGGAAAACTTTTAGACAACGAACGTGGTGCCTCTCAGCTGATAGAAAAAACAAAAGATGACTGAGCGCCTCCAGGCTGACCACTTTAGATAAAACGCCTGAGAAAACTAAAATACCCAGCGCGTAATATCAATCACGGTGTAAGCCGATACCTACTACTTACTACTTAGTAGCAATTTCACCGTTACATGATCGTAGATCAAACTCCAATTCCATCTGTCAAACGCATACGATGGACGTTTAAGATCCGAGATTTCACGCGTTTAAACGCTGATGCCGAAGCTGTGAAATTGTCATTTATTATCACCTGGATGTATGTGAGATATAACTCTGATTTGGGTACCATTATTATGTAAATTTTTATAAATTTCGGCGCGTACTAAGTCATGGGAAAGTTCCAATTTATAACATACCAACACCTGTCAAAAGTGACAGGGTCGTGAAGTTTCACTGAACTTTCAGTGCCAATAAGCGACCGGAATCGACGCCCTGTTGTGTAAGCTAACTTTTTGGCTTTCATCCACATCAGTTCAGCTATTTTAGCGTCAAAGAGTATCCATCCAAACACACACACTTTTGCATTCATAATATAAGTAAAAAGTAAAGTAGAGTAAAAATGTATTTATTTCACTAAAATGTTACTCACAAATTACAAGGATCCTTGATAAAATTCTGTGCATAGGCTATAATGATATAACGGACCTCAGACGCTCGGCCGAAATCATTGTTACTATCCATTTCTCTCTTCATTCAATCACTCGACAACAATATTCCCAAGGATTTGTAAGCCGCTAACTCCACTCAAGCGTAACATTGTACACACATAATATCCCTGGTGAGTTGTCGGAGACAGGCGACCGCGTGATTCCGTCGGCGGTGCTATGATTGATGAAGTCCCCGCTAGGAAACCAACCCAGCGAGGTCCCTAGTCAATCTCGGGAAAGATGAACGATATTTCGCTGTACAAAATAGCTAAGACAAACACTTTCTTGATATCCTATAATATTTATCGCAGCTACGGCTATGCGAACGCCACAAAGTAGCACAGTAGTCCCTCGATTGTTAAGCCGCCACCCGGGGGGCTATCGGCTAAGACGAAGCCGATTACCATTGGCGAAAATCGAAGTTCGATTTTTGAAAAATGTACGGCCACCGAGTTCATTTTACTGCCACCCAGTTAATTTTTACTCGACTACGCGAAGCAAAAAGGAGGGTTATGATTTTAGCAGCGTATGTATGTATGTATGTATGTATGTGTGTATGTATGTGGGTATGTATGTGGGTATGTGTGTGTATTCATCTGTTCCCTCGCAGAGCCTAAGCTACTAGGACGATTTCAACAAATGAGGTGTTGTTGGATTCGTCTTAATTGCCCAGGTAACATAGGATAGTTTAATTTTGAAAAAAACAAGATGGCCGCTGTGCTGCGTCCTAAAGTGGTGGACTTAAAAATAAAAATTATCGAATACCATCGTCATGGATATCAAATGAAAGGGCTTTAAAAGACCTTTTCAAAAATGTATAACACATGTAGCGTCAACATAACAAATAGAACAAAAATACCAAAATGTGTTTTTTTTTGCCGTTCTTGGTTCTATTCTGGATGATCGTCCAAAATGATTTACTAAAAAAACCTAAAATAGAAGTTAAAAACTAAAACCCGACTACTAAAAGGCTTAAAACAAGACCTGCTTATCCTCAAAATAGACTCATAGATAAATCGTAGTTGGAGGACACCACATTCGCATTTGATTTACCGATGGCCTCCGACTACGATTAATTATCTATGAGTCTATTTTAAGGATAAGCAGGTCTTGTTTTAAGCCTTTTAGTAGTCGGGATTTAGTTTTTAACTTCTATTTTTTTCATAAATCGAACTTCGATTTTTGCCACTGGTAATCGACTTCGTTTTAGCCGGTAGACCCCCCGGCCAGCTAATTCCGAAAACCGCAAAATTATTTTAACGTGAGACGAACATTATCATGTGGGGTATCGTATGAAAGGGCTTCATTAGCAAAAGCTAAAACATATTTTGAATAAATTTTACGATGTATAGTTTTCGATTAATGACGAAAAAAAATACCATTTGCCCTTTACAAATTTGTACGGAACCCTCGGTGAGCGAGTCCGACTCGCACTTGGCCGGTTTACTATAGATTTACTTTGGCTTACCTATCTTACCATACGTAGGCAATCGTTTGAAATCGCCGCAACATGCCGACTATTTAATTTTTATGTCTCTTTCGTCGGCGAATTAAATATGCTACGAAGCTACACCCTCTACGAGTGCTACGAAAATTCGTAGCTCACCTTCGTAGCGGCAACTTTGTAGAAGCAAATAGCATTGAATAATAATGCCATTCCGTGGCCTTTACATCTACGTCTTATGTTTTTTACAGCAGTGGCTCCTCCACTCAGTGTTACCAGATTGGGTATTTTTCTCGCAATTCTGGGTAAAAATTTGGCTCCTGGAGAAATTTTGGAGAAAAGAAATCTTTGGAGAAATGTTTGGAGAAAAAAAAAACACAGTGGACAGTTTTGGATATTTTTTTTTTGTTTTGGAAAGCATCCGTACATTGCTCATGCATTTTTACGAACGCGTCCATTAGTTTTCGAACGCTCAGCTGGGCTGCTGCGTTCAGAACTTTGGGAGTTTTAGTTATTTGAATAAACTTTCAGTTTGTTTTATGTCAATACCATAGACAAAAAGTTTAGTTAAACTACAGTGAATGCCATTTGTTTGTAGTTTTACTGGTAGAGCCACTAACAAAAACATTGACTTTGATACTACCAGGCGAAATATGCCGTAGAATAAGGGAAAAAACGAGTCTGGGCCTTTGGGTAAAACCATGGAAAATAGTATCGTTTTGGAGAAAAAATAATTTTAATTTGGGGAGAAACGGAAAAACGCATCTGGCAACCCTGCCTCCACTCGCACTAGATGCGTGAAGTGACCTCTCGAACGCTTTAGTGCCTGAGATTTTTAGGCATGACCTCATACTTTCAGATTCTGCCTAAGCCACAGAATAGGCAAGGTCTGCGGATCAAACTATTCCATGGGTTTACTCACGATGTTTTACAGGAACCTAATGTAGTGGAATCCTAAGTTAGTGTGAAATACTAATAATTACCCGAATATAATCTGATCGATGATCTTTAACCAACAACGCATTACACGAACCTGTGATGTTACGCAGTGAGTTATATACAGGGTTTCTTAAACTGGGGTCCATAAACCCCTAAGGGGCCCGTGGATAGCATTAAAAAAAATTTTGCTTCGCCGTGGTTAGGTAAGAAACATTGCCATCTTCAAAATGTACCTTTATCTTAACGCATTGAATACGCTTGTTTAATATTGTTTATTTTTTATTTAGAAATCAGTCCGTGGATCCGTGACATTAGAGGTTAAGAAAACCTGCTATGATGATGATATTGATGATATCCTTTAATCCTTTATCAGAGACATTTTCGCGGACTAGCGCGGCAGCCGGCAGCTTGGTGTCATCTTCTTCTTCTTGGCGTGCCTCTCCACTAATGGAGGTTGGCCGTCAGCTCTTCATATTCTTTTCTATTTCTCGCCAAGCGAAACAGTTGTTCACCGCTGGCTATTTCCGTCCATTCCCTGATGTTTCTGAGCCACGACTTTCTTCTTGATGCTAGAGGCTACTTCTTTCAAAACCTTGAAACCTTGCTATCTTCTATCTGTCTATCTATCTATATATGTATAAAAATGAATCGCCGTGCATTAGTCTCGCTAAAACTAAGAAACGGCTTGACCGATTTGCATATTTACTGTTTTGTTTAGTTCACCATAGTTCAGGGTAGGTTTAAAAGCAAAGAAATATGGGAAAAGTTAAAGGATTAGCTGAAAAACGGAAGAAATAAACATTGGTCATTTTGTATTGGAATCGCCATTTCTGACGCGGAGAGCAAAACTATTTCAGGTGATACGAAGTTCACCGGGTCAGCTAGTAGTAGATATAAATGTGTAACAGTGGCAATCCAAACCGCCTTGCTAATGCAAACAGCAGCGGACATTAGGCAATAGGGTGGGCCATCCAATTATGGGCATGCAAATGGCGTTGGGTCAATTATACCCGCGCGTATCGCCAATATTGACGGCGGCGGCGACACGGCTAATATCCGATTGACTGTTGCCCGGGGGGTTCCCCTTCGCTCGAAATACTATTTTTCTCATTAAGTGGTACTAAATAATTTATAACTCCTTCAACTAATCATCCAAGGGAAGATATCAGGCAGGAGGAGACCTGGAAGACCCAAGATATCATGGCTTGAGAACTTACGCCATTGGTACCAACAATCCACGTGTTCCTTGTTCCGTTTGGCAGCCTAGATAAAGGAAGAAATAGCCAAGATGATTGCCAACCTCCGATAGGAGACGGGACTACAAGAAGAAGGAGAAATAATTATAACTACAAATAAAAAATGTGCAGTGCTTACGAAAGTTTAAGTCAACATAAATTTAAAAAAAACTGCTAGTCGGGCTTTTTATGGCGAAAATTTGTGTGAAAATTTCAACTGTCCAACTATCACGATTCATGAGATACGGCATGGTGACAGACAGACAGACAGACGCACTGACATCGGAGTCTTAGTAATAAGGTCCCCCTGAGTACCCTTTGGGTACGGAACCCTAAAAAAGAGTAATACATCCGTTAACAGTGTAGTTTAAATACGTTTGCTACAAGTTTGCCGCTCCCCTTTATCGTCTAGATTTTTCGATGCACTAATTTACTAATCATTTGTGACGGCTGTATTTTTTTAAAAATAAATAAATAAAAGCAGCTGCTGGCATCCAAAGGCTGCAGTTCCCAATAGGAGCTAATATCTAATCGACGCAGGAGACAAACATCAGCAACAATTTTAAAACTGCAATTTTGGAGCAAAGTGGCATGACCCGCGGCTCCTTATATACACACACACACGTGCACACGTGCAACACATGGTTTGAGTTTTATTGCTGTTGGCATAGAGCTGGTATTGGTTTGCAGTGGCATTGTATAGACTCGTGAAGGTTATTGGCATAGGGCAAAGAAATGTAAATTACGTTCGATGAAGTAAATTCCTGTAAAACGTCGAAAAAATATGTGGTACTCGTATTCAACTTTAATCGATATTTATAACCCCCGACATAAAAAGAGGAGTGTTATAAGTTTGACCGATATGTGTGTCTGTCTGTCCGTCTGTCTGTGTGTATGTCTGTGTGTCTGTCTGTGGCACCGTAGCTCTTAAATGTGTTAACCGATTTGGATGCTGTTTTTTTTATTTTTTATTGCTAGTTTTCTAGCAAGTTTTCTTAGATATATGCATGTTTTTTTAACATCGGTTCAGCCCTTTATGAGATAACCTAATTTGAAGATTAAACGAGGTATTTTATTTTTTTATATAAGCCTGAAGAGTAAAAAAAAGTAAGTAAGATGTAGCCTGTACAATTGTACATGTCCCACTAACTGGCCAAAGGCCATCTCTCAGAGAGAGAGTTCGAGCTTAATCACCAGGCGTGCTCAATGCGGATTGGCGAAGTCTGAAGAGTCTTCTTCTTCTATTCTTCTTCAACCTATAGCCACCCAATGCTGAGTGTAGGTCTCTTCCATTGCACTCCATTCTTTACGGTCTTGAGTCTGAAGAGTAAAAAACTTTAATATAAATACGTAGAAACGATTCAAGCTATAAAATTTCATATTATGAGTCCGACCCATGTCAAGTAACTTCAAGTTATATGAGTTATAGTTGAAGATCAGTTTGGTAACATTATTGAAATCGTAGAAGATAAAATAAGTTTGAATGTCACTAGAGCTTCATGTACGAAATGATACAAGTGCTGCAAAAATATGTTAAAAAACAATAATATTTTCGATCCCTATCTTCGAATCTATGACTCCCAAAGTTTTCACTTTCACTATAATATTTATTCAATTTTCTCTTACAAATTCCAACACATTCAATTTGTGACAAGATAACACTTTTTGGTAGGGCAAGTCTAAAGTTTAGATAGATTGAATTAGACATACCCGATTTTTATCAAATAAAAGCCAAGGTCGTCAGGGAATGTAATACATTGCGAAGCAAAATGGACTTGTACCATCAGCACCTTATTCTTTGGACCGAGCAATCCAAGGTCAGCCATCTTCGTCACTAAGATATTCAGTAGCTAAGTACTAGGATGTTAATAGTGATTGACATTTTTCTAACGGCTTTCATAAGATTACACAATAACAAAAAAAATACATTTAAAAGTAAAATTAAGATATCGCCTAGCTGGGCACAGAAAACTCCTTAACCAAAGTGGAAAGTCCAAATTTTCTCAGTTTTTCAATTTTGTAGCTTAAAAAACTGAGATATTTTTTATCAGCTTTATAGGTACTGTTTTATTGCAATACAAAAAATACTGAACAAAAATATTTAGTTTAGCTGCATTTTCCGCCACGCTGCTTTAATTGAACCTTAAACTCACTTTTTTTTATTTATAGGATATTGACACTAAGAGAATAAATTAAACGAGTCCAATATTGACTCTAGAGCATCATGCATGCATGGCACATCGTCAGTTCAATCACCCAGGGTCCAAACATCAGGACCTCAGGGCGAGAAGATCACCAGCTCAGTTAGTTGGTGGATTGACAGTAAAATATTGACTCGATTAGTGCGTCAGTTCTGTCGTCAGTACAGTTACCCAGGGTCCAAACCTCGGGACCTCAGGGGGACAAGCCCACCACCGCTCAGTTGGTTGGTTGATTGACGGTCCAATATTGACTCGATTAGTGCGTCAGTTCAGTTACCCAGGGTCCAAACCTCGGGACCTCAGGGGGACAAGCCCACCACCGCTCAGTTGGTTGGTTGATTGACGGTCCAAATTGACTCGATTAGTGCGTCAGTTCAGTTACCCAGGGTCCAAACCTCGGGACCTCAGGGGGACAAGCCCACCACCGCTCAGTTGGTTGGTGGATTGACGGTCCAATATTGACTCGGTTAGCGCGTCATCGGTATCGAATTTCGGCGAGTCTGCCGCCCGCCGCACTTTGCGAAATACGTTGTCGTTTTTCGTGTAATTTAACACTGTATTAAACTGAATCTACAAATTCACAAATGTAACTTTGAAAATAAACTAAAGTACCTAATCGGTACCTACGGGAATCAAACCAGGGAAGTCCAACGTTCTACCCATGGGTCTACTCTCGCTAGCTGTGAAGGAAAACATCGTGAAGAAACCCACGGCTTAGTTGGCTCCGCACGTAATGGCTAGCTTTACCTATGTAATAAGGCATTTCGCATTGAAATCATAGGAATATTAATTTAACATACAATCTTGGGCCATTTAGGTAAACCATGTTGTTGACCCAATTGTTAAATTAGAGACCTTTTCCTAAAACAACTATTTTATTTGTAAGGTTCTCAGAACGATCACATTATGGACAGATGTGTTTGTTTATTCTTTCTGTGCATGAATTATTTATATTATGTATTGTCTTAATGTAATGTAAAATGTAAATCTCGCCTATTAAGGCCCTGAATGAGCTGAAATAAATTATTTTTATTTTATTTTATTTTTATTTATTTTATTAACCGAAACTAACAATGATGATGTACCCACCATTGACATAATTATCTTCCATAGACCTGTGGACGCTACATCCCTACCTACTTAACTGAAAAGTTTTAGGTACATGCAATGGAACATTCTCGAAAACATCTAAAGCTCAATAAAGCGTTCTCCTAACCTTGTATCTCTTTAGGTAACCCGCGTTATACTAGGTCAGAAGTTTGCCAAGCTTACGACTTCCTTGGGGACTTCCGACGTTGGGCGAAGGTACTTCAGTTCACAGTTAGATATATGAAATTCTCCTAAGGGCCTCGCTAAGACCCATTTGACGGAAGGATTTTGTTTCTTACCTAGCTTAAAAAAATGGGTACGAAGAAAAACGATTTTCTTTTTGATGTTTTTGATGTAAAACCAGCGTTCACGGTCTTGATATGGTGCCTTAAATTTGCGTTGGAGCCGAAGGAGTTTTTTTGTACTGGTTCTGCCTTGATTATGCGACTGTATCTGCTTGTAAGTTAGAGGGATATTCGTGTCACGCTAGTGCTAGTGTCACAATTTACTAAACTGTCATCGGGCAGAAGGCAGAAGGCCCACTGTCATTGGTTTTAACTGTGAAAGGGCGAACGGTTTCTGTACATTTCGCATTTTCACCGTTATTGACGGGTTTGTCCTGCGAAACAGGGGTTACGACTACGCAATAAATAAAGTGAACGAATTGCCGATATATTTTATTCGTAGATATATTACAGCTTAGCATGCGTATTACGCGAATTATAAGTCGTAAAATTATGCCGATAACAAAATCGTACTTTTACTTTATGAAACAGTAATTTGACCAAAAATGTTACAGATGGTCGAAAACGGAAATCGTCCTAGTAGCATCTCGTCAGAAAATATCAGGGTGGAATGGACGCAAGAGAATGAGGCGAGAGTTACCTACTAGTTACCTACACGCTGTCGGTGTTGCAAAAAATAGGTAAGAGCTATAAAATTGTAAAAACCTGTCCCCGTAGCATGACTTTTATCGAGGCGGATTTATCCAACAAAATGGCGGTTTATCAGCATTTTTGACGTCTATAGTGGGTTATATATCGCTCTCGACGATACACGACTCAATATTATGTTACTATTGTGTTACTTTTTAGATTTTCCAGCAAACAAAAAAATATCGTGAATCGGAAGTCAGAACGCATCCAAGAATTATTTTTTTTTGTTCGTCTTGTTGGCGCATATTGCTTACCCACTATAGACGTCAAAAATGCTGATAAACCGCCATTTTTTTGGATAAATCCGCTTCGATAAAAGTCATGCTCCCCCCGCTGCTCAAATCGTTTCACCGTACGGTGCCACAGACAGACACACCCTCACAGATAGACACACACATAGCGGTCAAACTTGGGTGTTATAAGTTTGACGGTGACCACTATGCACTTTTTTTTTGGTGGGGTTGAAAAAATATTTTCTGACGAGATGCTACAAGGAAGACTTACGTTTTCGACTATTTGATACTAACCCGGCCCTCTGACGAACGGACAACCTAGGCCATTATTGCGTTATCAAGAGCCGTTAACAACTGTCCCGGCGAATCCGGCAGCCGCCGCTAATGTCCGCGATAAGCTTTGTTTTGTAAGGTCACGCACGACACACGAAGTGTTAACACAAGCTAGGGGTCTACCGGCTAAGACGAAGCCGATTACCATTGGCGAAAATTAAAGTTCGATTTTTGAAAAATGTACGGCCACCGAGTTCATTTTACTGCCACCCAGTAAATTTTTCATAAATCGAACTTCGATGTTTGCGTTTTAGCCGGTAGACCGGCTTAGAAACTTGGATTTCTCGAATTTGTAGTTTGTATTTGGTTTTAAATGATACTCGGGAGTTTTTAAATAAGTAGAGTTTGCGATAGCCGCCAAATAATGCCCGTTTAAGTAGCTGGACAATTTATAAAACCTAGTAAGGGGCACCAGACAAAATTGTACATCATCATCATTATATTTAAGAGTTATCCTCTTGTCGGTGCAGCATTCTCTATACACTTCGATCACAGGCCAGTTCCTTTGCAGCCTGGTACGTCACGACATCCACCTTCCCAATAGAATGCAGAAGAGGAAAGATGCTAGGCCACTTGCTACGTCACGACAAATTCATAACCAACATAATAGAAGGAAAGATAGAAGGAAAGAGAGGTAGAGGAAGGCCACGAAGAAGCTACTTTGACCAAATTAAAATTTTACAGTAGAGCCAAAAAGCAATATTTAAAAAAACCCTTCAGATTAGCCCTTGCTTGCTTGTTTTTTTTTTTTGGCATTACGACTTTGTACTTCTTATGTTATTCAATTTACAAAATCCAACTTCCAAGGTCGTTATAGATTTTTTGAAAAAGCGAATCGTTGTTTAAAAAATGTTTAAAATTGGTACAAATTTAGTTAAGGTTAACCAAATAAGCTTATTAATTTGACTTGAGTGACCCGAGGCCGCTCTACCATATCAATCTTACTGCCGGTTTCTGAATTGAGAAATTCGCTAAGCAAATGGGTAAGTATCGTCCTGTCTCCGCAGATTTCTCACAAAAGAGCGTGTCAGAACGATAGTAAAGTATTTGCTCAGCAAAATTCTCAATTCAGAAACCGGGCCTTATGCCCAATTTCACCAACTATACTTAATTTTTAAGAACTTCTTTTACCTTTTTAGGAAGTCCTTAGGGTAATTTTGTTTGAAAAATTAGAAAAGTTAAGGAGTTCTTAAAAAATAAATATAGTTAGTGAAATCGGGCATTAGTCATTCAGTTTGCCCCGCACGAACCCATACGAACCATTTAGGTAAGTCCCCAAAACAAACGTCTCATAATGATCGTTCCATATTTCACGACTCCCCTGTTATTTATTCTCCTATCATTCCGAATAAGTCATATATAGACGGAGATCCTTCAGAGACTATAGAAACGTAAACACAAGTAACTAATTTAAAAGAGCCTCTTAGCTCCAGAAATAAGTATTTTAATTTGCTGAAATCCTTGTAAGGTAATGAATATTGAATGTAATTACATACAGAAACACAGATACATTACAGGTATCTACTATTATGTACAAAGAATCTTATAGATACCTAGGTATAGGTAGGTACACGTACACTCATTAAAACATTTATGCGCTGCCGAAATTATACCAGTTTTTTTGTTTTACCTCTAGTAGGTAGTCTGGTCAGGCAAAATTAAATATTAGTTGCAGTGCAAGCTCAGTATCTATTCTGCTATTATTCATTCACCACTGCGTACCTTGGTCTGGGGCCTTAGCCTGTAAAACAATGGCGTATCAATGGCGTCCCAGGTAGAAGGACAAAACCGGGATTTTTTCGTTGTTCTCCTACAACCAGCGAACTAATCCTCTAGAATTAGACTCATAATATTCTTTGCTGTACTACAAAAACATTAAAAGGACCGACACTGGACCGATAGCATTAATAAATCGTAATTGAAACCGTCAACCGGGAGCCAATTTTGGCACCATTGCATTACAGGCTAAGGCCCCTGGTCTAGTTACCCGATGGTCCCCGGCCTTTCAGCTATACAGGAACTTGGTCTAAGGGGCTCATTCTCAGAAATAAATTATGAATTTAATTGCGCGACGCTTTGCATTCTTCCGACTGGAATGTCGCTCGGTGTAGAACAAAGCCGTTGCTCTTGTGAGACTAAGGCCAGGTTCACACGGCATTGTCCTGGACGTTTTTTGCAGTACCTATACGTTTTAACGAATAAATAGTGGCGCATACAATGTACATAAAACCCGTGTGAAATGCCGTGTGAACCTAGCCTTAGGGTAGTATTCCAGAACGCTTCTAAATAACAGTTTAAATATGGTTTGGAAGTGTCGATAAAACAGTGCATGTTTTGATTTGACTGTCCCTAAGCTGTACTACCCGACCAAGCCAACTAGGCACCTGGCACCTAGGCAGCCGCATACAAACCGGGTGCCTAGTTGGCTTGGTTGGGCAGTAGATACAGTTTAGGGACATTCAAATCAAAACTTGCACTGTTTTATCGACAGTCGATACTACAAAACTATGTTTAAGGCTGGAAGATAGCAACGTGGCGGGAAATTCAAAATTATTACAGTTTTTTACATTTTGTAGCTAAACTGAGCTATTTTTGTTCAGCGATGTTTCGTTCGCGGCAGTAACATAGTATTCTTTTCGTTATTGTAAACAACAGAACAACAATAATTCAGCCGATTATGTGTTCTGGTCTACGACAAGTTTTTTGGACAATGCCACTGCTTCGTAGACCAGAACACATAATCAGCTGAATTATTGTTGTTCTATTGTTTACAATAATGAAAAGAATACTGTTTTATTGCCGCGAAAAAAAAATCGCTGAACAAAAATAGCTCAGTTTAGCTACAAAATGTAAAAAACTGTGAATATTTTGAATTTCCCGCCACGTTGCTATCGTCCACCCTTAAACTCCGACTGGGCGGGAAGAGTTTAAACAGCATTCTGGAGTACCACCCTTAAGCTGAGGCCACAACACACAGCGATGCGATCGATCTGCGAAACGCAAGAGAATAAAACCAAGTAGTACAAGTTGGTCCCTTACCAAAGCCAACCTGGAAAAGATCCAAATTGCACATAGATGTATGGAGCGGGCCATGCTAGGCATCTCACTCCTTGATCGTGTGCGCAAAACGTCGACATTCGGCTGAAGACCAAAGTCGACGATGTGGGCGCGCAAATCTTAAGATTAAAGTAGAGATGGGCAGGGCACCTGGCTAGACGGGAGGACGCACGGTGGACTAGGGCAGTTACGGAATGGTGGCCTAGAATGGGTCGACGGTCGGTGGGTAGACCGATAGCTCGATGGGTCGATGGCATTGTCAAAATAGCGGGAGGACAATGGACGAGATTGGCATTAGACCGAAGGGGTTGGCGTGAAAAGGAAGAGGCCTAAGCCCAACAGTGCGCTTTATGTTATGAGCTGGATAGGTAGATAGGATAGATCAGCGAACTTTCCGCTCGCTGGGATAGATAGAGTACAAATTCACGTTTGCCGCCACACCGGTCGCAAAATATAGCTAATTTTTGTAAGATTATTTCACTTCTGCTGTCGCATCGCTGATCATTGTCTCGTGTAGTCACAGCCTTAGCGGAGGGCACACAAAAAAAAGACAAGATGATTCAGACCTACACACACAATATAAAATATATCAAAAACCTCATATTTATGGCAAACATTGACATCTACTCGTAATAACTACCACCCCCGACATTTTAGCTTTAAATTGGCATATCTCATAAACGGCTGAACCGATTTTGATAAAACACATTTAAGAACACTAAGTATAAAACTTGCTTAGAATTTTAAAAAAACGCATCTGAATCGTCTCACCCGTTTACAGACATAGACACAGATAGACACCCCTCCCGCACCGCTCCAATACCGTAGGAACCTACTATCATCCTATCCTACTTCCTACTACTATTATAAACGCTAATGGATGGATGGATGTTTGTTACTCTTTCACGCTGAAACGGCTTGACGGATTTGAATGAAATTTGGAAGGGAGATAGCTTAGACATCAGAATAACACAAAAGCTACATATTATCACGCTATTACACTCACGGGAAATAAAAATCACATATCTTTTTTCTGTAGTTCACGCGGACGAAGTCGCGGGCAAAAGCTAGTCCTACTTATATTATAAATGCGAAAGTTTGTGAGTGAGTGAGTGAGTGAGTGAGTGTGTTTGTTACCTTATAACGCGGAATCCGCTGGACGGATTTGGATGAAATTTGGAACGTAGATAGCTGAGACATCAGAATAACATATAGGCTACATATTATCACGCTTTGGTGCTTAGGAGCAAAATAAACACACAAAGATTATCATATAGTGGCTATTTGTATAAAAGTGAACGACACAACCATTTACCAAAGACCCTCTGTCATCGCGTAGCGTTGAGCTATTTACTTTCGTAAATCCATCGAAAACTGAACAACGCTGAATTTTAATGCACCAAACAGGCCCAAATGTGCCGCAAAACTCAAACGATGCACAACAGTGAAGAAGTTGTTTTTAATTATCGCTGTCATCCGTCACTGTCACAAAAATGGTATATCAACAAAGCAATAAAGGAAAAATCTACAAGTTTAATTACTCAAAACAGGCAAAAAACATAAGTTCAGTGATAGCTACTTACAATCTGAAAGAGCCAATAAATCCTTACTTTATAAACTCTGCATCCGGCAGTTTTATCAAAGCTCTTTACAAAGTTGCGGTTGCATCCTGAGATCTTATGGCCAGACGAAATGGGACGTCCGTTGAGTACATTGCTGATTGCTGGTTATTCAGGGAAGAATAGGATGCACCAGACCTCGAAGAAAAATAAAGATACGATGTTCTGACCAAAAAATCAGCTGTGCGTACTGTGCAAGTGTAGAGTCCCGAGCGACCATAGGCGCATAACATCAGCCATTGATGGTGTAACATTAGTACCATGATCGCCTTATTTCCATTAAGTAAGTACCTAGGACTGGACACTGGACAGGTGCACATTTACATAATATCATTGTTGACAACTCTGATAGGCTTTCCACATACTTCAGACTGACGAGAAGATTAGAGCATGTGAAAATCCCTGAACGGCCTGCGTGGTGGTGTTGCCCGCATGAAAGATATGTGAGAAATAGAGATAGAAGAGATGTTTTGTTACAATCTTAAACTATACCGACAACTTCGCGTCGTCATACCTGTCCTGATGCTCCACAGTCCAGCTTATCGGATTTCCTGGAGGCGACCCCAACGCGACGTGTGTGTGTGACACTTTCAACACGAAAGAAGAATAAGACCGACGATTCAAAACGGTTGTTTCAGACTATGGCATCGTAGATGCTAAGAAGACGCGTTGGGTGTTTCAGAAGAGTAGCTCATAGAAAAAAACACTATTCAATGTGATAGAAATAATATGGTTAAGTATCTCCTGATATTATCTCATATTTTCTGGTGTCAGAACCCAATAATTATGATAGTTCTCTTTGAAATAATATGATGCGATTAAATAAAATAAAATTTCTTAAAGTTTTTCTCTGTTAAGTAACTTTGTGCCTATAATACGAGTAGGTGACGCTAACTAGCTCTGTTGGAGATCTTTTACAGTTTTATTGAACGCCAGAGAGATGTTGAGACCTGTGACGTACTGCAGCGAATGCTGATAAATATTCATTCACCAAACAGCGCAAGCAAACGAGATGTACACACGACAGCACGTCGACCCTTACACGCTAGCACTCTATTCGACTTTACAACAAAAGTGTACAGTCTGACGTGCTGTCGTGTGTACTTGGGTATCAAAACTACGCATTAGGGCTATCTAACATCGGTAGATGCAGTGTCCACAACGACCACAAAGGCCACAAAGGCACGAAGACTTGGGGCGAGACCAACTGAACAGAGACAACCCAGACTGAAAGTTTGCAATAAGGAGTAGCAGATTAGCGGACTCAAAATAATGATAGGGCTAAAAAGAAAAGATAATCTTTGAGTGTTTCTTGAAATGTAGGTAACCCGCGTTAAATCAGTTAGACGCCTATAACAGTAGGTATCTGCATCTTTGCTCCGTTCAGTTTGGTAGAAGCAGACAACAACGCGTGGTCCACGGGATCGAAATCTCGGGCCAACGCTTTGATAGTGCAGGGGGTGTGTTTTAAGTACATCATACCTACTAGGTGGTAAAAAATATGCTAGGTACAATTTGCAAAATCACCACGTTTATCCTTTTTCTTTTAGCCACGTGAATGAAGTCGTGGGCACTAGCTATCAACATTAATATTATAAAGAGGAAAAGTTTGTAAGTACGTACGTATGTAGGGGGTAATCTCCAAAACTACTCATCCGATTATAAAAAATCCTTCTCTAATGGGAAGCTACGTTATTGCTGAGTGCTATAAGCTATGTTTTATTGTGATAACGGGGAAAAAAACTAAGTCTGCGCGGACGAAGTCGCGGGCAAAAGCTAGTATTTTATATTTTGAATTTTGTAAGATCAAACATTTCCGGGACACCCTTTAGGTATAAATAATTATCTCTAGTACTTACCCGTGGTTGGAATAATAATCACAGATGCAAATCTCCTAAGCCCAAGTGTCAACAAACAATGGGAATCTCTGAACAGTTGCAATTTCCGCGCTAAGGCAAGTACGGTCGGCCACAATCTCAGATACCCCATGGCAGCTCTTATCGCGAGCGGCATAAGGGCGCCAATCGAACAAAAAGGGGTATCTGAGACTGTGGCCGACTGTACAAACGAACAGAATGTATAATCCGTGCGGAATCAGAAAAGGATAATACCTTTTGGAACTGAATCGAAAATGACAGTTCTCGAGTAGCGTCAGTAAAAAAATTGTTAGTTCTACGTTAATCATAGGGTTATGAAATTGGAAATACACAAAAATGTTTAACGGTTGTAATCTAAAAGGATTCAATGTTATTGCATTAATCGAATAAAACGTGATAAAACTCGAGCAGACACCCACGCGACAGAAAATACAAGCAAGTTTCGACGCAAGTTTGCCATAGACAACTAGAGTTTGCCGAAATGCTGACGCTACAGGACCGCGAGCGTCTCAGTTCCAAAAGGTATTATCCCATTCTGATCCCGCACGGATTATAACACCTATACTATTGGTACGATTATAACACCTATACTATTGGTACGATTATAACACCTATACTATTGGTACGATTATAACACCTATACTATTGGTACGGTCGGCGACACGCTAGGCTACCCCACGCTAGTTTTAAGTGCGTCAATCGTTATTTTAGCTTCAAATTAGCATATCTAATAAACAGCTAAACCGATTTTGATAAAACATATCCAAGAACACTCGCTAGAAACCTTGCTTTCAAATAAAAAAAACACATCCAAATCGGTTCACCCGTTTAAGAGCTACGGTGCCTCAGCCAGACACACAGACAGACAGACAGACACACACACATAGCGATCAAACTTATAACACCGTTCTTTTTGGGTCGGGGATTAAAAAACGTTACTTGGTGCGTTGGTCGTGCGTGCCGGCACGGGAGCTTTGGCACATTTTATTCTGCATTTTTTTGTTACCACAGCAAGGCTAGCACAGAGCAACGTTCAAATCCCCTGTTTAGTCTGTGGGACACGTAAAGGGTCGCAGCTCAGATAATTAATCTGGCCAGCGAGAAAAAAAACCGACCAAGTGCAAGTCGGCTCGCGTACTAATTCAAAGCGAAAAAAATTTCAGCTGTTCCATACATAAGGTAGACTCAGTACTGCACCAAATGTATGGATATATTTTTCGCTCCATTTTTTTGCCACCTAGTAAAGTCGGCCACACGCTAGGATACCCAATTTTGTTCGATTGGCGCCCTTATGCCGCGCGGGGTAAGAGCTGCCATGGGCTATCTGTGGCTGTGGCCGACCGTACAAGTTGTTTGTAGTGATCAGTAGATCGAATTCGCTTGCACCTTGTAGTGTCCTTTTCCATCTCCCTCTCACACGTACTATCAAAGCTTGATATGATGGTTTTACCACTGCATGAAATACCACAATGTTATGTCGACTTCAAACCACAATGAAAATAAAATTAGAACTTGGTTTGTACTACAACCTGCTAGGGGGCACAATGTCACGATAAAAGTTTTATCCCATTATCGGCTATCGCCATCTTGCTTTATTACACCGCGTGAAGCGAGATGCCGCTACCCGATAGTGGAATAAAACTTTTATCTCGAAGTTGTGTTTCCCCAGCTGGTCTTATAGAATTCTATTAATTAGTTCGCTGGTTTACACTGTGTTTTAAAATATTTATTTAAAGTTTGTTATTTTTTATAACTACTGAATGAAAAATTTGAAATACCCCCGATATTTTAGCTTCAAATAAGCATGCATTCCTCATAAACGACTGAACCGATTTTGATAAAACATGTCTCAGAAAACTCGGTAGAAAACCAGCTTTTAGATAATAAAACGCATCCAAATCAGTTCACCCGTTTAAAAGCCACGCACACGGCGCCACTGACAGACATATTGACGGACGGACAACACGCACACACATAGCGGTGAAACATAGCACCCCTCTTTTTGGGTCGGGGGTTAAAAATGGTGCCGAGACTCTAATTAACTCATGTGATTCATTACAAGGTCCCAAGTAGTTGTTTGAACACAACTTCATTGTGGTGTACCTTTGTAAAGTTGGTTTCCACTCCGTACATTCAGGCCTAACGACTTCTCGTTCGATTTTGGCACTTATTCTGTGAGCCATAGAGGCGTCAGTGCTCTCCCAGTCTGTCGCTTAATAACGGGAACCATGTCTTTATGCGGTATAAAAATGCTGTTTTAAGACTAATGTTAGCCGCGCTCCCATCATCATCTCCCATCATCATCCCATCTCATACAAACAAAATAACAATTTAGCTACCCACCCTTAAATATGATCCAATTTCGTCGATTTTGGTGTCAATCGTTTTTGTAGATTTTTATCTATGTCAAAGTTTTTCCCCCTAATACGTTATTAAAAAAAAAACAAAAAAAGGAAAGAGCTTAGAATATCACCAGAACCAGAATATTCTAAGACCAGCCCCTGTATTATGTAAAATAACCACCGTAAAAACAACGGTTTTTAAATGTCAAAAAATGATTGTTCATTTCAATAAGGGCTATTTTCGAGTGTTTTGACGCTCAAAGGTTGGGTGTTTTTTTTTTACATAATAGACCCGCTGAACCTTAGAACATCGATGATATTTTCTTCAAGATCTTCAAGATCTGCCAAATACTTTTCCACTTAACCCGGTCAAAAGCTCTTTCGAAGCTTACGAACAAGTAAAGCCATAAGTAAGTAATATTCATCGCAGGAATTTGCTACCTTCAGACCCCCAACCACAAACAATACCTGAGTGCAAAAACAAAACTACTCCGCAGGGTAACGAACATATCTATGGTCGAGGGCGACAAAGTTATACTGCTCGGAACGCATCTGACAAACGGTTGACAGACAGATGAATGGACCTATGTCAGCAAAAATTGATAGAAATAGTTAATTTTTATGCAAGGCTGCAAAATAGTTGTTTCTTGCGAGCTTATTTTGGGTAAAAAGGGGAGGAAGGGAGGGGGGCATGGCTTGACACCGGGCAGAATCGTGTTCAGCGGGATCAAATGAGTCTAAAAAAACTTGGTGTAAAAAAAGTTTCTCGAAATGCCGTTAACCGTTGAAACCGTAATATTTGAGATTTTCCGCCCTTCTAGTAGAAAGAAGCAATATAATCCCAGACAGGGTAGATAATTTGAGTCACACATAAGTGACATAAGTAGAGTCATATCTTAGCTGGGCTGATGTCGTCATGCGTATGGAAACTTCGGTGCCTTTCTAACATATTCGACAACGCGGTCGGAGATTGAATACGCTACGTCGCCCCGCGCACCTAAATACTACAGGGTGCACTCTAAGTCGATAGCAGAACTTTAAGTAGGCTGTCTACTGATCAATACAAACATCTTGTACTAGGTGGCGACAAAAATGGAGCGAAAAAATTATCAGCAGTTTCATACATTTGGCGCAGTACTGAGTCGACCTTTTGTATGGAACAGCTGATATTTTTTTCGCTCCATTTTTCGCCACCTAGTACAAGTTGTTTTTAGTGATCAGTAGACAGCCTACATAAATTTCCACTATCGACTTGAGTGCACCCCGTACAAATAGTTCCCTAACTTGCCAAACAAACAGAAATTAACTTCAACTTCAACCGACTTGCCAAGTCTAATGAGTTCGGTTGTGGTGGTTCAAGGCCAAAATGACAATCTGACGTCAGAATGAGTACTTATATCGTCAGTCTTGCAAATAGCCCACAAGGATCGTAATGGACATGACTGACAGTTACGTTTTTCTTACTGTGAAGCATTAAACGTGACATATACAGGGTGTTAAAAGACCGCCAACAGACCCGAAAGCTACGCATACTAGACACCAAAAGGAAGTACTTTTTCGATAAATTATTGCTGGGAAATGATTTTGGTTTTTTAGGTTATAATTTTGCAAAATATTTTATCACTCAATGGACGTGTAACGCACAGAAGTCATATTGCGCAAGCGTAGATATAATTTTATGTTACTTAAGCTTGAAGTACCGATGTTTAGAATACATTGCGGGTTGCAATGTTAACGTCGTTTTTTGTGACAAATATTCATAATTTTGATATGGCTTCTAGGGAAGGTATGTTAAGAACTAGATACTGAATACATTTCTGCAAAAAAAAAGTTTTGAAAAGTCCGACTTTGAACCTCATTATCTCGGAAACCGTTGATTTCCCAGGCATAGTTCCTTGGGAAAAAATGTTCCTTATGATGAGGACAATACGTGGTTTCCCGCTTTGTTGGCGGTCTTTTAACACCCAGTATTTAATTGAAAGCATACATTTTCCACGTTCGCTAAGAACCTAGTCGGGCTGTGCGCATTTCCTCATATCCCCTCAGTTGTGGCGAGGCCGCAGCGAGCTTCCGCATCCATTTTGCCATGTTGTGGATAACCCCACCGAGCTCTTTTCATTTTCCCCGCTCATATTTCGGCAAAAAAGCATAAACAAACCTCCCTTTGTCTCTTTTTGACCTATTTAAATGTATTGCCGATGAAACGAGACAGCTAGCAAGGTTCCAAGCTTTGATTCACAGTGGCAAACATCGGATAAATCGTCAGTTGCAAATCCGTGTTGCGTAATGGCGGTCGTCAAAATTTTATCATGATTACAATGTGTGATTGATGCTGTCGTATCACCACCTTTTTAGTTGGTCTAGGACGATAGCTAGCCATCGCGAATCTTTAAAAGATCTATAGTATCTATAGTAAGATCTATATAGTATACTCCATATTTTAAAGATTCGCGATGTTCACACTATCCGCGATTCCACCCGTTTCGAACCACTTGTGTTACCTGACTTTATGCCTTTTTAACACGCTAATTAGATAAGAGTAAGCGTAGTAGAGCAAAATCAGCCTTGTAGGTACTTAATACTTTGCCCTAATCAAGCAGCGTGTAAACTGTGCTTTAGGCAAGGTGACCATAATGTTCTGGTGACCTACATTTCCATACTTTCTACTTTGAGAGGTAGGCTAACATGTTTTTAGAGACAAGGGGTAATAAATCATTCCAGCAGCATTAGCAGCCGACAAAGTCAACTTCAAATGACGACGTAAAAAAGTTTTTACCGACAACTTTACTCCTCTGGTATAATTGCTTGAAGATAAAATCTTTAGTTTTACGACCTAAGTCTGTCAAGTTTGTACCTAAATACATTCTTGCTGAGAAGTCTTACCTTTTTCAGTAGTGTAGTAGTGTGGTGGGAAAGCCAATATCAGTTTTTTTTTATTTTTTTATCTAAACTGAGATATTTTTGTTCAGCAATTATTGTTTCACGACGGTAAAAAAGTACCTATTTTCTTTTAATAATTTTAAATAACATAATAACAATAATTAAGCTGATTGTTTTTTTCCTCGAAAAACTAGTGGTACTGCCCAAAAAACTAGAAGTTTGAGCAAATCTCAGAATCAGCTGAATTATTGTTGTTTTGTCGTTAAGAATAATGAAAATAATACAGCTTTACTGCCGTGAAATTAAAATCGCTGAACAATAATAGCTCAGTGGAGCTATAAAATTGAAAACCCTGTGTGCTTTTCCCGCCACGATACTTTTACGACCTTATTACGATCATGGGTGAGAGAACGTCCTATAAACTAACAGAGAAAGAAAGAGAGAGTGAGAGAGAGAGAAGGAGAGAGAGAGAGATGTTTTGGGCTGAATCACCATGCTTGCCCACTGCGGATTGAATATGTCTCAAATCCTTAAGTTTCCTCACGATGTTTCCTTCACAATTTGCAATTTTTATTCTAGTTAATTTTATGATTTAAATAAAAAAACACAAGAAAATACGTACATCGTCATTAATTTGACCTATTTCCTACTTGACCCGATTATTTTACCCCCCATCATCAATTAGAAGTAAAGGAAAGTGGAGCCAATGAAACCTCAGAGATTTAGCAAAATCGTCCTATTTGCTTTCCAAGTGGCATCGTAAACATTTTAGTGGCGTTTAGGTACTTACTACCCCAACCAATATCCTCGGGCAGCTCTTACCCTGAGTGGCATAAGTGCGAGTATCGCACAAAAACTGTAGAGAAAGAAAACAAACTTTTATTCAAGACGGACATACGTTACAGTATCTCACTTACTCGGCCCAAAAGGGATTTATTTCAAGTTGGAAATGTAGGAATAAATATCTTTGTTTGTAAAAAAAAAACTGCCTGAATTGTTTTTCTTGCAGTCCTCTCGCTGTAGTGAGATGAACAACTTATTTGTTTTGAATAATTTACTTGCTTTCCATAACTCTGAATCCCTCGCTACGCTTAGAAACCTTCACTTATTTATTACTAACAATTTTGCAGCCATGCATCGCAAATAATTTACGTTGCAAAAGGCGTACAAAAAGCAAACCTTTTGTATCTTTTCTATCCATATGATTTGATACACGGATCAATGATGTTCGAGTATGTAGATGCCATGGATCAGGGCCTCAGGGCCCTCAGGCTAAGGACTTAAGATTATAGGGGCCTCTCCGCGTAATTTGATCTGTTGTCCTTTCCACAGGAGTACCCAACCTTTGCCACAGATAGGTCAGTTCTTTTTGATTTTTCTAAAGCACAAACCCGCGCTGGGGAACATTTTAAACATTTATAATTAAAAAAAAAGTAAGATGTAGCCTGTACAATTGTACATGTCCCACTAGCTGGGCAAAGGCCTTCCCTCAGAGAGAGAATTCGAGCTTAATCACCACGCGTGCTCAATGCGGGTTGGCGATTTTTGCGTTGAGGGTATAATGCCTCATACGCTCAGGTTTCCTCACGATGTTTTTCCTTCACCGTCAGCGAGTGGTATTGCTACTACAAATTCACAAATGTACGTAACTTTGAAATTAAACAAAGTCATAGATACATGCCCGCACCGGGAATCGAACCGAGGACCTTTCGCTTCAGAGTCCACTGTTCTACCCACTAGACCACCACCGCCAAACATTTATAATAAGTTGAAAAATTTCACTCGGGACAGGACTCGAACACGCCACCTCTTGCATACCATGCAGGCGCTCTGCCCGTCCGGTCAGTTCTCCATGTCTGTTAACCACAGCAGGAACTATGTAATTTGGATATGAAAGCAGGAAACATATTGAAAGTATATAAATATGATTAGAACCAAAAGTGCACAACATCTACTTGATTTTTAGGGTTCCGGACCTCAAAAGGAATAACAGAACCATTATATGATCGCTTTGTTGTCCGTCTGTCTGTCTGTCAAGACCTCAAGATCGCGTGGAGGTAGAAGTAATTCTCCCAAATAAATGCCTAAAAAGGTGTTACGGAACCCTCGGTGCGCGAGTCCCACTCGGTTGTTTTAGTTTCTGTCCTGAATGTAGCTACCTCCCGGTCTTTCTTCTTCCCCACCGAGCTTCTCTACAAATCCTGCAAGGTTTTAACCGTTCGGCAACTATTCATCATTGGTATAATACTAAAGCAGCACTCGCTCCTGCCTTTCAGCACTCAATACACTAACAAAAGGCGTAAGGATTTAGTTTTCAGTGGAAACAAAGTAAACCATCCCTTTAGAAAAAGGTTTTTCTATTTTCTCGGTCCACTTCTATACAAAAGAATAAATGCAAGCCCATTCATGTATCCATTACACATATTTGAGTGTAAAACTAAATTGAGCGACTTCCTACAGACCTTGACCTACAATGCTACAGAGGAGTTACTGACTATTGTAAGCTAATTTTATTTTATTTTTAGACCAATCTAGTTTGTAAGTATATTTAGTATTTTTGCTAGTAAAGTAGTATACTCTACCAATACTCATAAAATATTTCTTCTTTATAATCAGCGTTTATAATATTGTTACCACATAGTTTTAGTACCTAACCTGAAATACAGAATAAAGCTGTATTCTAGTTCAGGTAAAGTGTATATTTTTACCTATGTTATATTTTAGCTATTATGAATTATGTATTACTTAATATTATTGAAATAAATGAGTTGAATTGAATTGAATTGAAATTCTGATCAACCATGCCACAAAGTTAAAGTAAAAGCTCAGCAGGCCGGATCGGTTGAGAAGCGCGGTCTTAGACCTTTTGTGAACAACACTAGAAGATCAAGCAAACAAAGGCAAACGCTTTGCTTTGTATTTTTCTTCGTTTAGCTTTTGTTGGGTATCAGGCTATCAGCGCAAGTAGTTCCAAAAATGTATTTGTCCATTTTATTCGGCTATTTTGCGCAAAACGAATCAGAAGTATTTTTCTACTCACCAAACCTTTTTTGTCAATTATCCGAATCTGTTGTCAATTTATCCACGACAAGTTTAGGTCTGTGAATTTGTAGGAACAATACTCCACTGATTTATCGTGAAAAAAACATCGTGGGGAAACAGCGTAGGTATGAAGCACAATTCTCCCAACGCGAAAATCGCCAATCCGTAGGCCGTAGTGGGCTAAATCTCTCTGAAAGAAAGCCTTTGTATAGGCTACATTTTACTTATGTAGGTATTTTTAGGTTTGTTTTGATATGAAAACATGTCCCTTTTAAGCATACCAAGAACCTTCCGAGGCCTTCGTATTAAGAGTTTAACATAAATTGACTTCCTTCGCATCTTGCGAGGATTAAATTTCCTTCCTGACGGGAGGGGGAATCTTCGTGAAAAAATGAGCATCAAATGCGAGTCAATTTGCATTGGATCAAAGATAATGAGGGCGGAAGCTACTGCTTTGTTGTTTTAGCTTCCGTTCAGCCCTGCCACCTTAGCATGCGCCTCCCGTTATATCTCGTTATATCGAGGCTCGATACAACAATACAACGAGTTACAAAACATCCTAACTCTTTTTACAGGCTGTAACCTAGTGGTCAACAGGATGTCAAATCTGTAAAAAAAGTTGAAATAAACAATTTTTTATTTTATAACCTCAAAATTGAAAAAAAATCATAACTTTTTGTTTTTGGTATTAGCTCAAATTTTAAAATATGTTTGTGTGTGTAGGTGCATTTACATAGCTTTGAGTTGTTAAAACATTGTGAAAGTCAATGAAAACAATATTTAAAAAATACTTTTCTCCCGCCACAGTGTTCACATTTTATTAATTTAAAACTCAACGGAACGTCATACAGTGTTAAAAGACCGCCAACAGACCCGAAAGCCACGCATACTAGACACCAAAACAAAGTACTTTTTCGATAAATTATTGCTGGGAAATGATTTTGGTTTTTTAGGTTATAATTTCGAAAAATATTTTATCACGCAATGGACGTGTAACGCACAGAAGTCATATTGCGCAAGCGTAGGTATAAGTTTATGTTACTTAAGCATAAAGTGCCGATTTTTAGAATACATTGCGGGTTGCAATTTTAACGTCGTTTTTTGTAGGAAATATTAATAATTTTGATATGGCTTCTTGAGAAAGTATGTTAAGAACTAGATACTGAATACGATTCTGCAAAAAAAAAGTTTTGCAAAGTCCGACTTTGAACCTCATTATCTCAGAAACCGTTGATTTCCCAGGCATAGTTCCTTGGGCAAAAATGTTCCTTATGATGGGGACAATACGTGGTTTCCCGCTTTGTTGGCGATCTTTTAACACCCTGCAGAGTAAAAAAAATATATAAGTTGTGATCCCTATGTAACACCTTGTATAATTTGTACGTATCGCTCAGTCAGTATTGTGGCTCAGTGGTGCAGTGGTGCTAAACCCTGTAAAAGAGTTAGCGCCTTTTCAAACACTGTGTTATTTGAAGCCCTTAGCAAATAGCTGACATATTGTGCTTCGCATTCTACTTTCGGTCAAATGCTTTACTATACAATATACACTGCATTTATAACACACTTATCCCAACCACCGCGGCTTAGCCCGATGATGACATGACGTTGTTATTTAAGCGGTTCAGTGCAGAGATAACTTCTAAAATGAACACCTGGAAATCGGATCTAGACGTCAACTTAACCAAAATAAACGAGAACATCAATACGGTCATAAAAGGCGATCTTGATGTTCTTAACCAGACTGTGGGAACAATAAAAGATGACGTCAGTTCGATGCGCACCGAGTACGCTCAAATGAAGAAGGACTTTGACTCTTTGGAGACAGCTTTGGTACTTCAACAGACCGAAACGCGTGAACTAACTGAACGTTTTGATGAAATGTCCCTGAAAATTGATCCTGTGAGTGAGGTCGTAAACACCTTGAAAAATCGCATCAGCTCTTTGGAATCAGATTTGAACTTGAAGCAACAATTCGATCGTGCCCAAAACCTGGAGATCACTGGGCTGCCTGAGATTAAGAACGAAGACCTAAAGAATGTGCTGCTAAGAGTTGCTAAACATGTCCAAATAGAAATGAAACTAGAGGACATCGAATACATTAGCAGAATACAGCCCATGCAAAAAGTACCAGGCCGTCCGAAAGCGGTGGTTGTAAAACTGAGGACCGCACTTCTACGAGATTCGATTATATCGAGCGTCCGTAAAAATCGTGGCATTACGTCAAAAGACATAGGTATCGGAGGCGAACCAAAAAACTTATACGTAAACGAGCACCTGACTCCTACGAACAAGCTTCTTCAAAAGAGGACAAAGGAAGTTGCAAAGATAAAACAGTATCAGTTCGTCTGGGTTCGGAATGGAAAAATATTTATGAGGAAGAGCGATGGTACCCCCCAAATACGTATAAAAAACGAAGCGGATTTGAAGAAGATTGCCTGAAGGGCCTTAGCTATAATCCTAGAATACAAAATATTATACTAACACTTTATATATTTTTTTATTATTTCATAAGTATATTTTATTTTATCATATTTAACATTATCGCAGTGATTTTGTGGTCGGACATTGGAGTTTACTTATTTTTAATAATGTGTGGGTATCTGATGAACTTGCGTTGGCCGTGTGCTGGCGAGACGCGCCCTTACGCTTCCGTAGGTACTATGTATGCGCAGGCGACTTATTACACAAGGTATAACATTCAACACATCTATAGTTAAATTGGACATTTATTATCAAAATGTGCGCGGTACTAGGACGAAGTGCGAGCAATTATATCAAAGCATACTTGAGAATAACTATGACCTCTTATTATTTACGGAAACATGGCTTCAAGATGACATTTTGAGCTCGGAGTTTTGTGACAATAGGTATGATATATTTAGATGCGACCGGGACCTCTCGATAACAGTTAAATCAACAGGAGGTGGTGTTATGTTATGTGCACGTCGCGAGCTGGGAGCGGTGGTTCGAGAAGAGTGGACCGGCAACATTGGTGTACCTAATGTCGAGGTGTTATGGGTGAGTATTCCGGCGCGCACGTTTGGCAATCATGTTAAGTTTCCATTGAATATAGCAATTGTTTACATACTCGGCGATCGTGACTTACCGACCCGATTAGAGGCCGTTTCTAAAAACATCACTCAAGTGTGTGACCGATACCCGCAGGACAACTTTTTAATTATGGGTGATTTTAATATGCCCTGTATTCAGTGGACTGATATTGGTTATACTCTAATACACACAGGTTCCGTTGAAACTCAAAATGCAGCTGAAAAATTAATCGAAGAGTTAAGTTTATTGGGAATCTCACAGCACAACCGAATCCCAAATAAAATTAATAGGACATTAGACCTAGCTTTTAGTAATTTGCCACTAAGTACACATGTCGCACCTAATCTACTTAAAATTGACGGCTATCATCCTCCCTTTACAGTCGATATACAGGACATTGGTATTATTCCACTGAAGGAAAATTGTCAACCACGATCTTTATTTTTTAAGGCTAATTACGAGGAGATTAATAGCGAATTGTGTAAAATAGATTGGGAAAGCGAATTGCTTCATTGTTCGTTTGAAAACTCAGTAAAAAAATTTTATACCGTCATTCAGGATTGCATTATGAGATTAGTACCCATGACAACAAAAAATAAACAAAAATACCCAATTTGGTTTAACAAAACTCTTATAAAAATAGTAAAAGAAAAAAGCCGTGCACATATAAAATGGAAAAAGTTTAATAATCCAAGGGATTACGATGAATTTGCCCTTTTGCGTAAACGACAGCGCGTTATGCAACAACAATGCTTTAAAGAATATACCTATCGTTCCGAGGAGCTAATAAAATCTAATTGTAAACACTTCTGGCGATATGTAAAATCCAAGCGAGGTGGGTCTAACTACCCCAAGCAACTTTTCTTAGGAAACCGTAGTTTTTCGGATGGTTACGAAATCACGCAAGCTTTTAACGGATTTTTCCAGAGTGTGTTTGCAGTCCCGGTACCTAATTACAATATTGAGGTTCGTGGCGAGGAGGCATCACATAATATTTCTTGCATTGAGATTGCCGAAAACCTAGTATTTAAGCATTTAAAAACCTTAAATCCCTCTAAGGGACCCGGTTGTGATGGTATACCTCCGATATTTCTCATAAACTGTGCTAAGAGTCTCGCCCACCCTGTTACTCTTCTATTTAATAGGTCGTTGAGTGAAGGAATATTCCCCGATCAATGGAAAAGGGCGCATGTTGTCCCAGTTCATAAAGGCGGGTCTAGAACTAATATAGAAAAATATCGCCCCATATCTATTTTGAATATTCTCAGTAAAGTATTAGAAAAAATTGTCTTTGATATTATTTACCCTACTATTGCAAGAGGAATCTCAAGCGCACAACATGGCTTTTTAAAAAACCGTTCAACAATTTCTAACTTGGCTAATTTTACAAATTCCGTTATTAATCAGATGGAAAATGGCGGACAGGTTGATGCGGTCTACACCGATTTTGAAAAGGCTTTTGATCGGGTGGACCACATGATCCTACTGGCAAAGTTGCAAAAACTGGGAATCCACGGCGACCTTCTGAGATGGGTGCGCTCGTATTTGACAAACCGATCCCAGGCTGTTGTAGTTGGAGGATTCAAATCAAACTATGTTACTATCCCATCCGGTGTTCCCCAGGGATCTCATCTTGGCCCGCTATTTTATAACGCCTACATACATGACATTAATCACTGTTTCCTTTACTCTAGACACCTACTTTACGCTGATGATAAAAAAATATTTCTTCGGATTAAAACAACAGAAGACTGCTTAAGACTTCAGCTAGATCTTGATCGATTATATAATTATTATACAGAGAACAGAATCTCAGTAAACATATCTAAATGTTTATGTATTAGTTTCACACGTAAAAAGGAACCAATTAGTTATATGTACAATTTTAATGGCGTTGTGATTCAGCGGGTCGATATGGTTCGAGATTTGGGAGTTTACCTTGATAGTGAAATGAGCATGAATAATCATATAGAAACCATAGTAAATAAAGCCTTCAGGAACCTGGGATTTGTTATGCGTGTATGCAAATCTTTCTCTAAACCTGAAACTTTAAAAATAGTTTACTTTGCGTACGTGCGTAGCATACTGGAATATGCAAGTTCCATCTGGTCGCCTCAGTACATTACTTACAAGCAGCGCATTGAAAAGATTCAGAGTAAGTTTGTCCACTATCTCAATTATCGCACTCGTAGATCTAACAACACTTATGAAGCAGATTGTCGCCACTATAATATTCTTACGCTAGAGAACAGACGTGTCGTGCTGGATATGGGATTGTTGTGGGATATCGTACGCGGCAGATTGGATAGCCCCGAGCTTCTATCAGGTCTCAGATTAAATACACCAGGACGCCGCACGCGACACACACCTCTATTCTACGAACCTTTCCATCACACCAACTACGGCAGAAATGAAGTTCTCACCAGACTAGCCCACACATTCAACAACTATTTTGAAGATACAGACCCATTTTTAAATTCAAAATTTGTTTTCAAAAAATCGATCACTGCGATATTAAATAAGGAAGAAGAGTTATAATATGTAATACAATATATTTTTCTATATGTTTTATGGTTCATATTTATATGTATATATATATTTAGGTTTATTTATTTATTATAATATCTATTTATGTATTTTTCATATTTCTTATACTTAGATTTAGAATAAGCAATAATATAAGGTATGTTATTTTCTATTAACATGGATGTTGACAATTTGAAAGTGATTTACTTTTAAAACTTTTAAAACGATGTTTGGTATCAAAATACTAGCTTGTGACGTCACAATCTAGTACTATTTTCTAAATGTTTCATTGATTCAAAATTATTGTGTTAAAGTTAAAGTTTGTTTTGATCCCTATTATTATTATTAGTCACTGCTCAGAAAAAAAGCAATTTATACCATATCTTAAGTGGAAACCTTTAATTCGCTCCTAAATTATCTTTTGACTAGTTAATAAGAACTGTAAATAGCTGGTTGGTTTTCTGAATAAACAAAATAAATAAATAAATAAGCCCAACTAGTCATGCCCAAGCTGTAATTGGGGCTTTAGATTCGCGGTTGGCACTTGAAAGTTTATTTAGTAAATGCGCATTAATAAAATCCTTTTGTTATTTAACCTTTATTTAAGTTTGGCCTTGAGTTTAATGAGCCTTGAGCCTTGAATGCCACCCGTTACCTTGAGATGAGTGAAGACTACGATTTATTCATAGAATTGCAGACTACTAAGCACCGGATGGATTATGATAGTTGTGAAACTTGGCTATGAATAGTTTGGTCTAAATCGGCTAAAGTATTTGAGATGGAAGCAAATCTGCAGATGAATTTGATAAATTTTCGAAGGAGCGAATGAAATTAAGGATGTACGATAGCAACGTGGCGGGAAATTCAAAATTTTCACCGTTTTTTACATTTTGTAGCTAAACGACTTTTTGGGCAGTGCCACTGCTTCGTAGACCAGAACACATCATCGGCTGAATTATTGTTGTTCTAATATTTTCTTAGGTTTGCACGAGCACTATACATAATTTAAACACAGATTTTAACGGATTTAACACTCGTTTTATTAACTTTTTACATTTTCCCAACGTTTCGAGACCTTTGCAGGGCTCGAAACGTTGGGAAAATGTAAAAAGTTAATAAAACGAGTGTTAAATCCGTTAAAATCTGTGTTTAAATTATGTATAGTGCTCGTGCAAACCTAAGAAAATATTAGAACAACAATAATTCAGCCGATGATGTGTTCTGGTCTACGAAGCAGTGGCACTGCCCAAAAAGTCGTTTAGCTACAAAATGTAAAAAACGGTGAAAATTTTGAATTTCCCGCCACGTTGCTATCGTCCCACCTTAAGGGTGGCTAGGCTTATGCTGAGATGCACACGATACAGTTCGTCGCAGTGCAGCGGGGTTACCCTTGACGCTATTGCGATTAAATTGAAAAAGTTTTAAAATTAATTTGTCTTTGAATTGGGTACGCAAAGTTTTTTGTTCGAAAGTCCGTTATTGGCTTAAACTTATCTTTCGACAATATTGAGAAACTAATTTCAATATTTTTTTATTTTGGTCCAGTAGTTTTGTTTTTATGCGCTAAAATGTTTTGTTCCTATGACCGCCAAACGTATGCAGACCGTCGCGTGAAGGTCATAAAACCGTATCTTTGAAACGTTGTAAAATCCAAATTACTGAACCACAATAAAAAATATTGAAATTAGTTTCTCAATATTGTCTAAAGATAAGATTAAACCAATAACGGACTTTCGAACAAAAAACTTTGCGTACCGAATTCGCATAGTAATGCTTTGATTTTAAATACTTTGTAATGTTTATTCGATGGTAAGGCTGTTTTATTCAATAAAAGCACAAAATGCGTCTTAATTGGTAAAATATTAAATTTTGTAAATTGCGCCATATTGCGGCCGTATTGGAAAACTGCGTCAAGGGTAGAGGGGCAGGGTAGAGTCTAATAGTTCCCTTTGGGACATGCAGGGTAGGACCCAAGACCACGCAAGCGGCTAAGCCAAATTTCATCTCGTTAATAATGCAGGGTCACCGCAATGTTCTGAAATGCCCAAGAGAGAAGATAATCGTTGGGGTCAGCACTCTACGAAAACCTTCAAGGGAAATAAAAGAAAAGAAAAGTCTGAGAAGTGAGTGGGCTGAACCAGATACAGAATGCAAAGTGACAGGAGGTTCACACAAAAAATAAACTGAATGCTAAGATCTGTAAGTAAGAGTAAGATGTAGCCTGTACAATTGTACATGTCCCACTAGCTGGGCAAAGGCCTTCTCTCAGAGAGAGAGTTCGAGCTTAATCACCACGCGTGCTCAATGCGGGTTGGCGACTTTGTTTAATTTCAAAGTTACGTACATTTGTGAATTTGTAGTAGCAATACCACTCGCTGACTGTGAAGCAAAACATCGTGAGGAAACCTGAGCGTGTGAGGCATTATACCCTCAACGCTAAGACCTGACAGACCCAAAATAAACTAATAAGTAAGGTGTAGCCCAGGGGTGACCAAATAGCGGACCGCGGTCCGCATCCGGACCGCCGACCCATTTTGGGCGGACCGCGAGAACACAGCAACTTCTACTACAGAGTACGAAATTTAATAAAAAATGTATCAACTCGAAATCGGCCGGGCGAAGTAACGAGCTAACAAGCAAAAGACCGTTAGAGGATTGCGATAGCGTTGATCGTCGCCAGGATTGAATGTCAATGCTCGTAGCTTGCACCAATTTGACTACAAACATCAGAAAGATCATTTTTCCAGCAACAAAAAATGTAATTTTTCTCATTGATATACAAGTTAAAAAAATACCTTTGTTATTTCCGCAATTTTTAATTCAATATGTTTTCTATAAAATGTTGTGCGGACCGCGATGGTTATTTGATTTCTTAAAACGGACCCCGAGTGAAACTAATTGGTGACCCCTGGTGCAGCCTGTACAAGTGTGAAAAATGTGAAGCAAAAAAAAATATCAGCTGTTCCACACATAAGGTAGACTCAGTACTTACTGCACCGAATGTATGGAACAGTTGATATTTTTTTCGCTCTTTTTTTTATATCATGGATGCAAAATCTGCGCGAATGGTTCGGGCAAAGCACCGGCTCATTGTTTCGTTTGGCCGCTTCGAAGGACGAGATAGCCAAACTGATCGCCAAACTCTGATAGAAGACGAGACGGCACGCATAGAAGAAGAAGGACCCGTTAATAATGTTCAGGCAGGAAGGCTTCTGTCCGGGCCGGTTCTGTGGCTGGGCCTTATTCAACATAAGTCTACTAATGAGCTTAAATTCAGTTTGTCTGCGGCTAACGACGCACGCTAGGCCCTACTCAATTTTGTTACAGAACCGACCGCCCAACGTGCTGATCTCTGGATAAGAAGACATCACAAAGCGAACGAGGTCATCGCTCAGTGGTTAGGTTTGGGAGGCCGGTGTATAAAGTGAATTTTCATTGCGTACACATTTTCTTTACGAGGAAAGTTGGTAGGAATTCACGTGGTGCGATAAAGGTGTTATTTGGTTTTAATGGCTCTGTTGAAATAGATTAGTTTTGATTCATTATACTAACTTCTTTCAGAATGTAAGTGCGTCATATTTTCTCTCCCCCTAATGGTAGGCTGAAATATTTGCACTCAGTTTTTGTGGAGTCAAAATGTGAATAATTTTTATAATATATAAGTACAGCCTCCTAAAGTTTCACGGATCTTGCGGTAACATGTCACAAATACATACATCAACATAACTAGCCTTAAATGGAACACAACAATGAAGAATGTCCGTGGGTCTGTTAAATCACTTGAAACTTTATGACCGTGTAGCCTAAAAAATTAGAAATACACCTGTTTTTGTTTCATTCAAATCGAGCCAGTAGTTTTAAAGTTACGACGGTTTTAGTTTCCGTCCTTTTGGAGTTTTTCGCGCGAGCGCGGTAAACCCGCGTGACGTCACAACTCAACACGCTCCCGACACATACACCGCAACACTCATTCAAATGGCTATATCTTTGGAACCGTACTACGTAGCCAGTTGAAATTTTCAGAAATTATGTTTTACTAGCTTTTGCCCGCGACTTCGTCCGCGCTGACTAAGATTAACAGTTGCAGCCCTATTTTTCCCCCGCCATCAAAGTCAGTCAGGGCTTTTCCCCAAGTTTTTACCTACTTAGCAATGTATAGATAGTACCCACGACTTCATTCACGTGGATAAAAGAAAACGGATAAAAGTTTGTGGTGATTTAGCAATTGTACCTAGCATTTTTTACCACCTAGGTAGTATTAAATGTACTTATAACCGACCCCCAGCGCTATCAGACTTCGCTCCCGTGGACCATGCGTTGTTATCTGCTTCTTCCAAACTCAACGGAGTAAAGATGCAGATACCTACTGTTATCGGCATCTAACTGATTGAACGTGGGTTACCTACATTTCAAGACACACTCGAATATTTCGACTCTTATTTTGAGTCCGCTAATCTGCTACTGCTTTCTGCAAACTTTCAGTCTGGGTTGTCTCTGTTGTAGTTGTCTGTAGTTGGTCTCGCCTCAAGTCTTCGTGCCTTTGTGGCCTATATGGACACTGCCTCTCCCGATGTTAGAGACTCCTAATGCTTAGTTTGAAACCCAAGTACATCTCGTTTGCTTGCACAGTTGTGTGAATAATCATATCAGCATTCAGCATTCGATGCAGTAGGTACGTCACAGGTCTCAACATCTGACTGGCATTCTGTAAAAGATCTCCAACAGAGCTAGTTAGCGTTACCTACTCGTATTACAGGCACGAAGATACTTAAGGGTGGACGATAGCAACGTGGCGGGAAATTCAAAATTTTCACAGTTTTTTACATTTTGTAGCTAAACTGAGCTATTTTTGTTCAGCGATTTTTCGTTCGCGGCAATAACATAGTATTCTTTTCAATATTGTAAACAACAGAACAACAATAATTCAGCCGATTAAGTGTTCTGGTCTACGAAGCAGTGGCACTGCCCAAAAAACTTGTCGTAGACCAGAACACATAATCGGCTGAATGTGTCTAATTGTTGTTCTGTTGTTTACAATAATGAAAAGAATACTATGTTATTGCCGCGAACGAAAAATCGCTGAACAAAAATAGCTCAGTTTAGCTACAAAATGTAAAAAACTGTAAAATTTTGAATTTCCCGCTACGTTGCTATCGTCCACCCTTAACAGAAAAAACTATATGAAAATTCGTGTAGTTTTTTTTATATATTTTATTTTGCATCATGCTATATCAAAGACAACGATCATAATATCAGAAAAACTTATCCATATTATGTCTATCACATTGAATAGTAATTTTTTTTCTATTAGCTGGCCTTCTGAAACACCTAATGCGTCTTCTTAGCGTCTACGATACCATAGTCTGAAACAACGGTTTTAAATCGTCGGTCTTATTCTTCTTTCGTGTTGAAAGCGTCACACTTTGCCGTCCCAGAAACGCGCTAACCTGAGCGCGCTGGGGTCGCCTCCAAAAGATCCTATAAGCTGCACTGTGGAGCATCAGGACAGTTATGACGGTGCGACCTTGTCGGTACAGCTTAAGATTGGCACGAAACACCTCTTCTGGCTCTATTCCTTACATATCTTTCATGCGGGCAACACCACCACCCAGGCGGTTCGGGGATTTTCACATGCTCCAATCTTCTCGCCAGTCTGAACTTCTGAAGTATGTGGAAAGCCTATCAGAGTTGTCATCAATGAATAGGCGACTATGATATTATGTAAAAGTGCCCCTGTCTAGTCCTTCTAGGTACTCAATAGGAACTTAGTGGAAATAAAGTGGTCATGTTGCTCATGTTACACCATCACTGGCTGATTTTATGCGCCTTTGGTCGCTCAAGACTCTACAATGTTTTTCATACTTGCACAGTACACACAGCGGCTTTTTTTGGTCAGAACATCGTATCTTTAGTTTTCTTCGAGGTCTGGTGCATCCTTATTCTTCCCTGAATAAGCAGCAATCAGCAATGCACTGAACGGACATTCCATTTCGTCTGGCCAAGAGATCTCAGGACGGATGCCGGACCGCAACTTTGTAAAGATCTTTGATAAACACTGCTGGATGCTGAAGTTTTTAAAGTAAGGATTTATTTATTGGCTCTTTCAGATTGTAAGTAGCTATCACTGAAACAATATTTTTTTGCCTGTTTTTTATAATTACACAATGTTGATTTCTGCTGTATTGCTTTCTTGATACCATTTTTGTGACAGTGATGGATGACAGCAATCATTAAAAACAACTTCTTCATTGTTGTCTATCGTTTGATTGTAATGCATAGGTTGCGGCACATTTCGGACTTTTTGGTAGATCAAAATTCACCGTTATTCAGTTTTCGATGGATTTAGGAAAGTAAATAGCTCAACGCTACGTAATGACAGAGGGTCTATGGTAAATGGTTTTGTCGTTCACTTTTATACAAATAGCCACTATACGATAATCTTTGTGTATTTTGCTTTGCTCCTAAGCGCCAAAGCGTGATAATATGTAGCCTATATGTTATTCTGATGTCTCAGCTATCTTCATTCCAAATTTCATCCAAATCCATCCAGCGGATTCAGCGTTATAAGGTAACAAACACACTCACTCACTCACAAACTTTCGCCTTTATAATATAAGTAGGATTATGGTACACTAGCTTTTGCCCGCGACTTCGTCCGCGCTGACTAAGATTAACAGTTGCAGCCCTATTTTTCCCCCGCCATCAAAGTCAGTCAGGGCTTTTCCCCAAGTTTTTACCTACTTAGCAATGTATAGATAGTACCCACGACTTCATTCACGTGGATAAAAGAAAACGGATAAAAGTTTGTGGTGATTTAGCAATTGTACCTAGCATTTTTTACCACCTAGGTAGTATTAAATGTACTTATAACCGACCCCCAGCGCTATCAGACTTCGCTCCCGTGGACCATGCGTTGTTATCTGCTTCTTCCAAACTCAACGGAGTAAAGATGCAGATACCTACTGTTATCGGCATCTAACTGATTGAACGTGGGTTACCTACATTTCAAGACACACTCGAATATTTCGACTCTTATTTTGAGTCCGCTAATCTGCTACTGCTTTCTGCAAACTTTCAGTCTGGGTTGTCTCTGTTGTAGTTGTCTGTAGTTGGTCTCGCCTCAAGTCTTCGTGCCTTTGTGGCCTATATGGACACTGCCTCTCCCGATGTTAGAGACTCCTAATGCTTAGTTTGAAACCCAAGTACATCTCGTTTGCTTGCACAGTTGTGTGAATAATCATATCAGCATTCAGCATTCGATGCAGTAGGTACGTCACAGGTCTCAACATCTGACTGGCATTCTGTAAAAGATCTCCAACAGAGCTAGTTAGCGTTACCTACTCGTATTACAGGCACGAAGATACTTAAGGGTGGACGATAGCAACGTGGCGGGAAATTCAAAATTTTCACAGTTTTTTACATTTTGTAGCTAAACTGAGCTATTTTTGTTCAGCGATTTTTCGTTCGCGGCAATAACATAGTATTCTTTTCAATATTGTAAACAACAGAACAACAATAATTCAGCCGATTAAGTGTTCTGGTCTACGAAGCAGTGGCACTGCCCAAAAAACTTGTCGTAGACCAGAACACATAATCGGCTGAATGTGTCTAATTGTTGTTCTGTTGTTTACAATAATGAAAAGAATACTATGTTATTGCCGCGAACGAAAAATCGCTGAACAAAAATAGCTCAGTTTAGCTACAAAATGTAAAAAACTGTAAAATTTTGAATTTCCCGCTACGTTGCTATCGTCCACCCTTAACAGAAAAAACTATATGAAAATTCGTGTAGTTTTTTTTATATATTTTATTTTGCATCATGCTATATCAAAGACAACGATCATAATATCAGAAAAACTTATCCATATTATGTCTATCACATTGAATAGTAATTTTTTTTCTATTAGCTGGCCTTCTGAAACACCTAATGCGTCTTCTTAGCGTCTACGATACCATAGTCTGAAACAACGGTTTTAAATCGTCGGTCTTATTCTTCTTTCGTGTTGAAAGCGTCACACTTTGCCGTCCCAGAAACGCGCTAACCTGAGCGCGCTGGGGTCGCCTCCAAAAGATCCTATAAGCTGCACTGTGGAGCATCAGGACAGTTATGACGGTGCGACCTTGTCGGTACAGCTTAAGATTGGCACGAAACACCTCTTCTGGCTCTATTCCTTACATATCTTTCATGCGGGCAACACCACCACCCAGGCGGTTCGGGGATTTTCACATGCTCCAATCTTCTCGCCAGTCTGAACTTCTGAAGTATGTGGAAAGCCTATCAGAGTTGTCATCAATGAATAGGCGACTATGATATTATGTAAAAGTGCCCCTGTCTAGTCCTTCTAGGTACTCAATAGGAACTTAGTGGAAATAAAGTGGTCATGTTGCTCATGTTACACCATCACTGGCTGATTTTATGCGCCTTTGGTCGCTCAAGACTCTACAATGTTTTTCATACTTGCACAGTACACACAGCGGCTTTTTTTGGTCAGAACATCGTATCTTTAGTTTTCTTCGAGGTCTGGTGCATCCTTATTCTTCCCTGAATAAGCAGCAATCAGCAATGCACTGAACGGACATTCCATTTCGTCTGGCCAAGAGATCTCAGGACGGATGCCGGACCGCAACTTTGTAAAGATCTTTGATAAACACTGCTGGATGCTGAAGTTTTTAAAGTAAGGATTTATTTATTGGCTCTTTCAGATTGTAAGTAGCTATCACTGAAACAATATTTTTTTGCCTGTTTTTTATAATTACACAATGTTGATTTCTGCTGTATTGCTTTCTTGATACCATTTTTGTGACAGTGATGGATGACAGCAATCATTAAAAACAACTTCTTCATTGTTGTCTATCGTTTGATTGTAATGCATAGGTTGCGGCACATTTCGGACTTTTTGGTAGATCAAAATTCACCGTTATTCAGTTTTCGATGGATTTAGGAAAGTAAATAGCTCAACGCTACGTAATGACAGAGGGTCTATGGTAAATGGTTTTGTCGTTCACTTTTATACAAATAGCCACTATACGATAATCTTTGTGTATTTTGCTTTGCTCCTAAGCGCCAAAGCGTGATAATATGTAGCCTATATGTTATTCTGATGTCTCAGCTATCTTCATTCCAAATTTCATCCAAATCCATCCAGCGGATTCAGCGTTATAAGGTAACAAACACACTCACTCACTCACAAACTTTCGCCTTTATAATATAAGTAGGAAGTAGGATTACCCAAGAAATAATAAAAATAAAAAAATATTAAAAAATAAGAGGGGTCCCCATACAAAAAACGTTGTTTTATACTTTTTGCTCTATAGAAAAAACGGTAAGACATACAAGCATCAAACTTGGTATGATTATTGGACTTATTCCATAGTATAACAAAAAAATATAAAATACGGTCAAGCGCAACTCGGAGTCACGCGCCGAGGGTCCGTATAACCAGTTTTTTTATTGTACGGTGGTACGGAACTCTCAGTGCGCGAGTTCGACTTGCACTTGGTCAGTTTTTCTGTGTGTTTAGTCAGTGTTACAGTAGTGTTTTAATATAATATTACTTATTTATAACGTTAAAAATTCGCTAGGGACAGGTTTTAAAGCCGCAAGCTATGTTTAAAATATTCCCTAACACGGGTTTGTACTTTAAATAATATATTCTTACTTAGCTATGGATGACGGCTTTGAAAAATGAAAAATGACCTGACTAAACACAAAAAAACTGGCCAAGTGCGAGTAGAACTCGCGCACTGAGAGTTTCCTACCGCCGTACAATAAATGAAACTGGTTATACGGACCCTCGGCGCGTGAGTCCGAGTCGCGCTTGACCGTTTTTAGGGTTTCGTACCCGAAGGGTTCCACACGGGACCCTATTAATAAGACTCCGCTGTCCGTCCGTCTGTCCGTCTGTCTGTCCGTCTGTCCGCCCGTCTGTCACCAGGCTGTATCTCATGAACCGTGATAGTTAGACAGTTGAAATTTTCACAGATGATCTATTTCTAATGCCGCTATAACAACAAATACTAAAAAACAGAATAAAATAAACATTTAAGGAGGCTCCCATACAACAAATGTGATTTTTTTTTGCCTTTCTTATAGATGGTAAGGAACCCTTCGTGTGCGAGTCTGACTCGCACTTGGCCAGTTTTTATATTATTTTGTTATACTATGGAGTAAGCCCTATAATCATACCAAGTTTGTTGTTTGTATGTCTATCCGTTTTTTCTATAGAGCAAAAAGTATGAAACAACGTTTTTTGTATGGGGACCCCTCTTATTTTTTAATATTTTTTAATTTTCATTTTTTCTTTGGTAATTCATTATAATAAAACATAATCTCTGAAAATTTCAACTGGTTACCTAGTACGGTTCCAAAGATACAGCCCTTTGAATGAGTGTTACGGTGTATGTGTCGGGAGCGTGTTGAGTTGTGACGTCACAGCAGCTGACGACCGCGCGCCCGTCGCACAGGTAGTTTAAAATTAAATATCTCAAGAAGTATAAGTGGTATCAAAAAAATTTTTTCACCCAATGTTTCCATTTTTAATAGAGTGTATGGTAAGATAAAAATCAAAAGTTGATGGTATTCTTCATTCTGTAACTTCTGCAGCAAATAAAGGGAGCAAAATTTGCATTACAGACTCGAGAACCAATCTTTGTGGACAACTAAACCATTTCTGTATTTGCTCATCTGTATCATGCAAATAAGACCTGAGGAGATGGTGGTGTAGGAACACAAAAAAAAGAAAAAGTTGACCAGAGTTGTAGCAGCCCAAGCTCCATAACAAGTTGATATTTATTTATGAAAACATTATAAATGAAGATGGAAACTAGCAGAGACAGTTCTTATTAGATGAAAGGAAAATATTTGCCTCATTTAAGTAAGTCCTTGTCGTTTATTTAAGGCAAGAGTCTCAATGTGAATTAATTCAAACGGAAAAGAGATCAAGGTTTTTTTTTTCGCTTTAAGGGTGGACGATAGCAACGTGGCGGGAAATAAAAATTTTCACAGTTTTTTATATTTTGTAGCTAAACTGAGCTATTTTTGTTCAGCGATTTTTCGATCGCGGCAATAAAACACTATTCTTTGCATTATTGTAAACAACAGAACAACAATAATAAATTCAGCCGATTATGTGTTCTGGTCTACGAAGCAGTGGCACTGCCCAAAAAACTTGTCGTAGACCAGAACACATAATTGGCTGAATTATTGTTGTTCTGTTGTTTACAATAATGAAAAGAATACTATGTTATTGCCGCGAACGAAAAATCGCTGAACAAAAATAGCTCACTTTAGCTACAAAATGTAAAAAACTGTGAAAATTTTGAATTTTCCGCCACGCTGCTATCTTCCAGCCTTAAATAAAGTATTTTGCTCTTATCAGATGATCGTTTTTCTCGAGAAAACAAGTGAAACATGAAGCCGATGTCAAGATAATGATGTTGACGACGATGGCAATAACTTACCTTAGTATAATATGATACCTAATACAAGTACTTATTCACAAAATTACCTTGTTCAATTTGTTCTACAACAGTTTTTATTTTATAACCTCAAAATTGAAAATTTTTCAAAACTTTTTTGTTTTTTATTAGCTCAAATTTAAAAATATGTGTGTGGGTGGAGGTGCATTTGCATAGCTTTGAGTTGTTAAAACATTGTGAAAGTCAATGAAAACAATATTTAAAAAATACTTTTCTCCCGCCACAGCGTACACATTTTATTAATTTAAAAATCAACGGAACGTCATAGAGGAAAACAAATATTTAGGTTGTGATCCCTCTCATCGGGTGCTATTACCCTGTAAAAAGAGTTAGCATGTTTTGTAACACCTTGTATAATAACTGCGACGTGCGGACACCCCCGTCTTCTCAAAGCGGGCGCATGATGTGGCGCACGATACTGCGAGTGCGGCCGCAAGCGATAGTATAACAGTAAGGAAGGCCACAATTTAATGATTTTTGGGTATTTTTCAGTTTATTTTTTGCTTTAGCATCGTGTAAATAATTACCCCTAAGTCGGGTGTCACACTACAAAACAACACCTTGTATATCTTGTAACTTACTGAGTCTTGTTTTTTTATTTCAATACCGAGGGAGGTTGATTCCTTTTACCAGCTCTTTAAACTCTATGAAGTGAAATAAATAGACAGACACTGTCCATTTGATAGCGAGTCTAGCATCCTTTACAATGTTTTAAAACAAAAGGAACAAGGTTTACAAAATCGATACCTATTGCACACAAGGTTTATTTTAAGTAGCTGTAGAAAATATCCTTTATGTGGTACCCTTTGGCCCGGTTTCTGAGTTGAGAAATTCACTAAGCAAATGGGTAAGTATCGTTCTGTCACGCTCTTTTGTGAGAAATCTTCTGAGACAGGACGATACTTACCCATTTGCTTAGTGAATTTCTCAACTCAGAAACCGGGCCTTTATCTGCGCTCTGTTGCACTAAGTCAAGAAACGTTAAAAACGTTAAAACGGTACTGTCTTAGTGCAGCTGACTAGAGGGTGGTATTCTAGAACGCTACTTAAACTCAATTTAAACAGAGTTCAGACTGTCGATAAAACAGTGCATGTTTTGATATGAAGGGAGGGATATTCAAATCAAAACATGCACTGTTTTATCGGCAGTTGACACTACTAAACTCTACTTAAACTGAGTTTAAACAGAGTTCAAGGAGCTTTCTAGTTTGAACGCTACTTACGAGTAAACACTCGTAAGTAGCGTTTTAGAATACCACCCTTAGAATGCTCATTCACGCGGAGATCAAATGCACAACGTTAAAAAGTAATATTGCGAGACCGTGCTTCCATATTGCTTTGCTTCAATGCGTAAGGCTCGTGTCGAGACGATGAAGTGTTGCTTCGATGGCGTATTAAGGCGCGGTGCATAGTGAATAGCCCGAGCGCCGAGAAAAATGCACAAAATCGAGTCCTGTATCAAATACACTAAACAAATCGAAAATTTTCACATATCAAACCCTAGAATTAGGTGAGACTTTCATTGGATTTTCATTGGCGGCGCTAATTGTGCGTCGTATTTCGCCTTAAGTCACGAAAACACACCCCTCCCGCACCGTTCCACTACCACAGGAACCCACTCAGTTAAACGCTATGCCTGTCTTGACTCCGTTATTGGATTCAATATCAAAAGCTTAAGTTTATTATTAGTCTTGGGTCAATTGTTTCAAATGGTAATTTTATGCAATAACTTCTGTTCATTAGTGCCAATCCAAAGATTTAAAAAAGTTCTCCAACGATTATAATTTCTTCGTTGATTCCTTCGAATATTCTCTACAAATTGTACGTTTAGTATTGTAAAAGACTGCAATAAAAAAGTTTAAAGGCTCCACGAGTCTACCGTCTTCGTCTGCCACATAGTTTTGCGATAGTGTCGAGAAGCTTGTCGACGGTTGTGGCCGCAAATAAGCAAGTGCCGAGTCACTAACTAGCGCTAAGTAAAAGGTCACAGAGGGTTTGATTTACCTTAGTCACAAAATACTACATATTAATAGTTTAGTGCCAAAAGACACTTTGCGTATCTTGCGCAATTCATTTTACGTCGCGATACGCTAATAGATCGTACCATCAATTTTAAAAACTGATTTATTCCTGAAACAAGTCAACTTTATGTGATTTCCAACAATTTTTGCTGTACGTCTTTTCTCATAGCTCGATACTTTTTAATTGGAATTTATGCCATTTCAGCGCTGCCTGCGTAGTAGTACAGTCGCCAGCGACCGTTTAATTTTCTTGAAAGGTTACCGGTTCCCCTTTTGATATGTTGTAAAGCACGTCATTCTGGGTACAAACATCTAATTTTTGAAGGTCCTAACCCGCCGCATCAATGAGAAATTTAAGGTCAAAGTTACGAAAAAATGCACTTAATTCAGAGTAAAAGGTTACCGGTTCCCCTTTTGATATGTTGTAAAACACGTCATTCTGGGTACAAACACCTAATTTTTGAAGTTCCTAACCCGCCGCATCAATGAGATATTTAAGGTCAAAGTTACGAAAAAATGCACTTAATTCAGAGTAAAAGGTTACCGCTTGCCACCTTGATATTGTGAAAATTTATGCAATTTCACATACTAGAACCTAAATCTTGCAGTCCCTAACCCGCCGCATCCATGAAAAAAATTAAGTCAAAAATCGAAAAATGCGTTTTGGCAATGAATGTATGGGTACCTTGCTTTACATCCGGTAGTTCTGAATTTTGGCTGATTTGTTTATGATGTTGGCCCAATGAATTATCCAAGTTTGTGATCTCGAGCGCCGACCGCAACCATGTCAAAAACCGAAAAAACCGCGAAATTGTATTGAGAGCAATGCCTTTTTTCAGTTTTTGGCCACATTTTTGCTCCGATTTTTCTGTAACTTAGTACAAGTACTCTTCGACAAAATCAAATAGTAACACATTCTTAAAATTTTCAAGAATTCCCCCCTAGCCGGTAAAATTGTATGTCAAAAGTCACCAAAAATGCAGTTAATTCACTTAAAAGGTTACCGCATGCCGTTGTGAAATTGTGATAAAATACGTAATTTGAGCTACAAAATACCAAATCTTGCCGTTCTTAACCCGCCGCATCAATGAGATATTTAAGGTCAAAGTTACGAAAAAATGCACTTAATTCAGAATAAAAGGTTACCGCTTGCCACCTTGATATTATGAAAATTTATGCAATTTCACATACTAGAACCTAAATTTTGCAGTCCCTAACCCGCCGCATCCATGAAAAAAATTAAGTCAAAAATCGAAAAATGCGTTTTGGCAATGAATGTATGGTTACCTTGCTTTACATCCGGTAGTTCTGAATTTTGGCTGATTTGTTTATGATGTTGGCCCAATGAATTAACCAAGTTTGTGATCTCGAGCGCCGACCGCAACCATGTAAAAAACCGAAAAAAACCGCGAAATTGTATTGAGAGCAACGCCTTTTTTCAGTTTTTGGCCACATTTTTGCTCCGATTTTTCTGTAACTTAGTACAAGTACTCTACGACATAATCAAATAGTAACGTATTCTTAAAATTTTCAAGAATTCCCCCCTAGCCGGTAAAATTGTATGTCAAAAGACTCAAAAGTCACCAAAAATGCAGTTAATTCACTTAAAAGGTTACCGCATGCCGTTGTGAAATTGTGATAAAATACTTAATTTGAGCTACAAAAAACCAAATCTTGCCGTTCTTAACCCGCCGCATCAATGAGAAATTTAAGGTCAAACGTACGAAAAAATGCACTTAATTCAGAATAAAAGGTTACCGCTTGCCACCTTGATATTGTGAAAATTTATGCAATTCCACATACTAGAACCTAAATCTTGCAGTCCCTAACCCGCCGCATCCATGAAAAAAATTAAGTCAAAAATCGAAAAATGCGTTTTGGCAATGAATGTATGGGTACCTTGCTTTACATCCGGTAGTTCTGAATTTTGTCTGATTTGTTTATGATGTTGGCCCAATGAATTATCAAAGTTTGTGATCTCGAGCGCCGACCGCAACCATATAAAAAACCGAAAAAACCGCGAAATTGTATTGAAAGCATCGCCTTTTTTCAGTTTTTGGCCACATTTTTGCTCCGATTTTTCTGTAAATTGGTACAAATACTCTACGACCAAATCAAATAGTAACATATTCTTAAATTTATCAAGAATTCCCCCCTGAACGGTAAAATTGTATGTCAAAAGTCACCAAAAATGCAGTTAATTCACTTAAAAGGTTACCGCATGCCGTTGTGAAATTGTGATAAAATACGTAATTTGAGCTACAAAAAACTAAATCTTGCCGTTCCTGACCCGCCGCAAACATGAAAAATTTCAAGCCTAAAGTAGGCAAAAATGCACTTAATTCAGAATAAAAGGTTACCGCTTGTCACCTTGATATTGTGAAAATTTACGTAATTCTACGTAATAGAACCTAAATTTTCCAGTTCCTAACCCATGAAAAAAATTAAGTCAAAAATCGAAAAATGCGTTTTGGCAATAAATGTATGAGTAGGTACCTTGCATTACATCCGGTAGTTCTGACTTTTGGCTGATTTGTTTATGAGGTTGGCCCAACCAAGTTTGTGATCTCGAGCGCCGACTGAAACCATGTAAAAAACCGAAAAAACCGCGAAATTGAATTGAGAGCAACGCCTTTTTTTAATTTTTGACCACTATTTTTCTCCGATTTTTCTGTTACTTAGTACAAGTGCTCTACGACAAAATCAAATAGCAACATATTCTTAAAATGCGGTAACCTTTTAAGTGAATTAACTGCATTTTTGGTGACTTTTGATATACAATTTTACCGGTTAGGGGGGAATTCTTGAAAAATTTAAGAATACGTTACTATTTGATTTTGTCGTAGAGTACTTGTACTAAGTTACAGAAAAATCTGAGCAAAAATCTGGCCAAAAACTGAAAAAAGGCGTTGCTCTCAATACAATTTCGCGGTTTTATCAGTTTTTTACATGGTTGCGGTCGGCGCTCGGGATCACAAACTTTGATAATTCATTGGGCCAACATCATAAACAAATCAGCCAAAAGTCAGAACTACCGGATGTAAAGCAAGGTAACCATACATTCATTGCCAAAACGCATTTTTCGATTTTTGACTTAATTTTTTTCATAGATGCGGCGGGTTAGAGACTGAAAGATTTAGGTTCTAGTATGTGGAATTGCATAAATTTTCATAATATCAAGGTGGCAAGCGGTAACCTTTTATTCTAAATTAAGTGCATTTTTGCCTACTTTTGGCTTGAATTTTTTCATGTTTGCGGTGGGTCAGGAACGGCAAGATTTGGTTTTTTGTAGCTCAAATTACGTATTTTATCACAATTTCACAACGGCATGCGGTAACCTTTTAAGTTAATTAACTGCATTTTTGGTGACTTTTGAGTCTTTTGACATACAATTTTACCGGCTAGGGGGGAATTCTTGAAAATTTTAAGAATACGTTACTATTTGATTATGTCGTAGAGTACTTGTACTAAGTTACAGAAAAATCGGAGCAAAAATGTGGCCAAAAACTGAAAAAAGGCGTTGCTCTCAATACAATTTCGCGGTTTTTTTGGTTTTTTACATGGTTGCGGTCGGCGCTCGAGATCACAAACTTGGTTAATTCATTGGGCCAATATCGTAAACAAATCAGCCAAAAGTCAGAACTACCGGAAGTAAAGCAAGGTACCCATACATTCATTGCCAAAACGCATTTTTCGATTTTTGAATTAATTTTTTTCATGGATGCGGCGGGTTAGAGACTAAAAGATTTAAGTTCTAGTATGTGGAATTGCATAAATTTTCATAATATCAAGGTGGCAAGCGGTAACCTTTTATTCTGAATTAATTGCATTTTTGCCTACTTTTGGCTTGAATTTTTTCATGTTTGCGGCGGGTCAGGAACGGCAAGATTTGGTTTTTTGTAGCTCAAATTACGTATTTTATCACAATTTCACAACGGCATGCGGTAACCTTTTAAGTAAATTAACTGCATTTTTGGTGACTTTTGAGTCTTTTGACATACAATTTTACCAGCTAGGTAGGAATTCTTGAAAATTTTAAGAATACGTAATATTTGATTTTGTCGTAGAGTACTTGTATTAAGTTACAGAAAAATCGGAGCAAAAATGTGGCCAAAAACTGAAAAAAAGGCGTTGCTCTCAATACAATTTCGCGGTTTTTTCGGTTTTTTATATGGTTGCGGTCGGCGCTCGAGATCACAAACTTGGATAATTCATTGGGCCAACATCATAAACAAATCAGCCAAAATTCAGAACTACCGGATGTAAAGCAAGGTACCCATACATTCATTGCCAAAACGCATTTTTCGATTTTTGACTTAATTTTTTTCATGGATGCGGCGGGTTAGGGACTGCAAGATTTAGGTTCTAATATGTGAAATTGCATAAATTTTCATAATATCAAGGTGGCAAGCGGTAACCTTTTATTCTGAATTAAGTGCATTTTTTCGTAACTTTGACCTTAAATATCTCATTGATGCGGCGGGTTAAGAACGGCAAGATTTGGTATTTTGTAGCTCAAATTACGTATTTTATCACAATTTCACAACGGCATGCGGTAACCTTTTAAGTGAATTAACTGCATTTTTGGTGACTTTTGACATAAAATTTTACCGGCTAGGGGGGAATTCTTGAAAATTTTAAGAATGTGTTACTATTTGATTTTGTCGAAGAGTACTTGTACTAAGTTACAGAAAAATCGGAGCAAAAATGTGGCCAAAAACTGAAAAAAGGCATTGCTCTCAATACAATTTCGCGGTTTTTTCGGTTTTTGACATGGTTGCGGTCGGCGCTCGAGATCACAAACTTGGATAATTCATTGGGCCAACATCATAAACAAATCAGCCAAAATTCAGAACTACCGGATGTAAAGCAAGGTACCCATACATTCATTGCCAAAACGCATTTTTCGATTTTTGACTTAATTTTTTTCATGGATGCGGCGGGTTAGGGACTGCAAGATTTAGGTTCTAGTATGTGAAATTGCATAAATTTTCACAATATCAAGGTGGCAAGCGGTAACCTTTTACTCTGAATTAAGTGCATTTTTTCGTAACTTTGACCTTAAATATCTCATTGATGCGGCGGGTTAGGAACTTCAAAAATTAGGTGTTTGTACCCAGAATGACGTGTTTTACAACATATCAAAAGGGGAACCGGTAACCTTTTACTCTGAATTAAGTGCATTTTTTCGTAACTTTGACCTTAAATTTCTCATTGATGCGGCGGGTTAGGACCTTCAAAAATTAGATGTTTGTACCCAGAATGACGTGCTTTACAACATATCAAAAGGGGAACCGGTAACCTTTCAAGAAAATTAAACGGTCGCTGGCGACTGTACTATAGCATGAGTTCATGCCCCTCAACTCTCTACCACCTTTCCATCCTCTCCTGCTCCTATTTGTTACTGTAAAAAAAAATATCCTGGCTTTTTTTCAGGAAATTTATTTTAGCGCAATTTTAAATTCAGGCAAACAGATGTAATAATCAATGAATAAAAATTGCTTAAGGTAGGTACCCATCACTATAATTTATAGTTGAAATTCACTAAGCAAATTGGTAAGTATCGTTCTGTCACGCTCTTTTATGAGAAATCTGCTGAGACAGAACGATACTTAACCATTTGCTTAGTGAATTTCACAACTCAGAAACCGGGCCATAACATTTTAAAGTTAAGACAGCACAGCTATTTCTAACAACGTCGTCTAACCAACGAAGTCTAATAAAGCTAAGAGTTTTGCTGAATAATTTGGGCTTATTTAATGAATGATTTTAAGCACCAAAGTCACGTTTATGACATCAAAAGGTAGTTTCTCGTTAACTATTACTCAATATCAATATAATAATTTTCTATCTAGAATGAACGTTGTTCTACGACGGTTTTCCTACTCAGTGTACCTGGACTGGACGTTACACGCTTCAACTATTTGAAAGCCAAGACAGACAAGACTTGCCCCTTTACTTGGAACTAGTTTTGTTCGATCACTCTTGTTGCCAGGCATGGCCACTTTTGAATATTCTTTGTTGACATCGGATTAACAGTTAAGTTTCTGGCTATGGGTTACCACGCCAAGCTATTTTTTACGGTCATCGGCGCGCTAGGATAATTACTATATTTTTGTTGGAATGAAGCACCTACGTCACGGGTGGTAAGAACCACTATAGGCCCTACAGTGGCTCTTACCTAGGCTACCATAGGGTATCCTAACGCTGACTACACAATAATGGCGACAACGTGCTACGTACTCGCTACGAAAATTCGTAGCACCCGTAGAGGTGCAGCGTAGCATGCTTTCGTAGCACGCGTAGAGGTGCAGCGTAGCATGCGTACGTAGCACCCGTAGAGGTGCAGCGTAGCATGCGGTCGTAGCATCCGTAGAGGTGCAGCGTAGCATGCGTTCGTAGCACCCGTAGAGGTGCAGCGTAGCATGCGTTCCTAGCACGCGTAGAGGTGCAGCGTAGCATGCATTCGTAGAACGCGTAGAGGTGCAGTGTAGCATGCGTTCGTAGCACGCGTAGAGGTGCAGCGTAGCATGCGTTCGTAGCATCCGTAGAGGTGCAGTGTAGCATGCGTTCGTAGCACGCGTAGAGGTCCAGTGTAGCATGCGTTCGTAGCACGCGTAGAGGTGCAGCGTAGCATGCGTTCGTAGCATCCGTAGAGGTGCAGTGTAGCATGCGTTCGTAGCACGCGTAGAGGTCCAGTGTAGCATGCGTTCGTAGCACGCGTAGAGGTGCAGCGTAGCATGCGTTCATAGCATCCGTAGATGTGCAGCGTAGCATGCGTTCGTAGCACCCGTAGAGGTGCAGCGTAGCATGCGTTCGTTGCATCCGTAGAGGTGGAGCGTAGCATGTGTTCCTAGCACCCGTAGAGGTGCAGTGTAGCATGCGTTCGTAGCACGCGTAGAGGTGCAGCGTAGCATGCGTTCGTAGCACCCTTAGAGGTGAGGGTAGCATGCATTCATAGCACCCGTAGAGGTGCAACGTAGCATGCGTTCGTAGCACCCATATTTTAATGCAGCCTTGGATTCTAAATAAGCCTGAATGCCTTACACAAACTTGACCAGAAATTGGGTAATAAAGTAAAAAATCACCCACTTCGTCGACAGGATAAATGAGTGGCCGTGTCCGTGTTACAGGGCCATTCGCACCCCGAACGATAAATATTGACCACAAAATAAGTTACGAGTAGAAGTATTGGTTTTTCTTGAGGTGCCGGCCACCATCTGAACATCTGAACATCATGCATTCAGCGTCCTAGAGTGAGAGTGCCATTGAATACTGCTTACTAAGTAAAACGTTGGATTCCTATTAAAAACTGTGACTGCTAAGTTTTTTCCTGAAATGTCTATCTGACTGTACTGCTTTTTTGCGACTCAAACCTATTTCTATTCCGACGTGACATCCGACCATCCTACTCAGAATCCGACCTCCTCAGAAATTGACTTTGAACCGAAATTGGCACAAATCTGAAATTGACAAGTTCAGAATACAACCTAAAACAAAATTGACTAATTTAGAATCTGACAGCTATCGCCGAAATCAATTTAAAGGTGTCAGAACAAAAGTTGTTCCAGTATTTGCAATCATGGAGTTAACCATCTGATTGTTTTACGTTGTGTATTTACGGTTTAAATGTGTCGACCCTGAATGTGATTTATTTGGTATCCAATCTGGAAACTGGGACGCTTTATCCATTTTTTGCCGATGAAAAAACGAGTTGCGAATTCGTTGCAGTCTAAAATCCGAATTCCCACCTTTTGATAGCTCTGTAAAAATTAAATATGAAATCACAGAACCGATACAAAAATACAGACCAATCAAACCGATCAAATATTATTTCGATTAAAAAGTCACTCAGCATTGAGAAAAAAATCTCTTCTGACACTTCATTAATGAGGGAAGAAATCTAGGGCTTTTATTGAAAAGGGTCTTTTTCCGGTCGAAAACAGTCTGACAGGAGGGCGTTTCAGCACAATGTTCGTTCGTCTGTATATCCGATATCCATCCATCTATTGGGCCTGCCCATCCAGCTGTCTCTTCATTTATATCATTATCATGTTTGAATACGATTTATCGACAACTCGAGTAAGATTGATGTTAGGCTAATGATGTAACTAAAACTTCCGACCTCTGTTCGTTGAACAATTTGTGAGTTGAGAACATTTTTAGACCTAAATATCATATTCTTGTTAAGAACTGCAATGACGCTGCAAAACTGTAAAGAAGATACTTTGCATCCGCGTCCTATCGTGTACTACTTACTATCATTACTAACACATCCCAGACACTACAGCGTTCGAGTGGTCACTTCACCCATCTAATGTAAGTGGAGGTGCAACTGGACGCTGTATAAAACGACAAGCTTTGACAACTAGGTCTAATAAACTTGTAACACTCTCTTGGTCCCCATCGAGTACACACTCAACGAACGCGAATCGATGCAAATCTTATTAACTGACCCAGTTTAAATTTTAAATTACATTTCCATTTAAAGTCCATCACATGGATTATTGAGTGAGAGACAATATCAGAGCTGAAAGTGTTGTATAGGAATTTGTCGAGACTTGAGCTTCCTGATTATAAACTGTGCACTTGCTGTTTGATAGGGGAGTAAAGTTAGAAACACTATACGCGTCTCGTAAAAACCCCTACAATAATGCAGCGACTGCGCGTCTGTTAGATGATTTTTTTTTTTATTACTCGAGCATGGAAATTTCTTTTTAATAACAGTCTTATGCAAATTTATCACAAAGAAACACAATTCCATTCAAAACAGTAACCAAATAATATTGAATTATTTACCAACGTGAGAAAGCAAATATCATCTCTTGGCAAGAGATCTGTAGCATCACATTTTTTATGCACAGAAACCTTTGGATTTTAATTCTGGCAACTTTTCTGCGAAGGCTGAAAGTTATGTTTAATATTAAAATGAGCGCTGCGGAAAATATTTGCACATTATGTTCTTATTTGCCTAAATAGATATCAGATTCTTTGGTACCTAATTTCAAATATTCGAGGAATCCTCACGGCACCTAATAATGAAAAACTACCAATTCTAATCTTCGATCAAGGATTATTTGACTACCTAGCTATACTAGATCGACGAGTCTGACAGGATGGTATTCGTGGCAAGCCTACTCCATCTAAGCATGTCCCAGAAACTACAGAGTCCGAGTGTTCACCTAGCGTGAACGGAGGTTCACCCTGTATAAATAATATAAAAAACTAATTCCAAGATCTTAGTTTTTTACCAATTTAAAAATACCTGAATATTAAAATTAAAAAGTTCGATGCCTTGAATAAAATTTGAATGTATCCTACGACCATAAAACATATTTCTTGTTATTTTACTAAGGTCTCTTTTATAAGGTGCTTTAAAAATTTACCAAAATATTTCCGGTAATCTTATCCGAGTGGGTCAATGTTTGCTTTAAGTTTCTAACTAACTAAAGAGATTGGAACTTAATCGAATGCAACAATGTTGAAGTCATAAATATTCAGCAAGCTTTAGTTTGTCGTAAAATACAAAGTCTAATTTCACTGCAGCAATCTGAGCTTGGCGTTTCGTCGTCGATAAAGTTTATAGGAATAGTTTACTAAACCTAATTTTCACTGAAAAATCAAGTCAACATTTTCCGTTTCTCCTCCATTTTTACCTTCAGTAACTTTGTAGAAACGATGATATTAATATGCCTTCGATCAAGGAAGTACCGTTTTTAGACAAAGAGTTTATTATATCTATCTCGTATCTTGCTCATTCATCGTAACGTATCGTACAGTATCATTGACTATTTTTATTATGCATGAGAACCTTTGCTTTAAACCTATTCTTCATGCATAAGTAGATGCATGATGGAGCGCAGCGTTTCTTTGACTCAGGCGCTGAATTCCAAATTCAAATTGAAGTGTCAAGCAGTTCTGCTTCGCTTGCGTTGCATGTCATTCGGCTTTTCTCACGATATTGGAATAATTTTTCATTTTCTTCTTGGTTTCCTGTTTTCAGAAGTCACTGAAAATTTACAGGAAGCCTCTTCTTCTTGATGTTTTCTTTCAGCAACTTTTAGCACTTCATGGATTCACGGTGCGGGTGCTGAGTCTCGAATCCATCGCGATTTAGAGAAGTCCAGAGCAGCGCCTGTAGGCTTAGCACGCGGGCCATTTTGCCTACTCTCAAATGTCACCTTAGCCACTGTTCACTGTCACCTCAGTAGTGTTAAGTGGCTAAGGTGACACTTGGGAGTAGGCAAAATGGCCCGCGTGACTTGCGACCTAGTACCAAGGTGTAGGTTTATGGGGCCCCGTACGATACGCCTGAACCCTCACCTTCATCTCCCTGTTAGTGCCGTAAATTTTGTGAATTATTCCCCTTTCGGCTCAAAACTTTTCTGCTTACGAATACCTACTCATGAACTGATTTTTGTTGTGATAAAACTAAAACAGGTCATGTTTTTTTTATTAGGTAGGTAGTTATAATGTGTAGTAAATATACGCGGTTGCAATGAGTTTTAGTTACTAAGTAAGTAATTATGTTCTTTCAATTAACATAAGTTGTGGAAAGGAAAACACTTGTTACTTATGTTATGACAAAGAATTCGATCCGCCAAAGTAGTCGGTAATCCGATCAATATGACAATGGAGAGTGATTGCGACATCTACGACAATAACAGCCAGGTATGTGGCACACCCAGGTTTTCTCACGATGTTTTCACTACTGAGTCAAGTAACTGTCGATGCGAATTTCCCAACCTCATTGATATTTGTCTTACGGATGATGGTCTCGCGATGTTTTCACCGTTATAAAGATGTTTATAAGGTTATAAAATTCGCTCGGGACTGAACTTGAACCACAACCTCTTGCATACTATGCAGGAGCTACCGAGTCAAGTAACTGTCGATGCTCGATGCGAATTTCCCAACCGCATTGATATTCGTCTTACGGACGATGGGGCGCCATCTAGTGTGATAGTTTGCACATATCTACACCACCGAATTTTTTAACCTTATCTAATAGGTAAATATCTTTATAAATAATGTTCCATAGCACGGTTTAGTGCTTTAGAAAATAAGGTATAGGTAGTTAAATTTTCACCGTTACCAAACAATATATCTGGGTATTCAAATTCCATCACTAAACTTATCTACGTCCACGAAAAATAGGGACATAAAACATGGTTTTACAACAAAGTTTTAAAAACACTGCACATTTTATACGAGTATTGAGTTGACGGTTGCTTCACTTTTATTGATGTCGAGACGGCAAACTTGTTTCAATCAAATATGAAGAGCTGACCAAGTCTGGCCAATTTAAAATTGTGTTGTGATCTGACTAACCAACGCACGTATACGGAGTGTTCATGAGTTTTAGGGTGGCATTAATAGTCGTCAGCTCAAGCTCAAAGTCGAGTAGGTGATCTCAGAAAACAAAATCACTGACTTCTACGGACTTCTACTGTTGTACGGACCCCAATGGGGAGTCTGACTTGCACTTAACCGTTTTTTTTTATATTTGTGTTACTGAACGAGCGAGCGAAGCGAGCGAAGTTCTCCGAGTCTACTGGAACAATCCGGCGTTTGTATGTATGCATTTATGTATGTATGAATGTTCGTTCGAAGATAACTTGAGTAAATTTTGGCGGATCGTCATGAAATTTGGTAGGGAGGTAAATGAGGCAAAGAGAATTTTTAAGTTCGAACATGAGACAAATCGGTCGAGGGGTTGCTGAGATATGGGGTCGCGAGTTCAAAGTTCGGGGCGAACCACTAGTACCATAAAGTGTTCAACTACTCGTAGCCTATGATTCCAAAGATACAGCACTTTAAAAGTAGGACAGACATACATCTGAGGCAGAGTAATAGGGTCCCGTTTGGCACCCTTCGGGGACGGATCCCTAAAAAGCTACAAAAGTATCCCCATCAAACCCACATCAGTTCAAACGAGTGTCGAATTAATTGGCCAGTCCGTTGCATGTGGTTGGTGCTTGTTACATATGATATCGGGTTGACTTCCGGTTTCCGGTAGATAACACGGACTTAAGGCTGTAAGATAGTAGTGTGGCGGGAAATTCAAAATGTTCACAGTTTTTTACATTTTGTAGCTAAACTGAGCTATTTTTGTTCAGCGATTTTTCGTTCGCGAGAATAAAACCGTATTCTTATCATTATTGTAAACAACAGAACAACAATAATTCAGCCGATTATGTGTTCTGGTCTACGACAAGTTTTTTGGGCAGTACCACTGCTTCGTAGACCAGAACACATAATCGGCTGAATTATTGTTGTTCTGTTGTTTACAATAATGAAAAGAATACGGTTTTATTCTCGCGAACGAAAAATCGCTGAACAAAAATAGTTCAGTTTAGCTACAAAATGTAAAAGTCTGTGAAAATTTTGATTTTCCCGCCACCTTGCTATCGTCTACCCTTAACTTATTGTTTGTCCCAACCCTACCCCGAGATATGGGTTGATCATGTAGGTATTTTGTGTGGGTATTAAATCTATATTTACTTACATATTTTGTGTCTTTACGTAAGTTGAAATTAGTGTGTCTTACTGTGTCAATGTCCCAGGCACTGCAGCGTCGAAGGTGCCACTGGACGCTGTATAAATCATCTCATTATGTAGAGGCAAAGGCCTAAGTTCTTTTTTACCTTCATTATTGAACTTTGTATTATTAAACTTAAACTTTCGTGAGCACTGCACATTTTTCAATTAAATCATGGTTTTACTCACGTGTAATTTGTCGGTGTAGCCGACTAGTTTCGGTTCTCATTCAAATTACTAAATGACAAATTACTAGTGAGTAAAACCGTGATTTAATAGAAAAAAAACTATGTATTAGATTTTTTTGAAACCTTATTTTTACAGTGCCAAGTGACACCTGCACTCACACTAGATGGGTGAAGTGACCACTCTAAACTTCAACTAAGTAGAACGTTGGACACACAAGCGCGAGGTTCCAGGTGGTTATGACTTTAGTTTATTTCAAAGTTACGTACATTTGCGAATTTGTTGGATCAATACTCACAGCCTAGTTGGGCTAGCCGTAAGAGAAGCAACATCGGGCGCGATCAGTCTATGGAGGGGTAACCACATTAATAACATATCAACACAAAACTGGCTGTGTTAGATTGGTCTCAACTAATTCTAGGGTTTGATATGTGAACATTTTCGATTTTTTTGTTTATTTGATACAGGAATCGATTTTGTGCATTTTTCTTTGCGCGCGGGCAATTCACTATGCACGGCGCCTTAAGCTAATTTATCTTACCGATAACTCGGTGTGCCACTAACTTTTTAGCACACAATCGTAAGAGGCCTACGCGGCTCAGGAGGCGAATACGAACCCGGAAGACTTCCTATTAAACTATTAAAGCATTACTGGCCTATTTGAGTTATACAAGGTGTTACAAAAGATCCTAACTCTTTTTACAGAAGAATAGCACCCGGTTATAGGGATCACAACCTTTTTTGTTTGCTGTATGTCGTTCCGTTGATTTTTAATTTAGTAAAATGTGAACACTGTGGCGGGAGAAAAGAATTTTTTAATATTGTTTTATACATTGACTTTTACAATGTTTTAACATCTCAACGCTATGCAAATGTACACACACAAACATCTTGTTTAAATTTGAACTAATACTTACCAAAAACAAAAACAAAAAATGTTTTTAATGGGAGATTGTCACCTTTTTCACAAACAACTTCTGTTCTTAGTTCGTAGTTTCTGAGATATTGTTATTTAAAACATAAGAAGAAGAAAACATTAATACATTGGAAGAACGGGACGTAGAACCAAGCTATAAAAATGGGATATCTCAAAACTGCTGGGCATATTATGGCATTACAACTGTATCATTTTCGCTTTAATTGTTACAGATAGATCAAAACTCGCACCACACAAAGGAGGCCGAACAATCAATAACTGATATCGGCAAGCTAATAGTAAAAGCAAATAGGTTCACCGCGAACGAAATCTCGTTATAGCACGGGGAGTTCCGAACAAACATCAAATATCTAGCTAATGGAAGAAAGAACAACATAACTCACGGTAAATAATATCCTTAAGAGGGACAAGCGAACCGATATATATTCTCTGGCTACAAAATAAGCTGATTGACACTGACTTGTATCCGGGGCCTCAAGACGCAGTGGTTGTTCTGCATTAAGATATTGCTTTTTGTTACTTTGAATTTAATTGTAAATGGTAGAATAACTTTACTGATCGATTCAAGTATTATTCTAATTTAATTAATCTTTATAAGTGTTATTTCGTATCCATGTGTGACAAGTTGACAACTTAAATACATCAGTCTGTGGTAAACCTTTGTTTTATTAATAAGTGCCACCTAGTTACACTGAGAGGTCCTCGCAAGAATATTGAAGCAAGTTCAAGTTTCATAAAGTCACACTGTTAGAGAAAGGAGGCTGTCAAAGCTACGACAGGATGCTACGCTATGTGCTACGAGGTGCTACGCAATCTCGTAGCAGCGTAGCTCGAACGAGTGAAGCATGCATTTCGCAACGTCACTTTGCCCAAGTATTCTTGCTATACCCATTGCACTAGTTTACTAATGGGGACAAAGCATGTTGTATGTACATATTGAAATGTACCGGACTATTGCCAAACCGCTTCGGTATCGCTTCACTATCGCAATTGTTAGAGGTTTAAAACTTAGGGTGGCATTAATAGACGTCAGCTAAAATAGGTGATCTCGAGCAAGCAAGCTCGAGCTTGAGAGCGAAGCAGAGCTTGAAATAAGTTGAAATGTCACTATTAATGCCACCCTTAGTCAAGAAATTATTACAAAAACCACCAAAACCTCCTGAAAATTTATGTTAGTTTCACGCGCAAGAACTGTTTGTCGATTACAAAAATATGAAAAATTGAGATTAGTATTTACAGAGTATGATTTACGCTGTAAGTACACTTTAAAAAAAAAATTATGCCTTCGTAAGAAGATAGAAACAATCTTAACGATTAATTTTGGAATAAAAACGATAATTGAAAAACAAAACGGTGTTACTTCTTGTTTTGATATTATTGAAAGAGCGAGCAAAGCGAGCGAAGTTCTCCGAGTCTACTGGAATAATCCGGCGTTTGTATGAATGTTCGTTCGACGATAACTTGAGTAAATGTAGTCGGACTTTCATGAAATTTGGTAGACAGGTAAATGAGGCAAAGAGAATTTTTAAGTTCGAACATGAGCCATATCGGTCGAGGGGTTGCCGAGATATGGGGTCGCGAGTTCAGAGTTCGGAGCGAACCACTAGTGTATCAGTATTGGTATGGTTCAGGTTGTTCTCGCCAAACATTAAGATGAAATACGTCTCACAACTAGCGCCGCCAATGGAAAAAAAAATACCTTTTTTTTGGATGCGTTTTTAGCAAAAAACGCTCCTGCGATTTCTCAACGCGAGGCTTAACTATTTTTAGGACATAAGGTTTGGTTTCCAGATCCTAGAACTTAAGAATGCAATTGATTCTCGCCAAAAGTGGCCACTTTTGGCGAGAATCGATTGCATTCGTAGGAAATCCAATCCTGGAATCCAAACCTTAGATTCTAAAAATAGTTAAGCCTCGCGTTGAGAAATCGCAGGAGCGTTTTTTGCTAAAAACGCATCCAAAAAAAAGATATGATTTTTTTTCCATTGGCGGCGCTAGTTGTGAGACGTAGGGCGTCTTAAGTCCGCTCTGAAGTTGGCGCGCCGCGGGTTGCGCAAGTTTTTAATGTATAGCCGCCATACATTAAAAACCTACGCAATGCGTAGCGCGGCAACTTCAGAGCGAACTAAATGTTTGGTGCGAAAACAGCACACGCTACACTCTATCTATGGCTCTTAGGGACTTTTTATAAAAAGCGCCCCGGGCGCGCGGCCGAGCGTCATACATTTTACAGGGCGACCGTCCGGGCGCGCGGCCGAGCGTCATACATTTTACAGGGCGAGCGACCGGGCGTGCAGCCGAGCTTCATACATTTTACAGGGCGAGCGTCCGGGCCCGTGGCCGAGCTTCATACATTTTACAGGGCGAGCGTCCGGGCGCGCGGCCGAGCGTCATACATTTTACAGGGCGAGCGACCGGGCGTGCAGCCGAGCTTCATACATTTTACAGGGCGAGCGACCGGGCGTGCAGCCGAGCTTCATACATTTTACAGGGCGAGCGTCCGGGCCCGTGGCCGAGCTTCATACATTTTACAGGGCGACCGTCCGGGCGCGCGGCCGAGCTTCATACATTTTACAGGGCGAGCGTCCGGGCGCGCGGCCGAGCTTCATACATTTTACAGGGCGAGCGTCCGGGCGCGCGGCCGAGCTTCATACATTTTACAGGGCGAGCGTCCGGGCGCGCGGCCGCGCGCCATACATTATACAGGGCAATCGTCCGGGCGCGCTGCCAAGCGCCATAAATTTTACAGAGCGAGCGCCGAGCGTGCGCTTTGTATAAAGAGAAAATTAAGCAAAAGTGAACCACTGTATTATGGACAGTATAAAAGTCAGTATAAGCAGTCGCCGGAATTAAACTCAGTAGTGAATGCACGTAGCATCACGTAAACAGTGTAAATTACGCATGCACGGGATAGAGCCTCGAATAATCAAATTTTCATCGCGAAAAGACGTCACGCCCGTAATATTATTGAGTTTGCTCGGAGTTTACTCGACTTGCTTGACGCAATTATAACGTTGCTACGCAAGCATTTGTTTAACATATTTTCAGCGCAAATGAACCGTTTCATGGTGGAAAAGAAACGATAGGGGCAGTTTCATATCCATGGGAAAAAATATTTTACAAACTTATTCATGATTTGCGTGGTATCTTACGGTTAAATCGTGGTTTACAATATCTTGTTTGTATGTATTTCTATGCACCTGTAGTCGGTAGTTGCAGTGTACAGCTCTTTGGAACCACTCCTTTATTAGCGAGAGAGAGATAATAGAGAGAGATAACAAAAAAATATTTACAAGAAAAGGGAGGGCTGTCGTTAAGAGCTATCCCTTCCATTGTCATTACCCTTGTCAAAAAATTGGTTGTTTGTAAAGTAGGTTTACGATCGAGATGTTTACGTGATAACGTCTTTAAACATTCAACAAAAACTTAACCGCACGAGAAAATCTCCATTCGTTTGTATGCCGCTAGAGTGAGAGAGACGGAAGATCGGTCCACTCACTCGAACGCTATGCCAGCCTCCGCTCGTGAGGATTCCGCGTGACAAGTTTCACGGAATGACTGGCAGCGCTCGAGATGAGACGGGAGATCGGTCCGTCTCTCTCTCGTTATACCTGCGATCGCGCTCGTGAGGTTTTGGTGTGACACAAGTTTATGAACATGTCACCCGACTAAAACGATTTTAAAGACGTTATCACGTCAACACGTCAAAAACTCTTGCATAAACAAAATGAAAATTAATCTTGATCAGAAACATATCATTTCGACAGTCGAGATGGAGAAAATGTGCCACAAAGGAACACACCAATAAGGAAGGAAATTCTGTATTTTCTGAGTGCGAATAAACCTCGGCTTAACACGAGCTAAAGTGATATCCGTCAGCAGTTATTATCTCCAAGACGCGCCCCTACCTCGTTCAACACATTTTTGCGCTTATAGGAAGCCTAGACTAATGTAATAAGCGTGACAAGCGCTTGTCAAATGTATGAAGTTACGTAATTCTTCATCGTCAACGCCTAAAATGTGTTACGATGTGACCCGATTTTTTCTTAGAAGTATCCTAACTTGAATGTACAATAGATACTTGAGGTCTTCAAGGTTGGACGATAGTAGCGTGGCGGGAAATTCAAAATTTTCACAGTTTTTTTCTATTTTGAAGCTTAACTGAGCTATTTTTATTCAGAGATTTTTCGTTCAAGGCAATAAAACAGTATTATTTTCATTATTATAAACAACAGAACAACAATAATTCAGCCGATTATGTGTTCTCGTCATCAACAAGTTGTTTGGGCAGTGAACACATAATCGGTTGAATTATTGTTGTTCTGTTGTTTATAGTAATGAAAAGAATCAAAACTAGCTCAGTTTAGCTTAGAAATTGAAAAAACTGTGAACATTTTGAATTTCCCGCCACGCTGCTATCGTCCAACCTTAATGACAAAAATCTTTAGATAGGGAAAAGTTTGGTGATTGCGTGATAGATTTTGGTGACTAAAATATTGAGACTTTAAGGTCCAACGATAGCAGCATGGCGGGAAATTCAATTTTTTAACAGTTCTTAAATTTTGAAGCTAAACATTGAAGTTCTGCTCATAAACTAGTTTTTTGGGCAGTGGCACTGCTTTGTCGACCAGAACATAATTATAATTGGCTGAATTATTGTTGTTCTGTTGTTTACAATAATGAAAAAAATACTATTTTGTTGCCGTGAACCTTCGATCAAGAATAAAACTAGATAGTACATAGAACTCTGAAATGTGTCCGGAAATTGCCTATGGGAGCTTATTTGCTCGTAGTCTATGCAATTAAAGTAAAACTGTACACTAATGCAATAAGGTTGACATTCGAATATTAGACGTATGATCGATATGATGTTTGGTGTTGTTCTATTGCTGATATCATTTGTTTCTGTGGGGACAAGTTTTTATTGGGATTCTATGGGATTTAGTTCGGTGCCGTGAATGATAAATCGCTGAACAAAAATAGCTCAGTTCAGTTACAAAATTTAAAAAAACTGCAAAAAAATTGAATTTTTCGCCACGCTGCTATCGTTGGACCTTAAGACAATACTGTCCAAACTGTTAGAATTAGATTGCCCTTGTTATTAATGTCACCGTCCAGCTACTAAATCACTTCAACTGCAATATTGCAAGCTGTGCGTATGTTTTGGATGCAAATACATAATTTTATTGTGTCACTGCTACACAGAGCAGCTACCACGAGTGCTTACTGTCACTGTCACTGAAAGTGATAAGTTGGATAAACAACCTTAATAGTACAATAGTATTAGGATACATGACAGACGTCCGGCAGACGTCCGGCACAGCTTTTTCGCACTCGTGGTAGCTACTCTGGCTGTAGACTGTTAGAAAAAAAGATGATAAATGCAAATTGCGAATTAGATTGAAGAAAATCCACAAGCCGAAGCAACCAAAATCTTTAACTACAGAGTGCACTCTAATTCGATAGCGGAACTTCAAGTAGGCTGTCTACTCATCAATACAAACAACTTGTACTAGGTGGCGAAAACAAAGGAGCGAAAAAAATTTCAGCTGTTCCATACAAAAGGTAGAATGAGTACTGCGCCAAATGTATGAAACAGCTGATATTTTTTTCGCTCCATTGTTTTTGCCACCTAGTGCAACTTTTTTGTATTGATCAGTAGACAGCCTACTCAACATTCCGCTATCGACTTAGAGTGCACCCCGTAGAGTTGACACACTGAGCTACCGGCGACTGATCGAAAGCAGGCTCACACCAGACACAGTGAGACGCAGCGAAGGCCTCGAAAAGCTGATTGTCATCGAAAATGTTGAAGGAAAGAGATCACGAGGCAGAACACCGACTAGATGGACCGACCAGCTTAAAGAGGACTGTCACCAATGGCGACCCTCGATGGTGTTTGGGTGCCTGTGGAGTGCCGGGTGACGCGGCGTCTGGGGTTCAGCACACTAACAAAAACCACTTCTGTTGACTTCAAATGACTGTTTATTAACTGAAAACTATTTACAGAAACACTTGCCGGGATAACTAAAACACTAAAATCTACTTTCTAACTAACTGTTCTCTGACTTTAATAAATAACTGACTGACTGCTTTTCTGACTAGACGACAAACTGAACTGCCTGAAAAAGATGGCCGCGCTCCAAAATCTCCCGCCGCGCGCATCTATGGGCCGCCGCGTTTTATCCGCCATCCGCGACTGGTAGCGCCATCTGTGGCATGCTAAGCAAACTAACTGACAGTTCGCGGATGACGGATTACAAATATCGATGCACGATGGCGCTGGTGGAAGCCGGTTGGCGACAAGGACAAAACCACAAAATTCCAGACGGTGGCGAGACTGTCCACTGATAGAAACCAATGGAGAAGATTCATCCATTCCCGGAATTTGACGAGCACTGATCACGATCTTCAGACATGAAGGACCGACTATAAAGAAGAAAAACGTGCTGAAAAGAAACGAAAATAATTGAATAGGAAAGTTACTTTTCAAACTCAAAACAGCTTCGAAACAAAATTAGTTTTCTGTTAGCCTGTTAGAGTTAGATCAAAATACTTACCAACTACAGCTCAGCCGAATTAAAACTTCGTAAGTGTAGGTACTTAAGTCTAAAAGATTAAATTGAAGCTTTGATGTTACTTTAAACGACTAAGTAAGTGCCCAATCAATCTTAGGACTCAAGATGCTGAGCAATCTATCACTCGGTGGGAAAGACTAGTACAGTAGGATGTAGTTGGTTTGTTGGCACGTTGACAATTTTGGTTCCGCTATAAACTCGTCAACTGTCACAAGTTCACAAATGGTTTATTTTGCGAGAAAATAGCTCTTAGTGAAATAAAAAAAAAATCTTCTCGTAGATATACAAGGTATTGCTTTGTAAAGTGGCCTGAAGTCTTTGCACGCGGGCCATTTTGCCTACTCTCAACTGTCACCTTAGCCACTTAACACTACTGAGGCAGGCCCGGATTTAAGGGGGGGCAAAGGGGCTTTGAGAAGGCCGGGGGTGTCCGCACGTCGCGGTTATTATAGAACAAATTGAACAAAGTAATTTGTGAATCAAAAAAATCGTCACCAAAACTATCTTTCCCGAGTCGGGTGTCACTAACCAAAACAACACCCTGTATATTTGTGTGTATTAATGTGAATATAATAAACGGTGTTTATTTTAGAGACAGGGGCTGGAATATGTTGAGTTCTTAAACCTTAATATACCTTAATAAACACATAACATTTCCCATAAATCCCAACTCTGATTCTGCGCAATCATTCTATTAGTAAGTAATTCGGAAAACTATTTAATTATACTTATCGCTTTGATTTCGTGGGTACATGCAACAGCACGAAAAACCCTTTATTTTAGTTGCAAGGTCGTCGCCCGTAATGTACCTAATTGAATAGAGAGCACGCGTGTAAAGGTCAACGTGCTATCGACTGTACGGTCCGTTTCACGAAAGAATTCCCTTGGGTTGAACAAAAATAGTCCCTATTACATTGTGATAAGCGTTTTGACAAGGGAACTCTTTCGTGAAATGGACTCTAGGGTGGTATTCTAGAACGCTATTTAAACTCAGTTCAAACTAGAACGCTACTTAAAGTCTGTTTAAACTCAGTTCAAACTAGAAAGCTCCTTGAACTCGGTTTAAACTCAGTTTAAGTAGAGTTTAGTAGTATCGACTGTCGATAAAACAGTGCATGTTTTGATTTGAATATCCCTCCCTTCATATCAAAACATGCACTGTTTTATCGACAGTCTGAACTCTGTTTAAACTGAGTTTAAGTAGCGTTCTAGAATACCACCCTAAAGCAGAAAGCTATTTTATTTGTCAAACCAGCAGCACAGATTCAGGGCCATTAGTACCTGATTGCTCCGGGCGCCTCTTTATATGCCAAGAAAGATCAACTTTTCATAGTGCGGCTAAATAGTAGGCAGGTACGCCCGTCAATAGTTTTATCCCCGCCGCGTTGTAAACTTTTCACCTACTACTCTACAAATTACATAATTAATAATTAATTTTACTCAAAAAAGCTCGTAATGTGGACATTAATTCGACAACCTTCTTTGAGCAAAGTCGGACTTGCGGGCTACTTGGATTAGGCGCCAGAAAAGTTGTATGGAATTTCATTAATGTCTTGTGTTTTGCGGCCAGAAAAACATTAATGTCGAGTTTTGTTTCATAAATAGAACTCAAACATCAGGTGCAAAAAGTATTTATTTAGAATTAGGCTGTATGGGTACTGGCAGTCGACACATTGCACAGAAAAAAAAAGCGCGGCCATATTGTTTTCGACTTTTCGCGCGTTGTTCGAAGTGATTTTTTTCTGTGTTTTTGTTGAAAAAGTGAACTCTCAAAGCGACGAATCCTCGGATTTAATGTGTTTAACACCGCCGGACATTCAAAATCAAGCGAAATTAGTAATTGGAAATTTATTGCCACCGAAGTCAAAAGAAAAATACAAGCAAGCTTACCAACAAAAAGTTTGCGGAATGGAAAATCGACAAAAAGTACTTAATCTACGACAAATGGTAAGCTAATTAAATTACTATGTTAATTACTATTCTAATTAATATTTTAATTACTCGCATTGTTTGAGTAAAGCACTATACAAGCCTTGGTCTGCAATGAGCGCGCTTCTGGCCACGCTATGATTGCCTCGAGCTTAGCTTAGCTACGCTCTCGGCCCTCAAGTTTGGTCATCATTGCAGCCCTTGCTGGCCACGCTATAAAGGCCTCGACCTTCGGTCTCGGCCTTCATTTCAGCTTGTCCATCAAGGGCTGCAATGCTGACCGCACTGTGAGGGCCTTGAGCTGCGCTACGCTGCGCTCTGTCGGCCATCAAAAGCGCGCCAGAAACGCACTCATTACAGATCGCGGCAGTAATGTACTAATATTAATTATATTTTTAATTTATTATGTTGGTACCTGTCTCAATTATTGTATTCATGTGTGTGATGTGGTGGCTAAATAAATTATTATTTTATTCTATTCTAATCTAAATTGGTTCCAAAAACATCAGTATCAATTTCCGTTCAGAAATATTGGACTATAATATTGTAGGTTTGATTAAAAGACAACAAAACTTCCCTTGCTTTCGCGAAGTTCACAATAACCGAGGGACAAAATGTAATAAACATTCTTAGAATAGCCCGGTTGTGAAAGCTTCACCTATAAGCTAAAGTATGTCTATCTGTTTGTGAGTCCTGCCTGCTACTCCAAATCAAAAACTACTTAAAGCTTCCTGACGAAATAATGTGCCGTAAAAAGCTGTTCAGTCGATGCTACAACACTTGTTAAGTCGGTAATCGTATGAGGTAGTGGCCACCCTTGGTGTCAGAGTTATCAGGCCGCCCAAAGGGCCTCAGACATGGCTTAACGATTGTTATTAGTCAACCACAACCGCTTTTGAAGAGCTATGGGTGAAGTGCCACCAATCCCCCATAGAGCAAGAAATCTCCTTGCGAAAATGGAGATGCATCGGGCACACAATCCGAAGGGGTCAGAGCAACATTGCAAGCTTTGCTTTCGAGTGGCATCCGCGAGGGGGCAGGAGAAGACGTGGACGCCCCGTTCACACATGGCAGCGTACAGTTGAAGACGAGCTGCGAGCCGTTGGGCTGAGCTGGAGCGAAGCCAGAAGCGTTGCTGAGGACAGGAAGGCGTGGCGTGATCTTGTAAAGGCCCTTTGTACCTCTGGGGTACAAGAGCACAACAACACAACAACAACCGAGATCAACGGTTTAACATTGTATTATTGCATTGCGGACACCACTAGCGGCTACCCATCCATGGACTAACCGCACCCGATGTTGCTGAACTTTTGCCAATCGATTAAGAGTGGCTAATGCAACTAGGCTGTGAGCGCTTCTAAGGCCCGGTTTCTGAATTGAGAATTTTGCTAAGCAAATACTTTACTATCGTTCTGTCACGCTCTTTTGTGAGAAATCTGCAGAGACAGGACGATACTTACCCATTTGCTTAGCGAATTTCTCAATTCAGAAACCGGCAGTTAATCTTGTAATCACATCGAGGGATAGAGCGTTGAGTAATGGTGCTTAATGGTCATTCGGGCAATAGTTTTTCGTGTAGAAAATCCCTTAATACGACGGTGAAAAGTACCTAGTTATGTAGTCGTACTAATCATATCAATTAGGATCATAATACCTTAAAAACTTAGGCATGTGCGTCTACGATATGAGATGATTTGTACAGCACTCACACTAGATGGGTGAAGCAAATACTCATTGTTTTAGATAGAGTAGGCTTGATTATTTTCACGAACACTACCTCATACGATTTGTAGTCTCACAAAAAATTAGACAAGCTGTAACAATTTTGCGGCCAACAGACAATCTGCCGATTTCTGAATTGAGAAATTCACTAATTTCAGAATGGAGTAGATCTTATGGCTTGAAGGTTAATCCCTCCAAGACACAAGTTATCGTGGTTGGCAGTCCAAGAATGGTTTGTAAAGTTGATTGGGAGCACCTTCCTCAAGTTCAATTCGACGGTGTAGTAATCCCATACAGTGAGAGGGTGAAGAACTTGGGGGTCATGATCGACAGGTGTCTGTCCTGGGTACCACAGCTAGCGGAGGTGAGCCGGAAAATATTCGCTTCAGCGGCTTCTCTGAGGAGGTTGCAGAATTTCCTACCAACAGCAACCAAAATTGCGCTTGCCCAATCTCTGTTGCTTCCTATCCTCGACTACGCTGATGCCAGCTATCTTGACTTAACCCAAGAGCAACTTAATAAGCTTGAGCGCCTCCAAAATGTTGCTATAAGGTTCATATTTGGTCTTCGCAAATATGACCACGTCTCCGAGTATCGCGCTAAGCTCAAGTGGCTCCCCATCCGCTCCCGCAGGAATGCTCACCTTCTATCTCTTCTTTACTCTGTATTGTTCAATCCTGCCGCCCCCGCTTATCTCAAACAGCGTTTTATATTTCTTAAGGATGTCTACAGCCGGACTCTGCGATCAGCTCAAAGCCTGACACTGTCGGCACCAACTCATACCACAAGCTTCTTCGCCAACTCATTCACAATCACAGCTGTCCGGCTGTGGAATGACTTACCGCTACCTATAAGGCGCTCTCCATCCCCAGCTGTCTTTAAGAGCAAGGTAAAAGAGTACTACCTTTCTCTGCAGTAGTTATTCTAACTATCTGAGTATATTATGTTTTTTCCTTAGGTAATACGTAGTTAATTCCTTTCTCACTTTAAGCTATACGTATAAGTAATATATTATTTATGTTTATGTGTATGTACAATATTATACTTATATATTTATATTTTATATTTGTGTATGATCTATGTATGTTTATGATTACTTCTAAGTAGTGTCTTTTTTTTGTCATCAATTAGAATATTTATAATTGCACCGACTACCCGTCTCTCATCTCTTTAGCAGTTTCTCCGTCAGTGGTTGCCTGGAAGAGATTGCTGTTAGCAATAAGGCCGCCGATTTGTACCATTAATGTATTAATAATGTCTGTCCATAAAATGTTTTTCTAGTACAATAAAGAATATTCTAATCTAATCTAATCTAAGCAAATACGTAAGTATCGTCCTGTCTCTGCAGATTTCTCACTAAAGAGCGTGACAGAACGATTTGCTTAGTAAAATTCTCAATTCAGAAACCGGGCCAATATCTAACTATACGCCAACTCATTCACAATCACAGCTGTCCGGCTGTGGAATGACTTACCGCTACCTATAAGGCGCTCTCCATCCCCAGCTGTCTTTAAGAGCAAGGTAAAAGAGTACTACCTTTCTCTGCAGTAGTTATTCTAACTATCTGAGTATATTATGTTTTTTCCTTAGGTAATACGTAGTTAATTCCTTTCTCACTTTAAGCTATACGTATAAGTAATATATTATTTATGTTTATGTGTATGTACAATATTATACTTATATATTTATATTTTATATTTGTGTATGATCTATGTATGTTTATGATTACTTCTAAGTAGTGTCTTTTTTTTGTCATCAATTAGAATATTTATAATTGCACCGACTACCCGTCTCTCATCTCTTTAGCAGTTTCTCCGTCAGTGGTTGCCTGGAAGAGATTGCTGTTAGCAATAAGGCCGCCGATTTGTACCATTAATGTATTAATAATGTCTGTCCATAAAATGTTTTTCTAGTACAATAAAGAATATTCTAATCTAATCTAATCTAAGCAAATACGTAAGTATCGTCCTGTCTCTGCAGATTTCTCACTAAAGAGCGTGACAGAACGATTTGCTTAGTAAAATTCTCAATTCAGAAACCGGGCCAATATCTAACTATACGCCAACTCATTCACAATCACAGCTGTCCGGCTGTGGAATGACTTACCGCTACCTATAAGGCGCTCTCCATCCCCAGCTGTCTTTAAGAGCAAGGTAAAAGAGTACTACCTTTCTCTGCAGTAGTTATTCTAACTATCTGAGTATATTATGTTTTTTCCTTAGGTAATACGTAGTTAATTCCTTTCTCACTTTAAGCTATACGTATAAGTAATATATTATTTATGTTTATGTGTATGTACAATATTATACTTATATATTTATATTTTATATTTGTGTATGATCTATGTATGTTTATGATTACTTCTAAGTAGTGTCTTTTTTTTGTCATCAATTAGAATATTTATAATTGCACCGACTACCCGTCTCTCATCTCTTTAGCAGTTTCTCCGTCAGTGGTTGCCTGGAAGAGATTGCTGTTAGCAATAAGGCCGCCGATTTGTACCATTAATGTATTAATAATGTCTGTCCATAAAATGTTTTTCTAGTACAATAAAGAATATTCTAATCTAATCTAATCTAAGCAAATACGTAAGTATCGTCCTGTCTCTGCAGATTTCTCACTAAAGAGCGTGACAGAACGATTTGCTTAGTAAAATTCTCAATTCAGAAACCGGGCCAATATCTAACTATACCCTTTTCAAAGGGATGATGACATTAAAAATAAACGTTTTAAAGTTTTTAAGCAACACTTTCTAAGCTGTGATTCAGAAAATATTAAATTAGAAAACCTTTGACAGCATTAAATTTAAATACCAAAATACACAGCCAGTGAAGATAAATTATTATAAGGACGAACCCGCGAGAAACATTTATTATTGGTATTATGTATCGAACCCCGGACTGAAAAGGTTTCCTCACGATAAAATATGCATACGAGGTTCAAGGTTCAAGACAACACAAATTGCAATTTAAACAATGAGCGCATTCAATGTGATCAATCAGTATGACAGTGTAATGTGAACGCTATTACATTACAAAATAAGCACGAAGTTTGGCTCACGTTCATGCCCATTAGCTGCCTAATTACTTAGTACACTCGTTAACAAAAACTGACTTTGTAGGGTGAAAAGCCATATTGGAAACACGCAACTATTAATGGCAGCGAAATTGGCTGCATTGGCTCTCCATAACACTACTCGAGAGCATTGTGTGCATAAGGCGCCGTGCATACTACTGCAAAGAAAAATACACAAAATCGGTTCCTGTATCAATAAACAAATCGAAAATATTCACATATTAAACCTTGAACCCAGCCAGTTGGGTACATGTTGATATCCATAACAGATTGCAAGATATTTTAGCTGAAAAAAGTGCGGCGCCTATTTTTTTCAGCGAAAATATCTTCAAAACGTTTATGAATGTCAACACGAAACTGGCTATTTTAGATACTTCTCACTTAGTTTTGGGTTTGATATGTGAACATTTTCGATTTGTTTAGTGTATAAATTTGAAAACATTTAGGATGGACTTCAAAACACTCGCCTTCTTTTTATATCGCTTCTTGCTCTAATTAATACAGTCAAAGCGAGACAACGCTAGGTTTTTAACTCCGTCCTAAATGTTTTCTTTAATGACACGGGTTATACAACTTATACAGGAACCGATTTTGTGCATTTTTCTTTACGCGCGGGCTATTCACTATGCACGGCGCCTTAAAGTCGGTATTTTTAAAGACTCTATGTCCCGGTTTCTGAGTTGAGAATTTTGCTAAGCAAATGGGTAAGTATCGTCCTGTCTCTGCAGATTTCTCACAAAAGAGCGTGACAGAGCGATACGTAAAGTATGTGCTTAGCAAAATTCTCAACTCAGAAACCGGGCCTTTAACTTTACTGTTGTAACGCGCCACTTTATTTACGACTTCGTCTTCGACAAACGAAGAAAACAGACGATTTCGTATGGCCACGTGCATATAAGTCTATGGCCACGTATATCAACTTGCGAACTTCAAGGCGCCTCTTTCACAATGAGCCGTTTTCAAAGCACAAATTCAAATCAGTTCATAGATGGCCCTTACAGGCGTGGCCATAGAAGAAGAAGAAGAAGAAGAAGAATTTATTTATTTACAAGAAACATGGTAGGTTTTACAATAATGTAAAGATGGTATAAAAATATATTAAAAAAAGAACCGGAACGCGTCTGTCAAAATTAATCTGTGCTAAGCGAAAACTTATAGTCGTATCCCGATAGGTTTTCTGTGATCCCGGTTCTTGAATGGGCATGACTATAAACGCTATCTATGAACTGATTTTAATTTGTGCTTTGAAAATGGTTCATTGTAGTTATTGTCTCTGAAACCTTTTTCACGCAACTGTACTTTAAGTTACACTACCTTCACCTCTCAGCTCTGCTCTACAAGCTCTCAGGTAAATTAGTGCATATTATGGTCGAGCTAATATCTACTTTAGCTCGTTATCTCTATGGATTAAAGAAATGTAATTATTTCAATTGTTATTCCACAATGTTTTTGAAAACAACGACATTATATTGATTTGTTATTGTAGAACAATAGGGAACTCTTTGAAAAAAAAATATTAGGTAATCTTTGGGGAACTTTGTTTTTTTACACCTACGTAAAATTTTCTTGCCGTACCTATCTTATTAAGTAGATCATGTTTTTTTTTAAATAAACAAAATAAGTAAAACCCTTAGAAATGAAAGAAAACAAGTAGAAGGGCAGAGAATTACGCATTATTTTAAAAAATATATTCTCCAAAATGAATGGAACATATAACGGATAATATTTCTTTAACACATTTTGACGTAGCTTTTCCAGCCCAGCTTTACACAAAAATTCACTTAAAATTTCCACCTTCCCTCGGGACTGCTAAAAATAATAGCGCTCTCGTAAACTCCAGAATTAGGTGTCGGTTAATATCATAAAACACGTGGCTTCCGGTCATAACAGGTTAGAGCTTGATCCTGGATATAAGCTGGGGTCACACTAACCGTATCGTGTAAATCGAGAACGCTGTAAACTCGAGCATATAAACGTAACTACTAGGGTGAAGTAGCGTGTGACGAAATAACACGTTTACACAAAATGGATTATCATGTTATGTAAACTTAAATCAAAATATTTTTATTCAGTATTCAGTATACAAGTCAAAAGTTAAAAAAGTCACGATTTAAATAAAATAAATATTAGGTCCTATCTACTACTAAGTAAAAAAAGGTATAGGTAAAAAAAGATGCTCTTTATAATATACGTAATATGTATGATGTAGGTATAGGATACGTAAAAAATATTATAATTATTATTTGTAGTTTTTTTATGCAAACTCAAAATATTAAAAAATTTCAACTTTGTAGAAAGTTTTTTTTTTATTTAAATTTTTTGGCACTATCGGATTCTTGATAAAAGCAAGTATTTTATCTATTTTTAAGCCTCGAAAAATTACATGTTTGTCCAAAACTGCACTTTTTGAGAAGGAAAAATAATGATAAAATATGTATAGGCGTAATCGCTTCTGGCGTATACGTACACTCGTGCAGTACAATAGCCAAGTGTGCGCACTTTAAACAACGCCCCGCTGCACGTGCCATTGTTATAAATTTGCAGTCACATCAATCCTGCTTATTCTATAAAAAAAAACGATGACCAAGATTGGTCTGACAAAAGCGTAACGAAGAAGATGAAGATCAAGATGAAGTTTCTACGTTGTAAGCTCAATGTATCAGCTCGATAAGCTCAGCTCAATATTGCTATTGACGATAAAATGTACGCTCAGTGTAGTAGCACCTTTGGACCCGGGGTTTACGAGGGCAAAGTCCATCTTCCACGATTCACTTGCTCGACCATTTTTCCGTCTCGTAATCGTTGCCGTGATCTTTTTTCTTGTTTTTATTTATTGCTCTTTTTTACTGTTTGGTTGCTCGGCACAAGCGTGATTGAAATGTTTATTTGGACGTTAGCCCTGTTTACGAATACTGGCCGTAAAAATATGTCTTGTGTCCGCCACACTCGATAATATCTTACAGTCCAGTAGGCAGTTAGCGACGAAATGCCGGCTAGGCCGACTAAAATCCTACTCCATCTAAAACAATGTTTCAGGCACTTCAGCGCTAAGTGGTCTCTTCACCCATCTAGTGTGAGTGAAGGTGCCACTGGACAGCAAATCATCTTATTACGCAGATGCACAAAGGCCTTAGTTTTTTTTTAGTAAGCAAAGCAGTGTCTTATGATTTTAGTCCGACGATATTGGTAAGTCGGCAATCTTGACATTTTACAGAATAAGTAGATAACCCTTGAAAACTATTGATTCAAAAGTAAGTCTCTAATTTTGTTAAGAGGCTGCCAACTTTTACGCGCCTCCAATTCGTAAACAACACTCAACCGACTTCAAAAAAGTTACTTGGCCAAAAGGGAACAATCCACAGTATCAAAATGTAAGTACGACAAAAAAAAAAAAAAGGTATACAAAAAGACTGTTTTCTCATCGCTTATTCGAGAGGAAGCGAAGGTTGCCTCCCACGTCATCTACAGTCGTTGTTTTTTCTCTATGTATAGATAATTTTTAGGGTTCCGTACCCGAATAGTGCTCAACTCTACCTACGCTGCCAATGTGTCGGACCTCTAAGAGACCTTTAGCGCGGCCAATGAAACTATCTATCTATCCAGCCCATAAATAAAGCCCACTGCTGGGCATAGGCCTCTTCCTTTTCACGCCAACCCCCTCGGTCTAATGCCAATCTCGTCCATTGTCTTCCCGCTGTTTTGACAATGTCATCGACCCATCGAGCTTTCGGTCTACCCACCGACCGTTGACCCATTCTAGGCCACCATTCCGTGACTGCCTTAGTCCACCGTCCGTCCTCCCGCCTAGCCAGATGCCCTGCCCATCTCCACTTTAATCTTAAGATTCGCGCGCCTACATCTTCGACTTTGGTCTTCTGCCGAATGTCGACGTTACGCACACGATCAAGGAGTGAGATGCCTAGCATGGCCCGCTCCATAGCTCTTTGTGCAATTTGGATCTTATCCATGTTTGCTTTGGTAAGAGACCATGTTTCGGCACCATACGTGAGGATGGGCAGTATGCATTGGTTGAAAGCCTTGGTCTTTAAGCTTTGCGGGATTTTGGCTTTAAAGACATCATCCAGCTTCTTAAAGGCAGCCCATCCTAGCTGAATTCGTCTTGCGATCTCCTTCTCTTGAGGTTCACTGCCAAAAGATAAAGTATGTCCAAGATAGACGTATTTATCTACCACCTCAATTACAGAATTACCTACTTTGATGGTAGGTAAGGGTTCTTCGGTGGGACTGTTCGTCATTATTTGCGTCTTGGACATATTCATCCTCAGTCCGACCTTCAAGGATGCTTCATGCAGTTCGGTTAGCATAGTCTGGAGATTATCAACGTCTTCAGCCAGGAGGATAAGATCGTCAGCGAAGCGCAGATGCGAGAGATTGGTGCCGTTGATGTTAATGCCTCTTTCACTCCAGTCGATGGTCTTTAACACGTCTTCGAGCACATTGGTGAAAAGTTTGGGTGAAAGAGTGTCTCCCTGTCGCACGCCCCGCTGGATGGGCACGGGGTCGGTAAGCTTGTGCATACGCACCTGCATCGTGGCGGTCTTATATATTTCCCGGAGTATGTCCACATACCGTGTATCAATGCCACATGAAATGTGCCAATGAAACAATCTTGCATTTTTTTTAAACAGGTTGTTATATGAAAATCTCTAGTCCTAAGGCCGAGTACGAGTCGGATTCACACGCCGGAGGTCCGCACAATCGCATTTTTTTCCTCGCTGCGCGGGCCCGACTCGCACTTGGCCGGTTTTTTAGGGTTCCGGGTATCGGTATCCATATGCAAAACCAATCGGATACTACCCGTTGACCTAGAATCATGCAATTTGGCAAGAGTAATGGCATACAATAAGTAAGTACATGTTATGGAAGAATGTTTTTGTTAAATGCAATTTTTTATTATAAATTGCAAGAAATGGGGTCCCTGTATACAAGAAATGGGGGGTCCAAACTATAAAGTGGTGCTACCGTCCCATATGGGTCATCGTATGAAAGGGCTTCATTAGCACAAGCTAAAACTGATTTATACACTGTATGGTTTTCGATATATGAAGAAAAATGTAAAAATACCATTTCAACCTAACAAGAATTTTCTCTACCAAATTAATGCATAGAATGGTGGTAGTGGTAAGGAACCCTTTGTGCGCGAGTCCCACTCGCACTTGGCCGGTTTTATTTTTATATCGCAAGCGCTAGACCGCCATAATTTAGTCGTTTTGCTTTGTGAGCGGAAGCAACCTCCATAAAATTATGCTTCCTTAGTAAATTACTCTTTGCCCATGAACTTTTTAATAACAAAGTTAAATGGGCTTGTTGCATATTGACTGAGTTAAAAAAAGGCTTATCTACTTCGCTGGTACATTGTGATTTATTTATCGTATGGCATTTTACAAAGGTCTATTCCATTTCATAAGCTTCAATTATTATTATAAAGAATTAAATTAACAATTAGAATTATTATTGCTAAAATAAAGATGTCAAAATTTGCAGTAATTTAGATAATAATATGTGAATTTATAATCATAATCACACACACTAGTACTCGTAGCTAGACGTGAAAGAAACTGTGAAAAAAATCATAACGAAACTCGTTATAATGCGTGCGGGATGAGAATGGGATGGAACCTTGTCAAAGTCAATCGAAAATATACTGTATTTTGCTTTGACAAGGTTGCATCGACGTGAGTTTGCTTACTGCGCGCGTCTCAGTTCCAAAAGGTCGCATCCCATTCTCATTCCGCGCGGATTATACCACAAGTACCTATTAACCGTTTTTCATGATAAGATGGTTGCTAGTACTATAAGTACTTTTGCATAGGAACAATGTGTAAAAACTACTGCCGCGTGTACATTTTTGTTGTAAACTCGCCCGTAACGTAACCGAGTAGAGTGCTAGCGTGTAAGGGTCGACGTGCTCTCGTGTGTTACGAGAAAAATACACGTAGTACCCATTGCGAATTAATCGGAACTGGAAGTGGAATGGAAAATTAAATGGCTTGTACGTGTTTTAAACTGCAATTTGACATCGCCGACACGTAAACATTTCCTTTACGTATCAGTAACATTGATTTTCATTAACAATAATAGATACACACGAGAGCACGCCAGACTGTACATTTTTGTTGTAAAGTCGCCCGTAACGTAAACGAGTAGAGTGCTAGCGTGTAAGGGTCGACGTGCTGTCGTGTGTACGTTATATTTTCCGGTTGAGGGATAAAACTTAATACTGCATAAGCACTGCAAAAGCATCACATACTTTTATTAACTCACTGAATTATACAATTATCTCCTAGATGGCATTCAATGTGTTATGTCGGGTCGATTCCGACTAGTTTCGACTTCGTCCGAGAGTCTTATGTATACACCGTGCTATTTTAGTGGTTTTAAAGCCGAAGATATTTTGTTGCACTGGTGATTCTGAGCCAAATTACAAAATTGCATTCTAAAACGCGCGAAAATGAAATTTACTTCTCCATACAAATGGTGTCGATTGGCGATAGACATTTATTGTATTGGGATAGGGATGTGTTTTTTTTCGCTCATTTTGTAGTATAATTTTGGAATTTGGCTCAGAATCGCCAGTGCAACAAAATACCTTCGGCTTTAAACCACTAAAATAGCACGGTGTATAGAACAGACGAAGCTCACCGCCACTGCCTGTCTTATCATTACCTATCAGTCTCTTAACACATCTTGGATCGTTTCTTTAAAATAAAAAGAAAGTACCTGTGAACACGAGTAGACTCGCCTGAAAATTCATTCGAAAATAAATCTTATTATCTCGCAATTTTAATTCCCTTTTAGATACCGTTTGTTCTACACTCTCCTAGCAAAGCAATTTATAAAGTGACAGGCTTAACTTGAGAAATGCAGACTACGTGCAGCAGCCATTGTCCGGAACCCACGGTCTATGTAGGTGTAATAACTTTTTATTCTCTTCTGAGTTAAAAGTCACTGGGAATTGTATTCTATTTAGTCCATGTAATAGATAATATGTCTTAGCTTGCACATCTAGGTAACTCTGAGCTTAGTAACAGTGAGCGGAATCGCTGTTTGACTATACCACTATAACCACAAACAAGGGACTGCGAATATTGTTATGTCAAATCAGGCTCTGAGAGCCAAAGCAAAGCGCCATGTAAAGCCATCGTAGAGTTGTGCCAATAAACGAAAATGGTTTATAGTTCTTTTCACAGGGTAATTTTTTGGTCTATTTGTCACGAATTCACGAATCGTCTCGCTCCCCACCACGAATCCACGGGTTGACGCAATGAGTCATTTTCAAAGCACAAATTCAAAGCAGTTCACAGATGGCACTTACAGGCGTAGCCATAGAAGAACCGGAAGGCGATTGTCAAAATTAATCTGTGCTAAGCGAATTTTGACACTCCTGTCCCAGTTTCTTGTATGGGCAGTATGGGCACGCCTCAGAATAATAAAACCAATGTTATTATTTTGAGGGGTTTTATTATTCTGATGGGCACGCGCCTATAAGCGTCATCTATAAAGTGCGTTGAATTTGTGCTTTGAAAACGGGCCATTACCTACTGAGGGAATGTTTGAAAGCTTCGCGATAACAACCAATATTTTTTTTACACTAATGCCTGATTTTACATCAGCCTCTTTTATCTTTTTCTTCGCGTAAATGAACTCTACTTACCGAAATAAGCTTGATTCTTGCGCTAAAGAGACAAAATGCGAGTCAACGGCGCGAAAGTTTTTCTTTAGTTATTCAATGGCATTTTACGAAGTCACTGTTTTTCAACCGTTTATGGCTTGCTATGGAATATGATGCGACCCGTTACCCTCCACTATTATCGTTTATTGGTGGTGTGGAGAAGAAGATGCATTCTGAAGAAGGATGGACAGAAGAACATTGTGTAGTACGAAACTGACTAAATAATGCACAGTTTTTTACAGAAGCTTCGCGACCTACTCGTGGAAAAACACTGAATCAAGTTAATACCTGAGTATAGTTCTGCCTCGTCCTTTTTCGAGAAGAACGATACTTAAGAGGAGAGTACCTTAAGAATCGACTTTTTTTTTAATTCGCGGAGTTTATAAGGTAGTTATTTCTGCTTTGCTTGATAATAGCAAAGTGACACTTTCCAAAGAGACTACCAGGTTTACTCTACCTAGCAGGAAACAAGGGATGGACTCGTATAATGCTGAGTGACAGATTATGAATGTTGCATCCAAGAGGTGTCCCATTATTTTATGTGGGATAAAACAAAATCCCATGAGATGTGAGGGTTAAGGCCAGCGATATATTTTTTGCTTTTTACTAGGTACTAGGTAAGTATGAGTGAGATACCGTCTAAACATAAATGCTTTCTCGTACAGAAATAGAGGTAGAGAGTCCTGGCTAACTCATGCCCACTTTACATTGGTGATTTTCGCGTTTCGCACAATATTACATACGTGTGAAATTGATAACCTTCTTTTCTACTATCTTGCGCTGCCTTACGTGAGGAATTCACTCAGCGAAAGCTTACCAGGTATTGGCTTGTTGTTAGACTTGTTAACTCAGTGCATTCAGTCCGTGTCGGCACTGTTAAACTTAGGATAGTCGACTGAGTCAGGAGTTGCAACTAGCGCCTAAAGCCCGCTGTTTGTAAACGACATAGTAGAATGGTAGAGTACTTACCTCTATGTTACCTACTTTAGGATAAATGTATTTCTTTTGTTTACTTGTACCGCTTTGTCCCAGGCACTGCAGAAAATACTAAGTAAATACTTAATTATCGTTTTGTCACGTTCTTTTGTGAGAATTCTGCAGAAAGAGAACGATACTTAAGTGCTTGCTTAGTAAATTGCTCCATTCAGAAATCGGCAGTTGGCAACGGAAATACGCGAAAATGTTGTACCAATAACGAGAGTCCAACTCAAACTTAGACCTTTGCATCAACGTAATGAGATCGTCCAGTTGCACCTTCACTTACACTGAATGGACCACTCGAACGCTGCAGTGCCCGGGACGTTGTTATAGATGGAGTAGGCTTGCCGAGCACCTATACCTCCCATCCTGATAGCTTAGTCGGCCTAGCCCATAGGAAAGACAAGTTCAACTAGGTACGTGCGTGGTCTCACGCATAATAATTATACTAATTAAATATGATGGTGTCCTCAATTTGTGATTTAATTGACGGCCTTATAGGCCCGTACTAAAGTGACAGGTCCCTACATAATCGAGTTACAAGCAGACCTCAAGTGCGGGCCGAATTCGCAAATCGAATCGGACGCTTGTGCCAAATTACTTTCCTAGTGATTGTATCGCCTGAGGCTTTTACCCGTAGGTACACATGACAACACGTCAGAGTGTACACTTATATTGTAAAATCGCCCGTAACGTAACCGAGTAGAGTGCTAGCGTGTAAGGGTCGACGTGCTGTCATGTGTACAATGGGGTGACGGGAAGTTAGTTGTTATTGTTGGACATATTGGGATTGTCTTCGGACAGTCTTTCATAATCTCTGCGTCGTGCCTTATTTATGACATGCTCTTGAGCAGTGGTTCCCAATCAGTTTTTCTAAGTATCACTCAAATAAAAAGATTTCGGCGATAGCTGTCAGATTCTAAATTAGTCAATTTTGTTTTAGGTTGTATTCTGAAGTTGTCATTTTCAGATTTGTGCCAATTTTGGTTCAAAGTCAATTTCTGAGGAGGTCAGATTCTCAGTAGGATGGTCGGATGTCACGTCGGAATAGAAATAGGTTTGAGTCGCAAAAAAGCAGTACAGTTATGAACAGATAGACATTGACGGATTTGTTCAGTACTTATTTCGAAAAATATTGGATGACCATTTACCCCAAATCTATTTGGATGTTCAGATGAAAAATATCGCACTACAAAACATTTAGAAGGGTGGCACCACCGGTTTAACAAAAAAATATCTAAACAACCGAATTTGTTAAAATTTTTATATGTGTTAAAAAAAGAAGCTAAACATTACGATATTTGCTTGAAACAGGCAAGTGCCCACCGATCCTCCAGGAAATCAAGGCAGGCTGATGTTAAGTACGATATTCATCTAAGAAAATTGAAAATTGATTTAAAAAAAATATCTATAACATTGATGAGTTTCTTAAAAAAGACATCCTACTTAAGATATGAGAAGCATATTGAAAGGGATTTTCCTATTGATGATGATCGTCATCAACGCCTGGCTGCAGCAGCAACTAGGTCGTGCGAGCTGCAACTTAGCAAGGAATGTAGGACTATCTCGGGGCAGTTGAATATGAAGACCTTTGATTGTATTTCACAGTAATTTATTATGCAATCACTTTTATTTACACTTATCCGGCACAATATCCACTCACTGTTACATAATCCAAGAAACGCACTTTAGCACTTCACTTCATTAGTCCATAACACATGGAACGCACACTGTATCACTTCATTTTATTTACAAAGTTCACTTTTCTTTATTTACACGAGGCGAAACTGAATCGCACAATATTCGGACAGAGTAACGGCTTACTCGAGATGTCAACACGAACTGCCTTTGAATTCTCGTGCGCCCGCTTTTATAGGGCCTTTCGACGTTTGCGTCATGTTGTGTTACAATTGCAATCAAATAGACTACTTATAAAAATATGTTACTTTAAAAATCACTAAACAAATACACAATTATTTCTTAATTTTACGTTAAATCATTATAAGTATTTTTAAATTATGAAATATCTATTATTATTATTTTAAGATATAACAGTATGGTGGATCAGCAAGCTAAAGGCTTATTAATTCTTTGACAGGAAACACTACTCGGCTTATCTACTCACGTGTATCTTGGTGGCTTAAATAGATTTGTTTTTTCTGTAGAATATAATCAGTATGTTGCGTTTGCGTGTAAGGATTATTTCAGTTTATTACTTTATAACTGGGTACCTAATAATAAAATTTGTTTTAAATAATTAGTGTTTTCATTTCAGTCGAGACTACTTTTTACTTTGACTGTACTAAATTCCTGACGTAAGTAAAATAAAACGTAATCAATGTTCAGACTAACTCATATTCTGAAGAAAATACGATTCTGACCTACTCCGAATCCAAATTATACAGAATCTAACTAATAAATAATTATAAAAAATATATAAATATTGTCTGTGCTTAACGCATCAATCTTGGGCCACTTTTGTTGATATACTGTTCTGTGCAACGTTTGCCAAATTAAAAACCCTGAGGGATTTCTGAAATGGCTAAAAAAACCCGTGAAGCCAGGATTATTTTTATGCTTATAGCAAATGACCCCCTCACTCAGTCATTTTATTATGCCGTCAATGCCCCAAACACCCTGTATTATTACTTATGATTTATCACAGCACAGACTGATTGACTCAAAAATTTATTTAACATAAGTATTGAAAGATTAAGCTACCCCCTATAGTGTTACAGGACCTTTCTGTAACACGATGTGTATTTCGAAGATTTTTGGTGACTTACTATTCCAAGCTTCAATAACAAAAAGTTATTGATAACAATTGTTCTGCGAGAGTTAATTTTTTTGAGCTCACTCATCGCTGAGCTGAATTCGTGGACGTTGATGTAGAGATGTTAAGTTATAGAAAAATCTGGTAGGTACTTTTGTAAAAGAAGCGGACCAAATATTTAATGACCAAACATTCAGTCTACAATTCAACCGCAAGTTCGATACTTCAAAATTAGAAGGACTTGCACCAATTTTTTTTTTTACGTAGCCTGTCGGATGTTTTACTGCTGGGCAAAGGCCTCCCCCTTTTCAGACCAGGTCTTTCGGTCCGGAGCAACCTCTATCTAACCAATCCAGCAGATATTGGTTGAGTTCGTCCCGCCATCGTCTTTTTGGGCGACCTCGGCTGCGGCGACCGCCCCACATGGTCTCGGTGGCGAGTTTCGCCCACCTATCCGGTGGCATGCGGCGGACATGGCCGGCCCAGCTCCAAATAATTAGAGTTAAGAGATTGCCACGTGTACGGCGTGTACCTACCCTTTCAGACAAACACGTACCTAAGTACCCCTGGGGGAACGCTGTTGGGATATTGGCTTAACAATATGCAAAAAATAATCTTATTTTTTTATCTGAACGCAGTGGTTGAATATTGTCTAATGGCATTATCGATTTATAGGGAGTATAATACCAAATCATCAAGGTATTTTTTAAACTAATATTTTAGGTAATCCACGCAAGCTAGAATAACCAAATAAAATCACGATGAATGAGGATAAAATAAACTATTAAATGCATATTTTATACAGATGTGAAAATCACTCGAATGTCTAGCAATGAATTCGTCAATGTTCCTTTATGGGTCTTGGTCCCAGGCTGCCTTTAACAGTGAGATGAAAAAAAAATCATTTTTATATTTAGAGCCTTAGCAGCACTCACAGTGATATTTCCTTGTTTTTAAAAACGTGACAAATACTGTTGCTGCTGGATTCCGCAGTAAGGTCCTTAAGCCATTCCCCGAAATCCATCATCGACTGTACTAAGTCCGGACGACTGCTTCTATCCAAGTTAAGAGCTCAATTCGATTCGGCTCTAGAGTCTGTTTATACGCTCGAGCTTGCTTCTTAAATCGAATCCAATACACGACAAATAAAACCCGATTTACCCGAATGCACCTGCTGAGAATGGAACTATTGAAAGATGCAATAGATTTACAGCTTTTCGTAAAATAGAAGTGACCATTTGCCACGCTTAGGTTGGTGCTGAATGTGAATCATGAGACTGGTTTAGCTACCTACTGATTCAAGAATTTAGGTTCATACCTACGATAGGTTTGAAACTGGTTTGCTGATTTACTGAATGCTAAACGATTAGGTTTCAGAGGACATGACTTTAACTTAAACTTCTCTACCTAAATATTTGTAATTTAAAATTAATGCAAAGATGAAAAAATATACCGTCTTTAAAAGTTTATAAGTAAGTTTGTAGTTTAGTTTAAGTTCGCACCACGTAAACCAAATAAACTTGATCCCTCTAGACCAGGCGTAAAGTAAAGTTCGTGACAAAACTATAATTGAAAAAAGATTGTAAAGTGACTGAGTTATAAAGCAGATAAAATATTAATTTAAAAAAGTTCGAGCTGCTGCGCAATTTGTTGTGGAAAAGTTTTATATTTACAGTTGCTATTAACAGCAACACTTCGCTTCATGTACTCCAACAATAATAAATTAATGGTCCCATTACAGCTGAGAGATGGGGGTCGTACTCTGGGCCAGCCGATGCCATATTACGTACCCTTCCGGACCATTAGGTTGAATTCTCAAAATGTTGATTTTTTATCGCCTTCCGTACATTGGAGTCTGAGGGTCTGAGGCCCACATCGTTTAGTTTTCGGACTGTCGGTAAAGCAGTGACAGTTTTACACACTTCTTCATAGATGGTGCCGCTGTGCACCTGTAAAAGTGACAGTTGTAACCGACCAAGTCAACAAGGCACCCGGTTTGTATGCCGGTTTGTATGGGTTAGGTGCCAGGTGCCTAGTTGGCTTGGTCGGGTAGTACAGCTTAGGGACATTCAAATCTAAGCATGCGCTGATTTACCGACACTTCTATTTTTAAACTGTGATTTAGGAATGTTCTGTAATACCGCCCTGAATCCACCAAAGCAGAGACAGGCGGAGAGAATAGTGTTTTCATCCATTCACTTCGCTTGACTTCGATAATTGTGTCAAATGCATAAAAACACTTCCTCCTAAAACTTAGTACCTAACTTCACAATTTTTTCATATGATGATGATGATCATCATGAAATGATACAAATTATTTCATATTTGTACTTACTTACAATAAAGAGATAGATACCTAATTATTATGATGATAAAGATAGAACGAATGATTTTTGTACGAAAAACAGCACATAAATAAGATGGAAAGGTGCGTAGAACGACGTATAAAGTTGTACCTATAGGATCTCCGCTGGTCCGTCCCCGCTTACACATCAATGCTTGCACAGCTATCTCGAGTAGGCCTCTTGATATTGTGACGTATTGCATAAAATGTCAGCAGCATGTCGCGTAGATAAAGCCTGAAATAAAATATACCAGGAAAATTGCAATCCAAAAATTCGTCGTTTCAATAGAAGTACTTTGAATTCAGCTTTTGACTGTCACTTGAAAACGGGCCAATGACGAGCGCTTCTTTGTTAAGTTTTTTGCAGACATAGTTTTTTTTTAACATAATATCATACTGGTTTCCTTACGATATTTTCCTTCACCGTATGAGGCATTATACCCTCAACGCAAAAATCGCCAACCCGCATTGAGCACGCGTGGTGATTAAGCTCGAACTCTCTCTCTGAGAGAAGGCCTTTGCCCAGCTAGTGGGACATGTACAATTGTACAGGCTTCATCTTACTTTAATATCATACTGGCATGTTGGTACTCGGAAAAAGGTTTGCCATTCCTGCGATACGAACCCAGGACTATCATATTGTACGGGACTCTACAACCACCTTCTTACCTATAAGTTATTCTGGGCGCATAAGTGGTAATGATGAGATTATACTTTCGACACGAACGACAAATTGTAGGTATCATGATCGGTTCTAAAGTAAAACGTTATTTATACAGAGTGATAAACTTTCCCATTTATTGTGTCCCATACTGTCCCACCCAACCAAAGGGAACCCCAACAGAGGTCTTGGTAAATTGTCTTAACAAGAAATGAATTGAAATTCTGACGAGTTGTCTATCTATTGTGAGATCGGGTTTCGCCCGCGGCAACTTAACCGCAGTATAGAAATGGAGCAGTAAAATATTTCGCGTTCCTAAAATCTTTACTTACTCGTAAATCATAAAAAGAAAAGTCGCGCTTGTGATCGATTGATAGTGCTGACGCTGCCCGATGTCAAAATTATCAGCATGTTCAAACCTTTATGACTTGACTATTATACAATGTGTTGTTTTATGTGACACCCGACTCAGGGGTGATTATTTACACCATACTGCAGCAAAAAAAATATATGTCAGTGAAAATAACCAAAAATCATTAAAATGTGGCCTCCCTTACTATTACACTTACGCTTGCGGCCGCACTCGCACTATATTGAACAAGGTTATTTGGGAATTAAAAAAAAATAGAACAAAATAAAACAAAAGTTTCAAGCGTTACAAAAACTATCTTTACTCAAAAAAGCTCGTAATGTGGTCATTAATTCGACAACCTTCTTTGAGCAAAGGAGGACTTGCGGGCTACTTTGATTAGGCGCCAGAAAAGTTGTATGGAATTTCATTAATGTCGTGTTTTGCGGCCAGAAAAACTGTATGAAAATCCATTAATGTCGAGTTTTGTTTCAAAAATAGAACTGAAAAGTCTGGCACAAAAAGTATTTATTTAGAATTTGGCTGTTTGGGTGCTGGCAGTCTACAAATTGCATAGAAAAAAAAAGCGCGGCCATATTGTTTTCGCCGCTTCGCGCGTTGTTCGAAGTGATTTTTTCTGTGCGTGCTGTTTTTGTTGTAAATAAAAGTGAACTCTTCAAGCAACGAATCCTCCGATTCAATGTGTTTAACAACGCCGAACATAAAAAGGAAGCGAAATAAGATATTTAAAGGTACCTATTGCCACCAAAATCAAAGGAAAAATACAAGTTAATCTACAAAAAGTTTGCGGAATGGAAAATCAACAGAAAGTAAACTAAGACAAAAGGTAAGCTGGTTCTATTTAAATTACTCGCATTGTTTGAGTAAAGCACTATACAAGCCTTGGTCTGCAATGAGTGCGCTTCTGGCCACGCTATGATGGCCTCGAGCTTAGCTTAGCTACGCTCTCGGCCCTCAAGCTTGGTCATCATTGCAGCCCTTGCTGTCCGCGCTATAAAGGCCTCGACCTTCGGTCTCGGCCTTCATTCCAGCTTGTCCATCAAGGGCTGCAATGCTGACCACGCTGTGAAGGCCTTGCGCTGTGCTACGCTGCGCTCTGTCGGCCATCAAAAGCGCGCCAGAAACGCACCCATTAAAGACCGCGGCAGTAATGTACTATTCCTGAGTCGGGTGTCACTAATCAAAACAAAACCCTGTATGTAACTGACAGCGCCATTTTAGCAAAACTCAACATGTGGGTGTCAATGGTAAACCCTCATTATCTACGCCATTTTGGTTATAACTACAATCCAATCCAAAATCCTATCGGAGGTTGGCGATCAGTTTGGCTATCTCGTTCTCTGAACTAAAGAACGAAACAATAGCCGGTACTTTGCATGAACCATTCGCGGAAGTTTTGTAGCCAGGTGTTATATTCCTGATTGCGTGTACGTGGGTTTATATGGCACTATGATAAAACACACTTTTAATTGCTTTAACCTTTATTACGAATTAAATTGATCTAAAGAGTTAGGTACACAACTGCGCTTGTCTGAGGCAGAGACAAGAGAGCGAGCATAGTGTTGTGTCCACATGACACTCTCCCCCGCTTAACTAAAATATTGAAATAGTGGAAAAAGTACTTAAGCTACATTTTCATTAATGGCTTGGTCACAGGATGTCATTTGCGTAACATGTCTTTTCCATCTCATGCCCTCTACATCAATAAAATAAGTGACGCCAGGTATGGACTCTTCCACAATCGTACCCAAAGTCCAGGGTTTACTTCCCCTTCTAAAATCCCGTGCCATCACTTTTTGTCCTACCTTAAAATCTACATTTCTATTACCCTTCTTAGACTCTACAATAATATTTTGCTTATTCACTAAATCCTGAAATATTGGAGTTGGTCTTAATAATGAAAATCGACTTCTTATTTCCCTCCCCAACATTAAGCGAGCCGGTGACACCCCTGTGGACTTGTGAGGAGTGACCCGATAGTCTGACAAAAATATACCCATGGCATAATCAAGTGACTTTCCGCTCTCTACAATTTTCTTAATATTTGACTTGAATGTTTCCACAAACCGTTCTGCTGCTCCGTTTGTGGCCGGAAAATGAGGCGGTGTAAATGAATGCTTCATTCCTACTGTTTTGCAAAATGTTTGGAATTCCTTACTGGTAAAGGAAGTACCATTGTCGGTTACCAAGTGTACTGGAAAGCCAAAACGTAAAAACAATTCCTTGAATTTCAAAATAGTAAGACCACTTCCTATATTTGACATTAGGAACACTTCAGGCCACTTACTGTAGCTGTCTACTACAACCATAAACATCTTACCCAGTAACGGCCCCAAATAGTCAGCATGAATACGGTACCAGGGTGATGGAGGTATTGGCCAACATTTTAATGGTATTTTTGAAGGTGTATTCCTGTATGAAAGACATATCAAACATTCTTTTGTAAGATTTACAATTTCTTCATTTATTTTGGGCCACCAAAAGTAACTTTTCGCTATCTCTGTCATCCTAGTACAACCAAAGTGGCTTTTATGTAAGATACTTAATACATTTTCTCTCAAAATTTCTGGTATAATTATCCTATGGCCCCATAATAGACATTCTCTATCCATACTAATTTCATTTCTCTTTAGGTAATATGCTTTAAGTTCACTTTCAATTAGTTTACTATCAGGCCAGCCATCACAACAGAATCTCATTATTTTAGGAAGTATTTTATCCTTCTTTGTTTCTCTGCGGATCACCTCCCAGTCTGTAACATTGTCATCTAGGTTTTCAATGTAATTTGTACAAAATATTTCCTTTTCAGTTTGAATTTTCTCTTTACCTACTATTGTCGGTGATCTTGAGAGATAATCCGCAGGATTTCTGCTGGTTGACGTATTTTATACGTAAAAGCTGACAAAAATATTGCGTAATGCTGTAATCGCTTTGCCGCCATTTTTGGAATACTCTTATCCGGGCTAAATATACGAACAAGTGCAGCATTGTCGGTCTCGAGTTCAAAATATCTGCCATATGTGTAGTTATAAAATTTCTTTACCCCAAATATAATGGCCATGGCTTCTTTATCTAAAGCGCAATATCTCTGTTCAGTTTTATTTAATTTTTTACTTGCAAAGGCAATAGGGCGGACAATTCCATCTGTTCCTCGATTTGACAAGACCACGGCTAAACCATATCCTGATGCATCGCAAGACATGATGAGAGGCAAAGTTGTATCAAAATGTGTCAAGCTTTGCGCTGTGCTTAGTTTTAGTTTTATCAATTCAAATGATTTCTGGCATTGTTTTGTCCAGTGAAACTGACCGGCCCTTGTACATTCATATAAAGGGGCTAATACACCAGCCATACCTTTTAAAAATCTACTATAGTAATTTATCTTTCCTAGAAAAGATCTTAGCATTGTTATATTTTGTGGTGGTGGCAGCTCTAATATTGGTTTAGTATTCTCTTTAATAATACTCATTCCGTGTTTATCTATATGATAACCAAAAACATCTATTTGTTTTCTGAAAAATTTACATTTTTGTATTTTCAATTTTAGACCAGCATTCTTTATTCTTGATAATACCAGGTTCAATGTGTGACACATGTCATTGTAATTTTTACCCACCATAAAGATATTGTCAATGAAAACTACTATGTTAGGTATGTCACACAATAACTTACTTATAAGCCGCTGAAATGACCCTGGTCCTGTGCTTACTCCGTAAGGTAGAAACAAATATTTAAATATTCCTTGTTCTGTATTAATTACAGTCAGTTCTTGTGACTCAGGGTTTAACGGTGCCTGTAAATAAGCCTCTTTTAAATCTAGTTCACAATAGTATTCACCCCCTTTTAATGTTTCAAAGATAGTCTCCATTCGGGCAGTGGGTAATGGTCAATTTCTAAATATGGGTTTAGTGTAACTTTGTAGTCACCACATAATCTTATTGATCCATCCGGTTTAAGTATAGGAACAACTGGTGTCCCCCAGTCACTGTACTTTACTGGTTCAATTCGTTTATTCTCGAGCAATCGTGCAATCTCTACTTTTACTTTGTCTCTTATCGCAAAGGGCACCTGCCGAGCTGGCAAAAATTTGGGCTTGGCATCATTTTTTAATTTTAATGTTATACATTCTCCTTTAAAATCGCCCCATCCCGGAGTGAAAACTTCTTTGAACTCATCTCTTATTTTAGCTATTGGTTCAACATTGTTGACATTAACTTCACTTTCATTTCCAACCTTAATTTTAATTTCAACATTTTTGGCAATATTTAAAGGCCACAAGTTTAGTAAATTTAGCAAGTCTCTACCGATGACTCTTGGTCTATCATTTTCCACAATGTACACTTGACCTCTAAATTCTTTGGAATTTTTCCATGCAATAGACAAGTTATCTACCATACCTATCGGTTTTGACACTGTTTGATCAAAATTTTTGAAAATAACCTGACATGGTTTTATTTGTTTGTCCGGAAATAAATTGTTTTTGTCATTAATAGTGATTGTACTGACCTCAGATCCCGTGTCTAACTCGAAACAAACTGCTTTACCTTGCACTAGCACTTCTATATACTGTGGTGGTACCTTCCCGTTGTTGCAGCTGTTGACATACATTTTATAAGTATCTGGTTCATCATTCTCGTCTGTGGTAAATAATTTCTGTAGACTTTCTTCTATACGGCAGCTGTCCGGTTCCTCTGGTTCTACAACTTCCACGAGTCTAGTATTTCGTTGAGTACACATCTTGTAGATGTGGCCCTGTTTTCCACATTCTGAACAATATTTATTCCTCAGTGTACACTCTGGCCTTGTGTGATCATCTTTTCCACATGTATAACATTTTATCGACTGTTTCGGGTTTCTATCTGATGTCCCCGGTTTTGGTCTTGTCTGATCAGGTCTGGCTTTCCTTCTTTGCCACTCATTTTGTCGATTATCTTGCACTTTTCTGTCCGGTCTCCTTTGTAGGTGAAACATTTCCTGAGATGGTAGGGACGTTTTCTCAGCTTCCTCATACTTTGATTGCTCAATTGCCACTTCTACTGTCCGCGCTAAGGCGATTAATTTCTCCAACGATAGTTCTGCATTTTTAATTAGCTCAAACTTTATTAATTTCTGCTGTACTCCATCAATTAGTTTTTCCTTTACTTGGTCTTCTTCATCTTTGAATTTACATTTCTTAGCCAACTTCTTCAATTGCATGACGTACTCGTCAACTTTCTCGTCAGATTTTTGGTTTCTTGCTCGAAATATCGTTCTATCTATCACGGAAGATGTTGACTTTGTATATTTATCGCGAAGCAACTTCAGTAAATCCTCGAAATCCTTCCTAATTGGTAAGATCGGTGAACATAAGCCGTTTAGTATTTCCAGTACATTTGAGGTTATATTGGTCAATAACAATGGAGTCTTCTTCTCTTTCGGTATGTCATTCAAAACAATTAGACATTCAATTTGTTGTTCGAACAACTCCCAGTCCACCTTGCCATCGAACTTGTCCAAGTTAATGTTCATGATCCTGCTTTGAACCGGGTTTACGGTGTCCACAACCTTCTTACAAGCCTGATAAATGTATTCGGGTAGGGCTTTCGTTGACACTAATCCCCGCAACGTGTCTCTCAAAGCTTTGATAGTATCCTCCTGGCACTCGGCGTTTATCTCACTCACTATGCACTGAAGTTGTTCTTTACTCAACTGTTTGTAGGATCAAAGGCTGAGCTTTGCCCTCCAGTTTTAGTTTTGGAAAATAATACCACGAGGGGTGCTTGGAAAGTTTTGTAGACAATAACAGAATCAATGCTACAAGCCTGCATGTCTTAGAATTCGTGGGACCAACACGAGTCGAGACAATAGAATATAGTTTTCTTTGATGTTTTACAATTTTGTTTTACGTTTGTTATTCTGGGGGCAATTAAGTAATTTATCTTTCGGCCAGCAATGGTTTTACTGTCTCCGGACCTTGCATAGACAAAGCGGCTTTTGTCAAACAAGAACAATTGGGGAGCTAGCTTTTAGAACAATAACTAAGTTGCACGTGCAGTCTGTTCACCCTGGACCGGCACAGCGGCCGTTCAAAGAAATTTTGTGAATGGTCTTTCGTTTACTTCGATGCCTGGGACAATGGAGAGTAGTAATAAAAGTGTGTTTTATGATTTTTGAAGGCGTAGACGAAGTTAGTTACAGATTGGCGGGGTGAGGGGAGCCGGGGTCGAGGGAAGTGAATGGTGGGGTTTTTCTGGAAGTGGTGATTTTGAACAGGCAGTCAGGCAGTATCCGGGAGAACCGTGAGCACACATCGTGGAGCTAATACCGCGCGCGAATATACAGTGCACGCTGCACTTTATTAGTATCGTATCTTGTTGGGGCTTTGTTCGTGAAGTGACTAAGTGAACGGTAACTAATTCGTAGAGATAGTGATTTTAGTGACGTGATTAAAGGCATCTAGTTTTTCACGATTTAGGGGCGACGCGCGTGAATCCGTTTGAAACTACAGTGATTCCCGTATTATATGGTATGTTTATGAGTCCATTATTTATTCAGTTCAGTTACAGACATAAATTACACATTACGCACACATCATATCACTACTAACCTAGCAAGGGGCGGAGAGTTTTGCGAGGGAATCCCACGCCGTGCTGATTTCGTCAACTAGTTAGCAGCAGAACCAGCGAACCGACTGAAGGATTCACAATTTGAAGGAGACACCCAGCGCATACTATAATAATTATGGAACTAGCAGCAGATTGGACGAGCACGCCGGAAAGGCCGACGATACTTTTACTTTCAGCATTTCCCTTTTGAAACAGGGATTTTGTGAGAAAGCGTGATGCATGGTTATAGTTTGACATGCGTTCTTTTGGGGAGACTAGGTGGCCTTAAACAGAGCTTGACTAATATTCTATTTAGTATGTTCACGGATGTACGTCCTGAAGAGTCATGTGGTCCCTACGGGTGGGCTTTTCTCTGTCTTTGCACCTATGTAAGAGCAGCACTCACGTTCCTCAACCTCAAGATGGAAATACATCTGTGAACATGAATTGTGACGAAGGTTTTTGCGGTGTGTGTCCTGAAGAGTCACGTGGTCCCTACGGGCGGGCTTTTCTCTGTCTTTGCACTTATGTAAGGGCTCGCTCACGTTCCTCAACCTCCAAGGATATACATTTGTGAAAGCTGGGACTGCACTTAAAATCATGTTTCTTGTGGGGATTATTGGGGCAGTGATGAGTGAATGTGTGATTGTTTTGTAGGCGAGATGTTGAAAGATAAGAAGGATGAATCAGTAAATTTAGAAGAATCAACAAGCTGCACTACGGTTGCTCCCAGCGTATTAACTACACACTGTTACAATACCATACCAATCACCTATCAACTTTATTTTATTGTGTCGTATTTATTCACCATATTATTTATGTTTATCGATTTATTATTATCATCATTGCCCGCGAGTTAAGGTCGTAGGCGCGAACGTCAATTGCTATTCTTGAGCACCGGGAAATCATGTGCTCGTCATCACTAGTGAGGCCTAGCGCGTCCGAAGGACGCTGCGGCTTCACCTCTGCCAGCGTGGAACTACGGAGGGACTCGGGTTCTCCTGCACCGATTCGAGAGCATGGGGGTTCCAGCCAAAGTTAAGTAGCATGTCGTACTATATTAATCGATGGTTAGGTTAACATTTAGGTCTACGCTTACCTACGCTTACGTGTGCCTAATCCTGCCATATAAGACTAACGAGGGGAGAAGTCTGAGGCAGTGGAGGTGAGCGTTGATGCGTATCTTAAAGGGGGGCCTCCTGTAAACCTACTTCCAGGTCACAAGTCCTGGACGCTGCATCAGACTACCCTTCCGAAGAGCTACAGACAGACACCCATACAGTTAATTTAAGGAATGCTAAAAATATTGTCTCAGATCCGTGTTTATTGTGTAACCTTTCAGATTCTTGACACTTTCCGGGTTTATTATCTAACTTCTTAATCTGTTAACTTTTCCCATTTACCTACGAATCTTTAAACACAACGTAAGGTACTATTATTATCAAAACTAGACGATCACAACTATTTTATGGCCAATCTATTTCCGAATTTAACATTCAATTAACTATAATAATGTACAGGACTGTTAGCCGCATTGCTACACAGTGTGCACTAGGGTCTTGTTCCTACATGTTGAATCCAACTTGTACGCGTCTCTGTAATTTCCTTTGCAAATTGTAAGCAAATATTCATATTCCAGGTTAATTTTCCCTGTTAACTGTGAGCTGCCGGTCACTTTTTCGTTTTCACGTTTTGACAGGTGTTCACAGACAATAACTACGCACCAACACGACATTAATTTCTGTCGAGTCAATACACTTAAGTATTTTGTCGAATTTTATAAAGATCCTCGTCGCCAAATTGTTATATTCCTGATTGCGTGTACGTGGGTTTATATGGCACTATGATAAAACACACTTTTAATTGCTTTAACCTTTATTACGAATTAAATTGATCTAAAGAGTTAGGTACACAACTGCGCTTGTCTGAGGCAGAGACAAGAGAGCGAGCATAGTGTTGTGTCCACATGACACCAGGTTTAGGTTAGTCTTAGTCTTTCTTCTTCCATGTCTTTTTCTGCCTACGTAACGCGTATAATACCTGCGGCCACCCATAAAAAAGTTACTTACCAGTCCATACAAAAGTTACTTACCAGTATTTTGAAATTCGAGGTGCGTAGGTATAAGGCGCGTGTTTTGGACGATTGTGTGAAGATATACTACTGTATTTTCCTATATCGTGACGAAACCTGATTGCCTTACCTCCGGCTGATACTCGTAGATGGTAGGTAGGTAATTTAATACTTTATGAAGGACGTATTTGGAGAAAGGCTTGTGATTTGTTTATGACATAAAGGAGATCGCAAACAAATTATAGGCTTTCGGTTTATTTTCCGTTGAAAACTTTGTTGATACTGCATAATATTATATTCTTGTTTTCAATATAAATATTATGCTTTATAATTTTAGGGTTAAAATGAGCCAGAATAAAACGGATTAACCTTAAAGCGTAACCATTGAGATTTTTCGCTGTTTGATCCTGTCTTTTCTGTTTTTCTGGCAAATTTTCAAATAAAACTCTGACACTAGCGTAGCCACTAACTCAAATGATTATCTACCTACTCAGAAGTTTACGATGCTAGGGATTTGACAAAATTTTAAATAAATTCACTGTATGAGCTATCTATAAACTTACCTACCTAATCCTATTTCAAACCTTTGCTTTTGCTTTCCTCGCCTCCCGGTGGTCTGAGAGACTTTATACGATAATACGTCTCCGTCGTAAATGCATTTCCCGACAAAAATGGGCGGAGATTTTCATTTAAATAATATCTACATTGAATGCACCGCGCGGTCGTGTGCCTCGTAAGTTCCATTCTCCACCCGAGGCACTAGGGTTGACACGAAAATTGTGTCCCATGCCGCGTTTACATCACATCCAGTGCTCTAGGGCATCCCACTTAAAAAAATTATAGTCTGATCGCGTAAAGAACACCAAAGTAGTACGAAGAGGGTTGTGGCGACATGCCACTCACTCATTCATTCACTCCGCCTGTACACTCTCCTCGATACAATGTGAGTGGAGAGGGTACACGCGGGGACCGCCCGCCACGGTCATTCATTCACTGTGGGTGGTATTGAAGCTTACCTTACGCGCCGACAGCTTAGTTAGTGCGGTCATCTGTCAAGGATAGCAAAAGAGCGATTGGCAGAGTACTTCTTCTACTCAGAACTTGAGGAGGGCAAGCGTAAGCATGGCGGACAACTCCTCAGGTTTAAAGATTTGCTGAGCCGGCACACGAAGAAGTGCAGCACCTTGCAATGGGAACAGGAAGCGGCCGATCGACCGGAATGGAGAAAAACTATTAACACCAAAGTATCCGACTTTGAGTCGCTTCGGCGATCAGAGTTGGATACAAAGAGGGACGCACTGAACGCCCGTCCACTTCTGGCGATCAATGATAACTATTTGAACGGTGTGTTCGCATGTCCGATATGCGGAAAGACCTTTGCATCGGCTTTATGAGACACATGTGAGCACAAGAACGCCGGAGTTGAAGCAGTCGCCGTGGCCGAAACCGGCCAGGCAACATCATCATGGCGTCCTGCTGAGCTAAAACCTCTTTTGAGCTGAGCAAAGCTTTGCATGTAGTTTTGTACGATACAAAAGATATAAAAACCTGGTGGGTAACCATTTTTTTTTAAAAGGCTTCCGTATCTTGTAAATCCATCTGAGCAGCTACCACGAGTGCTTACTGTCACTGTCACTGTGATAAGTTGGATAAACAACCTTACTACTATAGTATTAGGATACATGACAGGCGTCCGGCACAGCTTTTTCGCACTCGTGGTAGCCACTCAGATCACACAAATAGACAGTCATAGTTCCCACATTTTTTTTTCTTCTTGGAGATTGAAATGCGCAGCGCAACGAGAGGAATTTAAATGGAGGTTCAAACTTTTATTTTTATCCACCAGGCCGCTGCCGCCGCAAATGGCAAAAAAATCTGGGGGAAGTTTTCAGAACTGAACTCTCAGTTTTTAAGTACGAATTGGGTTTGCTTGTGAGAAATTCTTTCTCGCTTTTGAGAAATCCCGGTGAGAACTTTAAGATCATTGCACAAACTCATGTGTTTGGCGTAATTCGTAACCATTCAAAAGCAGCGCATATTTTTTACCAAAAAATAAATAGAATATTATAGGACCCATGGTGTGTGGCGTGACGCTACTGTTTTTGTGTACGTGACAAGGTGTTGTTTTATAAAGTGACACCTGACTCAGGCAGGCGTGATTAAACACGATACTGAAGCAAAAAAAATATTTACAAAAATTTAAATAGGTCAGTGAAAAAATACCCAATCTCTCTTACTATTACACTAACACTTCCCGCGATTCGGGCGCCACATCGCGCGCGCGCTTTGAGAAGGCGGGGGTGTCCGCACGTCTCGGTTATTAAAGAACAACTTGAACAAGGCAATTACACCATAAAAAATGTATAGAAAAAAAATCATCTTTACATTTTTACTTTCAAGCGTTACTCAAACTATCGTCCCTGGGTCGGGTGTCACTGACCAAAACAACGCCCTGTATAAAAGAATATGTTTACTTTTGGTTGCCAAATTAAAAAGGAAAAAAAATAGTGCTCTGAAAGAGATGCGGTTTCTTTGACTTGGCAGGCTGGAATACCTCGTAGCATTGCTACGCACGCACTCCGACGACTCGTAGCGTGTCTACGTAAAGTGCTACGCGCTACGAAACCGCTACGAGTAGCTTGGTAACTGTGCGTTATGTATACTCAACATTATTGTTTCAAAGATTCATGGTTTAAAAAAATGCACGGGACTGGACTCGAAATCGTGCCGAAATTGAAAAAAGGTTGAAAAATTCGCATCAACACGTTGTGGTTCAAGTCCTGTCCCGAGATTTTTTATAACCTTATACTGAATCTACGAAACAAGCGTAATCAGTTACCCTCTTACCCTCCGAGTTATCAAACTACTTGACACAAAAAAAAAAAACAGGCACATTAAAAAATATTTTTTGATTTGAGCGGTTTCGTAGTCGGTGTTCGTAGTGCGCTACTCTTAGCTTTAAACTTTTTTTTCTTAACTTAGCCTCCGCATTCGTCACACTATGGTGCCAGATACGTAAAATACGACCAGCTAGGGGAGCACAATGTCACGATAAAAGTTTTATCCCATTATCGGCTATCGCCATCTTGCTTTATTTCACCGCGTGAAGCGAGACGCCGCTACCCGATAGTGGGATAAAACTTTTATCTCGAAGTTGTGCTTCCCCAGCTAATATACATTTCATCTCCCATGCTCGGAAAGTTTGCTGTTACTAGCAACTTACAACCGTGTAAAACCCGAATTTAACCAATCTGCATTTTTGTGCACTTCGAAATTTGAACGCCCTTGTTCTGCACGCCCCATGGTGTAGAAAAAGAAAAAACACTGGCCGTTTCACTAGATGCCATATAAATTCATAAAAGCTTCAGAAAGAAGAGCCTCGTTTAGACGCGACTCTCCACGACAATGCCCATTTTCTATACAAAACTGTGAATGCAAATGAGGCATAGGCATCTAAAGTCACGGAATAGAACATTCAGAAACGCGGTTTCTTCTTACAGTCTTTTTAATATTTTGTACACTATATTTATTTTAAATAACAGTAAATTAAAAAAATGCTTCGCTTCTGTTTTATAAAATAGATAATTATGGGTTGGTTTGTTAAATACATTATTTCAAACGATATAATTGAATTTATTTTTTATCTCTTAATATTTTAATTTTATATGGTAAAAGTTCAGAATGCACCCGGAAAAAAAAAACATTCTTTTATTTACATTATTTTTGTGTCTGGATAAATAAACTTCAGGAAATTATTAATAAAACGAATGGTTTTAATACAAACGAAGTTGAAAACTTTAGTGCGGCAGCCGTAACTACAATAAAATATGCTTTTAAAAGGAACTTATTTGACTCACCTGTTTTGCCTGTAAGTAGTTGCCTATAGAGTTTTTCCCGCTAGGCTAACAAAGTCATTTCCTCGCTTCTGTGAGATGAAAAGTTTTGTGTTTCGCACGAATGCAATATTATTTGCGTCTCGTGCTTCTGAATACCTCGCTACGCTCAGGTTTATTTTTTTGAACCACTCGCTACGCTCGTGGCTCAATTTTAGAAACCTTCGCTAGCTCGGTATTCAATACAAGCACTCGCCGCAAACAATAATTTTGCATTCTTGCATAACAAATAACTATTAATTATCCCACCTGCTAAATGAGCTCTTTAACTAAGTGCCCCTCTGGCTGCGAGTTTTGGCCTGAACAGAAGTGATTTTGATCCTTTTACGGGTTATCTCTTACCTTCCGGGTTAACTGAGGGATTAAGTGGTGACTCGACCGCATAAGGAGAGTAAAATGTTCATTGAGTTAAGGTCTATAAATAAGATAAATAAATAGTATTTTATTCCTTAATATTAATAAGTTTCACAGCCTCAATTTCAGTAAAAAGAAAATTGGGTAAAAATTTACAAATTGGTATAAAATATTATTATACCAACACACGAAGGATGGGACTATCCAACCTCTCGGCTATTGCTCGCAGGATACCGTTGTTGCTGGCCCGGACTCTGTATAGCAACGATACGCATCTGTTGCGGAGAATGACATGGAAATCGTCGACACGCGCCTCCGCAAACGTGCCCGAGGCACTAAAGTTCCGAGGCAACCCCAAAAGCATCCCGAAAGCATTCGCAGTATCCATGGTTTAGGTTGTAAGTACTTATCATTTAAATTTTTCTAAATTTGCAATTTGTGATTCAGAAATTCAGTGACGCTGGTAATTAAATATCGCTACAAATTGCTCTCTAATCTTACTAAGGCTTGAATCTACGTAATGAGATGATTTATACAGCGTCCAGTGGCACCTTCACTCACACTAGATGGGTGAAGAGTCTACTCGGCGCTACCGTACCTGGGACATTGTCAAGCCTACTCCATCTAATCCTAACATTATCCTTTTTAACCGACTTCAAAAAAGGAGGAGGTAGGTACTCAATTCAACCCGTATTTTTTTATGTCTGTTACCTCAGAACTTTTTTCTAGGTGGACCGATTTTGATGATTCTTTTTTTGTTTGAAAGGGTATACTTTCCGTGTGGTCCCAAAGATCTGATGAAGAACGGAACTCCTCAACGCACAGCAGCAGATCACTCGAAATGAGTGCTGTATGTACCTTTTCCCCAGTGGAGTCGATTTTTAACTTTATGTTAGAGATGGCTTTTCAAACTCTCCATCATTTACCACATAGTGATTTGTTGAAGATTTTTCTTCACGAAGTAGGTAGTACTACGTATCAACACTTGTATACTGGCGAACCCAAGTGCCTGGAATGAGAGTTTGGGGCGTCGTAATGTGTGTGATACAACCTCTAGTACAGTCGGCCACAGTCTCAGATACCCCTTTTTGTTCGATTGGCGCCCTTATGCCGCGCGCGATAAGAGATACCATGGGATATCTGAGATTGTGGCCGACCGTACCTACGTTTAACGAGGCCTAAGGTGAATTGCGGAATCTAGGGTTCTTTATCTGTATTGTGGTACTGCCGTAGGTAAGGCCTAAGAGGAAGTCTGTACGAATGGAGTTAACACCAAATCGTCTATTTCTAGCCTAAGCGAGACATGCATGAATGACAAGCAAATATTGTTTTTTTTTTTTTTAGTTTATATGAGGGGTGTTATAAGTTTGACCACTTTGTGTGTCTGTCTGTCTGCGTGTGTGTCTGTGTGTCGGTCTGTGGCACCGTAGCTCTAAAACGGGTGAACCGATGCAATGGAGGCATTTTTATTATTATTTAAAAGTAGGTTTTTATAGCGAGTGTTGTTAAAAATGTTTCAACAAGATCGGTTCAGCCGTTTATGATATACCTAATCTCATTTTAAGCTAATTATCGGGGAGTTTAAAATTTTTATTTTGTAGTTATAACCAAGGTTGGGTATTCGCGAGTGGCAAATCTAGTTTTTTATTTTTTTAGGGTAAGGCGGAAATAAAAACGGTAGCGAGAATGCGTCGGTATTCTTTCCCGCGGGTGACATATTTGCTCTTGTCGCTAGGCTTTATTGCTGCTTTCATCGCGTAACATTCCGTTTACATTCCTCCCCTCGTAGTTTTTGCAATGTAGTATCTGCTCACTTCAGGCTAGTTATAGCCTTTCGCGTCGTATCACGGAAGATAAAGCCCGTTTTCAACTGACGGTTAAAAGATGAATTCAATGCACCTCATAGATGGCGCTTACAGGCATGGCCATAGAACAACCAGGGGCCTTAGCCTGTAACGCAATGGTGCCAAAATGTGCTGTGGCTTCAATTACGATTTATTCAAGCTGTCGGTCCTTTTAATTTTTTTTTTAGTACAGTAAAGACTATTCTGATTCTAATTCTAGATGATTAGTTCGCTGGTTGTAGGAGAAAAACGAGGAAAACCCGGTTTTGTCCTTCTACTGAGACGCCATCGACACGCCATTGCGTTACAGGCTAAGGCCCCAGGAAGTGACTTCGTCAAAATTAATCTCTGCTAAGCGTTTGACAGCCACGTCCCGGTTCTTCTATGTGCCTATAAGCACCATCTATGAAATGCTTTGAATTTGTGCTTTTAAAACTAACGGGCCATTGGTTATTTTTTACCACAGGCACAAAGGTTCACCTAGGTAAACGTTTTTATGTGGAGGGCTTTTACTTTCTTCCTGCTAATGAGTCATCTTGCTTCCCATACTTTCCGCATGACTCTCACTCTTGTTAAAGTGGGAGTCGTGTAAATGGGGGATTGCCGGGAACGACTACTACTTGAGTGGAGTTTGGAAATGTGCGTGTGGGATCCTAAGTAAAGTGCCTAGGCGTGCCAACATTATGGTTGGTTGTTAGTTAGTACCTACGCGTAAGATATTCTTGTGTCTCTACTGTAACAAATATCCGCCGTCCAGAATAGGACAACAAATCGATAATGTGGAAGATATTTTGCGTCCGGTCAAAAAAAAAATAACATATCGGACCCCCGACATTTTAGCTTCAAAGCATACATCACTCAGACACTCTAGAAAATCTACTTTCAAATTAAAAAAAAAACCGCATCCAAATCGGTTCATCCGTTTAAGAGCTGTTTTCGAGTATTTTGACGCTCGACGGTTGACTAGATTTCTAGAAAATAAAGGCTCTGGGCCACATTATACTACTCCTCCGGAATGTAGGTATTTGTAGAGATCATCCAGCCAGCGTCTTCGCGGCCTACCTCGACTTCGATGTCCAACTGCTGGCACCCATTCCGTGGCGATTCTTGCCCACCTATCTAGGCGCATACGGCTGATCTGGACGGCTGGGCCGGACAACAAATTAAGTTATGTAAAAAGTACCGTAGGTACTTTTTGTAGCAGGGGCCTTAGCCTGTAAGACAATGGCGTATCAATGGCGTCCTAGGTAGAAGGACAAAACCGGGATTTTTTCGTTGTTCTCCTACAACCAGCGAACTAATCCTCTAGGATTAGACTCCTAATATTCTTTGCTGTACTACAATAACATTAAAAGGACCGACACTGGACCGACAGCATCAATAAATCGTAATTAAAACCGTCAACCGGAAGCCCATTTTGGCACCATTGTGTTACAGGCTAAGGACCGGGGGGTTACCCTTGACGCTATTGCGATCAAATTGAAAAAGTTTTAAAATTAATTTCTCTTTGAATTCGCATAGTAATGCTTTGATTTAAATACTTTATAATGTTTATTCAAAGGTAAGGCTGTTTTATTCAATAAAAACACAAAATGCGTCTTAATTTGTAAAATATTTAATTTTGTAAATTGCGCCATATTGCGGCCGCATTGGAAAAACGCGTCAAGGGTAGAGGGGCTGGTATCACAAGATTCTTGCCCACCTATCTGGGAGCATACGGCTGATCTGGCCGGCTGGGCCGGACAACAAATTAAGTTATGTAAAAAGTACCGTAGGTACTTTTTGTAGCTGGTATCACAAGATTCTTGCCCTCCTATGTTGTGGGTGCATACGGCTAATATGGCCGGCTGGGCCGGACAACAAATTAAGTTATGTAAAAGGTACCGTACCTTTTGTAGTATCAGAGAAGTTTCTATGTTCTATTAAACAATTTCGCCCTTCGCCGCTGGTATTAAGAACTACAAGCTTCCTTTCGCGTAATTAATCTCTTCAGATTACGGCAATAAATCTCACAGGCTGGGCTGCGAGCGAAAGTGATTTAAAACGATTCAGATTATTACTTTGAGCTTTCATTGAAATTAAACCTACCCTCGATCTTAGTACCTACCTATCCAGTGTTTTAAATATACCTACTTACTGTTAAGTTCTAACGGAGAAACACTATAATTATTTCTGTTTCCGTGAGTGATTTACAACAACAAATAAAATTAAATCTCTTTTTTTTGCGTCTCGTAGGTAGGTACGGTCGACCACAATCTCAGATACCCCATGGCAGCTCTTATCGCGCGCGGCATAAGGGCGCCAATCGAACAAAAAGGGGTATCTGAGACTGTGGCCGACTGAACAAGTAAGGAGCAGGAGAAACTGGAGTGGTGGTAGAGAAATAAATAAAAAAGTATAATAAGTAACTATTCGAAAAGTCGTACAACAAAAGTGGTTGGACATCACATTTAGAATTTAACGTAGGTAGGTACTTGGAATAAAGCTATTTAAAAATTGCCCTGTATTGAGATATGCCTACCTAACTTACCCATGCCTATTCCCATTACACGACAAGTTTGGGGACGAAATTGCTGGCAAAAGCTGTCTCTACAGGGTGCACTCTAAGTCAATAGCGGAACTTTAAGTAGGCTATCAAACAACTTGTACTAGGTGGCGAAAAAAATGGACTGAAAAAAAATTCTGCTGTTCCATACAAAAGGTCGACTCAGTACTGCGCCAAATGTTTCATACATTTGGCGCAGTACTGAGTCGACTGCTGATATATTTTTCGCACCATTTTTTTCGGCACCTAGTACAAGTTGTTTGTATTGATCAGTAGACATCATACTTAAATTTCCGCTATCGACTTAGAGTGCACCCTGTAGTCTCTACCTAAGACAAACATGCTCGCAAGTCGCAAGTACTTAGGTACAGTCAACAGCATGTAAAGTGGCCCGTAACGTTACAATGTCGCCCGTAACGTTACTGAATAGAGTGCACGCGTTTAAGGATCGACGTGCTGTCGACTGTACAAAATTACAATGCGCGGGCTTCCTCGTAACGTCTGTCGATGTGAAATAATGGCGCTTATCTTCCCACCGCAGACTGAATACGACGTCTAAAGACGCAAGGATTGCGCTATAAGGTTCAATCATTTTCTTCAAGCTTACTGCCTTTAAAAAAGTTGGCTCCGCACGCACCGCTTAGTCGTCCTAGCTCACAGGAAAGACAAATCCATAATATTTCCAGTGGGCTAGGCCGACTAAGCTGTAAGGATGGTGGGTACTTATAGATGCTGGATTAGTAGGTATCTATAGATGCTGGATGCTCTTATTCATCAAAGTACATAGAGCGATAAAGACATAACTATGTATAAGTATCGAGTGTCGTCGATATGATTGCTCATTCTAAGCCAAAGCCGACAGAGAGAGTTCGGCCACCCTACTCCGATCCCAGATACCCGAAGTTAACAGTCAGCGATACCTACGCTACCTACCCTTGGTTGTTACCTATTGTTCCTAGCTGCCGGTTTCTGAATTGTCTGCAGAGACAGGACGATACCTACTTACCGATTTGCTTAGCGAATTTTTCAATTCAGAAACCGGCAGTAAGTCTGGTAAAAAACTTAGGGCAATAAGGCTAGGGCATGCACCCGGTTCCACCCGGTTCCGAAATACCCGGGTATACCCGGTTCTGACGAGGTATCTGCAGAACCGGTTCCGAAAAACTATACCCGGTTCCCCCGGTTCTTTATAAAAATCTAAAAAGTTACTTAATTCCGCAGTAATAGCTGTATTTCCTCGGCCCAATTCCGATGATAAGTGCAGGGGTATTGTCAACCTCGTACAGCACTTGTCAAGGAACGAAAATTATGAAGTTATCAGCACAGATGAGGTGGGAAATGTCGGCAAAAACGATGTTATTCTTGTCCTAACCTCGACAGCCTCAAGTTCGAGACCACGTAGACGTAGACATCAATCAGTATAGAAATTGAAAATGGTGGAAGTTGTTGTAGCATCCTTTCGCTAGCATTATGTAGGTATTACCAAAGAGCATATAATACAGTATTACTATTTGATGATGATTCCATCCGACTGGATTCGGTCATGGTGACTGTTGCGGCTGGGGAAGGCGTCGGTCATTTGCCGTCATGTGACTTATGTAGCCTATGTTGGCTGTAAAAGGGCGGTTTCACCTTCTTCTTTTATCCTTTTACTCCTCCGTGGAGTCTGGGGCTGACACAAGGGCTTTCCATTTGTCTCTTTTCATGGCTAGGGAGGATAGCTCTGGCCAAGTTGATCCCTTCTCTTTCGTCTCAGAGAGAACTTATCTTTTCCACTGGGACGGTCTTCCGTGTCGTCGTGAGCTTCCGGCGGGTTTCCAGTCGAGAGGCACCTTCGGGATGTGGTGATCGGGTCTACGCAGGGTATATCCCAGCCAACGCCATTTGCGTTTCCTGATGTCTTGGGCTACGGGTTTTTGTTTGGTGATCTGCCACAGTTCGGCATTTGAGATGGTGCCAGTTGTTGGGCCAGTGTCTTCGTAAGATGCTTCTTAGACAGTTGTTGACGAAGACCTGGATCTTGTGTGACACAGCTTTTCCGACCTTCCGGGTTTCGCAGCCGTTCAGTAGGGCCGTTTTCACGTTGGAATTGAATAAGTGGATCTTCTTGGTTCTAAGAATGCTAGGACTTTTCCAGATATCCTTTAGTTGGGCAAAGGCTCGTCTAGCTTTTTTGATACGCCTTTTAACATCCCGTTCAATCCCTCCTTTCGGTTGCACCTACACGTTAAAATTCCATTGGAGTAATTATACTGTATGGCCGCTGGCGGTCTACATCTGAGTTCATCGCGTCTGGCATCAAGAGCAGCTCTTCGTCTGGCATCAAGAACAGCTCTTCGTTTGGCCGTGAACTCGGAGATGTTTGATTTGTATATGGATTTAACGGTTTCACTTACTTTTACTTTTGTTTGATTTGACTGTATGCCGCCACACGGCTCGGTCTTCAGCCTGCTCTTCCCATGTCAAATGGTCGATTGCACAGCTTTTATGTGGCGTTTCTGCACGTCCTTAAACCTAAGGTACTTCCCGCCTTTCTTGATTTCCCATTCCTATGAGCATAAGTATTTAAGAGCTATGCCGCTAACAAAGTGTGGTGCCTGAAAGGATATTCTCCTCAGCAGGCTAAATTTGTAATCGTTTACTCAGCTCGCTAAGTGACAGGAGCTTAGACGTGGTTAGTTGTTGATCCTGACTGTGTAGTCTGATTTTGTGTAAGATAATTATATTTTTGGAGTTCCTTTATTATTCCTGTTACTTCATGATAACAATGCCAGTTTTTATTTCATACCTGTTAATAATGTCATATCCAGCCTATCCTTTCAGTTTTTCAGTGATTTATTTGATAATTATGAAACTTACAGTTTTATCGGTCGGAACCGGGTAGAACCGGGTTACCCGGTTCCGACTGCTCCCAGAACCGGGTATCAAAAATCTGGAACCGGAACCGGTTTTGCACGCCCTAAATAAGGCCTCGGTATAACTTTACTAACAAAAGGCTTTTTAAATAAGAAATTTAAGTTGGAAGATCATTTACTTTATTAGGCGTGGTTGAAGAAAAAACTAGAAACGGCGAGCGCAAGGCAAAACGGGCAAAACATCTTTTACGCTCGCTGCTTTTAGCATACACGATAAAAAGACGCTGAGGCTATTTTGCTATTTTGGAAAGAGGCTATTTTGCTAGCACTAAGTAGCAATGTAGTCTCTTTCTGCACCCATGGCAAACTTGCTGGGTCTCCGCGTGTGGTGGTGTTGTGTTGAGTGGTGATGGTGGTGTGTTGGACTGGCATTTTATTTTAGGTTACTCTGTGAACCTTGGGTAGATTTTGAAACGCAAGCAACGCAATGCCCTGTCAATCAATTTTTTTTTTCAACATGGCCGAGTGTTACGGAAAGGTTGTTTGCGGTTAACTTTACCACAATTACTGATCCAATAAGCTCAAAACAATGCGATTACATAGTCTTACTATATAATGTAAGTCACGGAACTATGTAAGATTGTGTCCGTAAGTAATATCCAACGCAGCGACTAGATTTTCCCTCAACTAAGCACTTATCTTGGAACTTGGGAAGTCGTGGCCTCTATCCGTATTTCGCTGTTTCCGCTGAACAATTACTCCCTTTGCATTGCAGGTTTCCTGAAGATGCCATTAAACTCCGTATCAGAAACGAAAAAAGTTATCAAAGTTAAATATTCCTTTTCTTTGAAGAGAAAGAATGCACCGTATCTGGGCAACGAAAACTGTATTCTGAAGCCAGCCGGAGACTCCAAGGAGAACGCAAAGCCTTCTAACGTCCCTGGTGACGATTGCAAAGAGATAAAGCCACGGAAGCGGCCTTTTAAAAACACATATCTTAATACATTGAACGCATCCAAAAGGCTTAAAAGTATTACTGGCACGCCCAGGCCTGTAGGTGAGTTTCAAGAGTATAAGCTTAAATATTTTTTATTCCTCCCGCACAGTTACTCTATTATGATAAAAATAAACGGCTGCAAAAGTGCCATAGTGACATGGAAATTATAATCAGTCTCATGTTGGTGGAAAAGGTATTAAATTATGCAATTAGTTTCAAACATGTGCGGGGTCAAATGTACAGCAAGACTATACCATCCTGATCTCCTGTGTAGTACATTATTTTATTAGAAAGCTGTATGAAACCTGCCACTAAGATTGTGATATTCAAACACCCATGTCACGCAATTAGTTTGGATAATCGAAGTTCTACTGTACTATGTAATGTTTTCTATTGACCACCAAGTGTGTTCTAAGTGAACTGGCCTCAACCAAGCAAATTACATATTCTATCGCATTGAAAGTGCTATAACCCGTGTCATTAAAGAAAACATTTAGGACGGAGTTAAAAAACTAGCGTTGTCTCGCTTTGGCTGTATTAATTAGAGTGAGAGGGTGAGTGTTTTGAAGTTCATCCTGAATATTTTCTTTGATGACACGGGTTATACATGTAGGTATGTTATACTACTTCTTATGTCCAATCTCCTTTATAAGTAACAACATTGCCACAGAACAGTGTGTCTTTGTGTCATTGCTTCTTGTGAGTTTAAATTTTAATTCCAGGGATATCTTGTGAGCCAGACCTGGTTATCCGAGGTAAACCGCCAGCGTCGAGCGCTGAGATGTTGAATGGCCACCACCAGATGGATACGCAGTACAATGGGAGCAACGGAGCCAGCAAGAAGACGCCCATCGCAACGCTGTCCAATCTTGGCAACACTTGCTTTCTTAACAGTGTTCTTTATACTCTGAGGTGAGGAACACTAAACTACACATACAGGGTGTTGAGTCGGTTGGTGACACCCGACTCAGGGATAATAGTTTTAGTAACGCTTGAAACTAAAAATGAGTAACATTTTTTAAAACTCCATTTGTTCTATAAATAGGTCCATTTGTTCTATAATAACCGCGACGCATACCCCCGGGCTATTCAAAGGGCGCGCGCGATGTTGCGCCCGATATTGCGAGTGCGGCCGCTAGCGATGGTATAGTAAGGGAGCCCACACGTTTTTTTTTTTTTTAATTCAATTTCGTGCAAATAATCACCCCTGAATTTTATGTCACTTACAAAACAACACCTTGTATACTCTTACACCTATACCTCGCCCTTATCCACAGCCTTCTTTATCTCTCAAGCCATGCTGTTAAGTTTGGCAACCTCGCATTTAAGGACTGCGTGAACCGGTTGTCTGTCTTGTAAGACTATCTAATAATTATTTTTCCAGCGACTTAATAAATCGTTATCCCGTGGGAAAGAAAACGTAGATAAAGGTCTTTCTTCTCTCTTTAGACTTGAGTCGTAATTCGACTTACAGCAGGGCACACAACACCAGCGAGGCATTTGAAAATAAATTCATGATTTAATGTTGTGTTACGATTGGTTCTCTAGGATCAAATTGTAACTACAAATCGTAACTAAAACTATAAAAATACTCTAAAAACATACCTTAAGCTGGCAAGTCAAGTTAGGCTGTTTTAAAGCAATGAATAACTAATAAATTACTTAATTTTCACTCACAATATCAGCCACACAACAAATCAAAACAAATCCTTACGTCAAATGAAGATGACGTATTATCCAGCTAACTTAAAACTACAAGAAAAATGGTATAAAAACAAACAGCATAACTGCCATGTTATTTAGCCGGGTATGTATTATGTGACTAAAATTAATGGTTTCCAGCCAGAGTTGAAGTTAGTGAGACTCGGATTAGTTTTAATTTGGTCGTACTATCATAATGGCTTCTGACAGACAGTGCACTGCGTAAACCGGTTCACGGGCGACGTTGCCAGGACTTGCACAGCACGGCTTGAGAGATAAAGAAGGCTGTGCCTTATCCATATTATGGTAAACAGATAGTGCGTAAAACGTCTGAAAAGGCGTGATACTATGGACCTCAGTAGTTTATAAACTACTCAAACTGAAGAGAGATCCTCAAAGGAGGATCAAACTCTGCTCAACTTAAGACACTCGCACGCTTATAGTCTACGGACTGATTACAAATCAAAGAAGTACAATTTTTTTTTTATGGTAAACAGAAAGACATTCAATTAGCCAGCTGGTTGCTAAATAAAATTGTGAGCCACCTTAGCCTATTCTCTAAAAATCCAGTCAGTTGTAAACACTGTCAAGAGATGTTTTTTTGCTGGATTTGTTCTTATTTATTGGAAGCAACAATTTGACTGTCAGTCTGACATGGGCATTGACAGAATGGCGGCGAAGAGTAGACTTTATAGATAGGTGGTCGGTAGGAAAACCTGCAGCTCGAACGGCAGCGCGCGCCATACTACAAAGTTGTATTACAATCTCTTTAATCTCATACGCAAGCATCCCCCTTTTCAGATACGCACCCCGTTTCCTCCACAACCTCCACCATCTGGTTTCCGACCTGGCCAGTGTCGAACAGAAGCTCGGCAGCATCAGGTTGAAGAGTTCCTCGCTGGGACGCAGCGCAGCCGGCCTGGCCTCATCCGGCACTCGCTCCTGGAGCAGCAAGGACTTGCTGTCCCTCGGCCAGAACGACAGTAGCACCGCTAAGACTAAGATTCAGGTGACTCCTTTGGGCTCATCCTACACTGCACCGGACATCTGTAGGGTCATCCCACACTACATTTAAATTGCTGCGGTTTTTCATTTAATTTTGTACACACGACAACACGACAGAGTGTACACTTTTATTGTTAAGTCGCCTGTAACGTAACCGAGTAGAGTGCTAGCGTGTAAGGGTCGACGTGCTCTCGTGTGTACGCGCGAAAAAAAAAACACTTCTCCATTCAAATGTCTATCGCCAATCGACACCATTTGTATGGAGTAATGAATTTTTTTTTCGTGGTGTTTTAATTTTGGGATTTGGCTTATAATCATGCAACAAAATAGCTTCGTTTTCGTTATTGTAAGAAAACTGTATTATCACCAAGATTTAGTATTATTTGATGAAGTTCCATGGTGTCTGTCAACGGTGCCGAAAAAGAATCAATTACATCTTCTGTGTCCTTCTATGAAGCCTTTCACCACTGACCACTGACTTGTGAACTTGGCTCCAATTCCAGATAGCAACCGAGCGTCTCCACGAGACCTTTACCAGCCTGCGCGCGGCAGAGACGAAATGTCTGAACAGCAACTCTGCCGATGCCACCCCCGAGCCATTCGCTGCTGACGCCTTCCTCTGCGCTCTGAGAGACGTCAACTCCACTTTTGAAGGTAAGCGCCTCTATTATCTAAAATTTCCACTCAACCTCTGAGCGTCAAAAAACGAAAAAAACTAAGGCCTTTGCATCTACGCAAAGAGATGATTTATACAGTGTCCAGTGGCACCTTCACTCACACTAGATGACTGAAGAGACCACTCGGCGCTGCAGTGCCTGGGACATTGTTTTAGATGGAGTAGGCTTGCCCAGCACCTATACCATCCTGACAGCTTAGTCGGCCTAGCCCACAGAAAAGACTAGTCAATACGTGTGGAGCCAACTAAGCCGTGGGTTTCCTTAAGATGTTTTCCTTCACAGTTAGCAAGCGTCAAAACACTCGAAAATAGCCCTTATTAAAATGAACGAAATCTATTTTTTTATTTTTAAAAACGTTTATTTTTATGGTGGATATTTTAAATAATACAGGGGCTGGTAGAAAACCATATCTTTTTTGTAGTCTGAAGATCTTGATCAACGACTTGTAAATTTCTTGGAATGGAAAAATCTCCATTGATTTCGATCAGTGGCTACGGTCTGGAATTTTATAGTTTTTATCCATGCATGAGGCAATGGAAGATAAAGCACCCGTGCAAAATCGGTCGGCAGCCAATGTGTTAACAATACATGCGAAAATGCTGTTAGGACGCGCACAGTGTTTGTTCAGTAGTTCTCTGACCCTTTAAACTTGTCTTTACATTACTCGGTAAGCATTTGAAATTTGGAAAAAAAACAAATCAACCTTACGCTCCTGGATTCCCCAGGCAACTTTCAGCCTTTGGCCTCTTATAACAAGCCCTACTTTCTTCCGCCAGGTAACCGGCAGCAAGACGCCCATGAGCTGCTAATATGCATCCTGAACAACATACGGGAGACCTGCCGAGCTCTCAGCGCGCGCACCTCGCGGCTCCATATACATGAGAATGGAGACAGGTGAGTTTAGTTTTAAGGGAATGAGATGAGACTCGCTAACTTTGAAGGAAAACATCGTGAGGTGACTTGAGCGTCTGAGGCATAGTACCGTCAGCGCGAAAATCGCCACTGCGCAAGTGCGCTGGCTGGTTTTTATTAAAAACTAGCTTTTGCCCGCGACTTCGTCCGCTCAGAATTTTTTTTTTCTCGTGGGTTTTTCCGTTGTTTTAATGGTTATTCTGCTATTCGGGGCGGAGAGAAATGCAACAAATCAAAAATCATAAAAGTCGGTCCACCCGTTCTCGAGTAATAAATGGGCTTGTACGGTCTGCCACTTACACAGATACTCCAGGGCAGCTTTTGCCGCGCGTGGCATAAGGGCGCCAATCTAACAAAAAGTGGTATCCTTCGAGTACATACTTGTACACACAACAGCACGTCAGAGTGTACAGTTTTGTTGTAAAGTCGCCCGTAACGTAACCGAGTAGAGTGCTAGCGTGTAAGCCTCGACGTGCTGTCGTGTGCACAGGCAACACCTTGGTCACTAATAATATAACAATGTAATTTATCTTTGGTGTACAATAAAGAGTTATCTATCTGTTACCCTTTTTGGAATTATTTTTATATTCCAAATTATTGTTATTACTTATGTCTTTTTGTATTTGATGTTTGTCAGTTCGCCTCCAAGGGTCCATTAAAAGACCATCTTTCCCAAAGAACCCAATTTTTCAGTTGTAATCCTCCACACTATGTATACAAGGTGTTACAAAAGTACCTAACTCTTTTTACAGGGTAATAGCACCCGGTGATAGGGATCACAACCTAAATGTTTATTTTGCTCTATGACGTTCCATTAATTTTTAAATTAATAAAATGTGAACGATGTGGCGGGAGAAAAGTATTTTTTAAATATTGTTTTCATTGACTTTCACAATGTTTTAATGTAAATGCACCTACACGCACAAACATATTTTTAAATTTGAGTTTTTAACAAAAACAAAAGTTATGAAAATGTTTAAATTTTATAAGGATTTAAAATATAAAATAAATTTTTTTTTTTCAACTTTTGACATCCTGTTGACCAGTAGGTTACACCCTGTAAAAAGAGTTAGGTACTTTTGTAACACGTTGTATATCTACAACTCTCCCCCTCAGCAATGGCATAGCGCGGCCGGCGATCGACGGCGACGGCGGCAAGCCGGTGCTCGGGCTCCGCAAGTCGTGGAAGAAGCGGGCGGACGCGCGGGGGGCGGAGCGCCGCGCCTCCCCGTCCGACGAGCGGGCGGCGCCCCCTTCCGAGCCGCGCCCCGCGCCGGACTTCGTCGCTGATGACTTCGAAGGTAGGAACCATCAGTGTCTCACTGTCTGTGTATCGCTCCGCAAGTGGTGGAAGAAGGGCGGACGCGTGAAGGGGCGGAGCGCCGAAGGTAGGAACCATCAGTGTCTCACTGTCTGTGTATCGCTCCGCAAGTGGTGGAAGAAGGGCGGACGCGTGAAGGGGCGGAGCGCCGAAGGTAGGAACCATCAGTGTCTCACTGTCTGTGTATCGCTCCGCAAGTGGTGGAAGAAGGGCGGACGCGTGAAGGGGTGGAGCGCCGAAGGTAGGAACCATCAGTGTCTCACTGTCTGTGTATCGCTCCGCAAGTGGTGGAAGAAGGGCGGACGCGTGAAGGGGCGGAGCGCCGAAGGTAGGAACCATCAGTGTCTCACTGTCTGTGTATCGCTCCGCAAGTGGTGGAAGAAGGGCGGACGCGTGAAGGGGTGGAGCGCCGAAGGTAGGAACCATCAGTGTCTCACTGTCTGTGTATCGCTCCGCAAGTGGTGGAAGAAGGGCGGACGCGTGAAGGGGCGGAGCGCCGAAGGTAGGAACCATCAGTGTCTCACTGTCTGTGTATCGCTCCGCAAGTGGTGGAAGAAGGGCGGACGCGTGAAGGGGCGGAGCGCCGCGCCTCCGCCCCCTTCTGAGCCGTGACCCAGACTTCTCGCTGATGACTTCGAAGGTATGAACCATCATTACTGTCTGGGGTATCGCTGGATCAAGGTTTTAGTGAACTTGCTTGCAGGGTTGTTAAATGATAACGCCAGTTTGAAGAATGAAATGTGAATGAATAATTTATTTACAGGAAGCAGTATGTATACAGAATCTTACGAACTATCTTCCAATCAAATATTGACATTTGGTTGGGGCATTCGGTGGCCCGCACCGAGCTAAAAGAAAAAAAAAAACATTTTCATCGTGTTTTCTAATTATTTATATTGTGGCTGTAAAAGGAAGACCATTAATATATTCCGTCACTTCATAGATTAGTTTCTGATAACTAAAATGGTTGAATCCTTGTTCCAGGCACAATGGTGATGCGCACCACGTGCCTCGAGTGCGAAACGGTGCGTGAGCACTCGCAGGCGATGTGCGACGTGTGCGTGCCCGTCGCAGACGACGGCGAGGCTTCCGCTGACGAGGCCGAGCCCTTCCGCGCCGCCGCCACCGCCGCCGAGTGTCTGCGCGACCAGAACAAGGTTTGACCCTTATTACTGGGCGGTAAGGACGACGGAGAGGCAGTAAGGACGAGGCCGAGCCCTTCCGCGCTGCCGCAACCGCCGCCGAGTGTCTGCGCTTCCAGAACAAGGTTAGACCCGTATTACCGGGCAGTAAGGACGATGGAGAGGCAGTAAGGACGATGGAGAGGCAGTAAGGACGATGGAGAGGTAGTAAGAACGATGGAGAGGCAGTAAGAATGACAGAGAGGCAGTAAGGAGGACGGGGAGGCGGTAAGGACGAGGCTGAGCAGTTCGCCGCCGCCACCGCCGCCGAGTGTCTGCGCGACCAGAACAAGGTTTAGACCCTCATTACTGGACAGTAAGGACGACGGAGAGGCAGTAAGGTAGACGGGGAGGCTTCCGCGGACGAGGCAGAGCCCTTCCGCGCCGCCGCCACCGCCGCCGAGTGTCTGCGCGACCAGAACAAGGTTTAGACCCTCATTACTGGACAGTAAGGACGACGGAGAGGCAGTAAGGTAGACGAGGAGGCTTCCGCGGATGAGGCCGAGCCCTTCCGCGCCGCCGCCACCGCCGCCGAGTGTCTGCGCGACCAGAACAAGGTTAGACCCTTATTACTGGGCGGTAAGGACGACGGAGAGGCAGTAAGGACGACGGGGAGGCTTCCGCGGACGAGGCCGAGCCCTTCCGCGCCGCCGCCACCGCCGCCGAGTGTCTGCGCGACCAGAACAAGGTTTGACCCTCATTACTGGGCAGTAAGGACGACGGAGAGGCAGTAAGGACGACGGGGAGGCTTCGGCGGACGAGGCCGAGCCCTTCCGCACCGCCGCCTCCGCTGCCGAGTGTCTGCGCGACCAGAATAAGGCACCTGTCACGTACTACGCCGGCGGCCTCGCGTATTGAGGTTTTTGCTAGCCTGCTCTGAGCTTTGTCCTCCGTGGGACTCGGCCTGCGACCTCGATGAACGCTTTTCTGATGCCTCAGACTTACAAGCAAACAGGCTTCAGATTTTTCTGGCGCTTGTAAATCTTCTCTTATATCTGACTATTATTTTAAAAAACTTGCATTATGATTTTTCGGAACAACAAGCAAAAACATGATTGCTATAAATCCAAATTACCTACATAAAAAAAAAAATGAATGCAAAGACCAGCCTTCACTTATTATCCTTTAAAAAACAGTTGAATTTTAGAGCGCGCTTACTCATCTGACCCTAAAAATTTATTAACTTACTTCAGATTTTGTTGCGGCCCGTCCTTGGCGCATGACATAGACATAGACATTATTTATTGATAATATTAATATTAAGTCATTTGAGTATTTTAATATTATAGCATTAAAATAGGGTAGGTAATATTAAATTATCTTTGTAATATAATTTGGGATTATCACATTATGTCAATAGTAGGTAGGTATGTATATTAAAATATTAATACAATCGAATCAAATTAAAATTATTGGAAATGATATTTAAAATAAATTATATTTAAATCATGGTCATATTCAATGTAACATAACGTGTATGTTGAATAAAAATTAATGTCAAATAAAAATAATGTCAGGATATAAATTCAACCTACAAGAGCTGTAGGTTTTTTGTCCGGCACTAGGAATTCGTCATAGCTGTAGAAGCACTTCTCGATAAGCCATTTTTTTATTTTGTTTTTAAATTCGCCTTCGCTACATGCATTCTTAACATCTGCCGGAAGTTTATGATATACCCGAGTGGCCCCTGTTCCCTATAAGTCTGTGCATCCCTGACCTACAGTAAATGACCTTCCATCTACCCGCCCCACAGTATTGGTGCAGCGTGTGCCTCCGTTACGTGGAGGCGCGCCGCTCGGTCGGCTACGCGCGGCTGCCGCGGCTGCTCGTGCTGCAACTGAAACGGTTCAGCGGCGGCATGCAGAAGATAACACGCCACGCGCCCACGCCCACCACCATGGCTTGCTTCTGCGAGACTTGCGCGAGACGACCCGCCGACCAACCGCCCAAACACAGGTAGAAGAAAATTTTAAATCGACAGGTTCAAAAGATCATACTCCTGCTTCTACGGCATGTTTCTGCGAGTCATTGCCAGCCGCCCAAATATAGAAGAGGCTTATTAACGACAATTTAGGGCTCATGGTCGCTCACTAATGCTCGCCGCCATGGCTTGCTTCTGCGAGACTTGCGCGAGACGACCCGCCGACCAACCGCCCAAGCGTAGGTGAGACTTTACGAAAACTTTAGGGCTCAAAATCGAATACTCGTATAATGCGCCGCGCGCCCATGCTATAGCATAAGTGAGGCTTTTGACGAAGACTTGAGGGTTGAAAGTCGTTCGGAAGGCTGCCATCGAGCTGGCTCAGGCTTGAACCTTGTTACGCCCTAGTATAGGTGAGGCTTTTGACGAAGAGAAAAGGGCTGAAATTCGCTCGCTAAGCTACGCTCGTGCTGCAACTGAAATGGTTTAGCGGCGGCTTGCAGAAGAATATACCCCACGCGCCCACGCCCACCACCATGGCTTGCTTCTGCGAGACTTGCGCGAGACGACCCACCGACCAACCGCCTAAACACAGGTAAAAGACAACAACTGTGTAGGGTTGAAAATCGACCGGTTCAGAAGATCTTACTCCTGCTTCTATGGCTTGTTTCTGCGACTTTAGGGCTCAAAATCGAGAGATTCCGCTGTCATGCAGAATCTAATGCGCCGCGCGCCCACGCTTCAGCATAAGTGAGGCTTTTGACGAAGACTGGAGGGTTGAAAAATGTTCTAAAAAGCTATCTCCTACAGACAACCTGTGGATTGTAATCTATGCCCAGTAATCATTAGGTAGTTCATCTAAAAGGCACTTTCTTTACTTATCAAACTAAATTATCACCTTTTTCCATTAAATCACGGTTTTACTCACTTTTTGTTGAGACTAGCCACGGCGTCGTGAGGGCGTCTCCTTCTCCATGATTAAGGTCTCCGAATGAGAACCGAAACTAGTCGGCTACACCGACAAAATACAAGTGAGTAAAACCGTGATTTAATACAAAAATGTGCAGTTCTTACGAAAGGTTTAGTTTATAAAACACTAGCTTTTGCCCGCGACTTCCTCCGCGCAGACTTTTTGTTTCTCGTGAGTTTTTCCGTTGTTTTAGTGGTTATTCTGCTATTCGGGGCGAAGAGAAATCCAACAAATCAAATATTATAAAAATCGGTCCACCTGTTCTCGAGTTATAAATGGTGTAACTAACAGGACTTTAAACATTTATAATAAGTTGAAAAAATTCACTCGGGACAGGACTCCCACGGGTTAGTGCTTTAGAAAAAACAAAAAGTGGTTAACAGGACTTTGTTTTATATATTAAGATTACCATTTCCACTCCACAGGTACATCCTCTGGGCGGTGATCATGCACCTGGGACAAACCCTCTCGGGCGGCCATTACGTGGCGTACGCGCGCGATGGCACTACGGGCGACTTCAAGTGCGAGCGAGAGGGCGCCGGCGACGCGACCACCAATAATACTAGCTCGTCCTTCATGCGGACGCTGTTCAACAGGCCGCGGCCGCAGCCCACCGGCTGTGCGGCCAAGGACTGCTGTGTGCCGAGACAAAGGTACCTATACCTATCATAGAAAACGTAAAAACCAAAAGTTTATTATGCCGCCATCTTGCTTAATTTCACTGCGAAAAGCAAGATGGCGGTCCTCGATTCGATTTCTTTTTTTTTACCTAAAAACCAAAAGTACACTATGGGTCCAGCGGCACAATATTGGGACAAACGTTTTATTCCGCCATCTTGCTTAATTTCACTACGAAAAGCATGGCGATCCTCGATACGATTTAATTTAAGGTAAACAAACAGCAGTAAAATGGTACGTTAAGTATATTTTTAGCTTAGTTATAGGCTCGATAGGCTTACCGTGATAGGTAGAATGTTCAAAATGAACAAGTGCGAGCGAGAGGGCGCCGGCGACGCTACGACCAATAACATTAGCTCCTCCTTCATGCGGACGCTGTTCAACAGGCCGCGGCCGCAGCCCACCGGTTGTGCGGCCAAGGACTGCTGTGTGCCGAGACAAAGGTACTGATACTCGTAATAAGATGTAGCCTGTACAATTGTACATGTCCCACTAGCTTGGCAAAGTCCTTCTCTCAGAGGGAGAGAGAGAGAGCTTAATCACCACGCAGGCTCAATGCAGATTGGCGATTTTTGTGTTGAGGGTATAATGCTTCAAACGCTCAGGTCTCCTCGCGATGTTTTCCTTCACCGTCAGCGAAAGGTACTTATACCTATCATAAAAGACTTAAAAACCAAAAGCACACTACGAGTCCAGCGGCACAATACCGGGAAAAACGTTGTATCCCGCCATCTTGCTTAATTTCACTACGAAAAGCAAGATGGCGGTCCTCGATTCGATTAATTTTTTTAAGGTAAACAAACAGCAGTACAATGGCACGTTAAGTATACTTACAGCTTAGTTATAGGCTCGATAGGCGTAGCTTGATAGGTAGAATGTTCAAAACACACAAGTGCAAGCGAGAGGGCGCCGGTGACGCGACGACGAATACGTTTCTGTGGGTTAGTGATTTTAAATTGTTTTATTTACCATATTGTGTTTTCTTATCCAAAGGACCGACTCCTGCTGGCTGGCCTGCGACGACGAACTAGTGAAACCAATATCCAATGAAGAGTTCGAGGATCTACTCTCCGCCGAGCCCAAAATGAGGTCGGCCGCCACCCCGTATTTGCTGTTTTATGTAAAGAGCGAAGTCGGCTAGTACGGTCGGCCACAGTCACAGATACCCCATGGCAGCTCTTACTCCGTGTGGCATAAGGGCGCCAATCGAACAAAAAGGGGTATCCTAGCGTGTGGCCGACTGTACCTACTTAGCGCGCGGTTTTAATAAAACGTCTAAGTCAGTTGATCGTTTTTGTTTGTTTGGAACTTTGTTGCGCGGCCAGTTTTATTCTTTTGATTTTTACTTTTTAATGGACAGTATTTTCTTGTATTCTGCCATGAATTATTCGAGTGAACGGCCTTGACGAATCACCTTTCGAAATCTGTGATTTGTTATTCTTGACTTTTGCCAACTCTCGCATGCCGTTTACCAATAAGGATTTATTTATTTGGGTATTCATAGTTTTAATTAATTTGATTGATGAATTATTAATGTTATTCTGGTTGTTGGTTTTTACAAACGCTTTAATTCCTTTTGATTTTAATCATCAATGTAAATCATCTCTAAGCACAATGGTGTATAGTATCAACGGTCCGACGCGGTATAGATATCTTTATTTGTTTTTTTTTTTTTTTTAGAAATTGTAGGCACTATTTTATTAATAAAAAACGTGTCAGCCTAAAGTGATATTATGAATGTAGTTAAAATATAAATAAATAAGACATAAGAATTAATAGAAACGGATCAAATATATTGTAAAGTTAAGATAGCATAGAACTTCACGCAATTTTCACTTGTTACTATCGACAATATTGTGCTTGAACTAATGAAAATTCTAAAAGTACCTTCCAATGTATAACGAATGTATGTATTGTATACAAGGTGTTACAAAAGTACCTAACTCTTTTTACAGGGTGTAACCTACTTGTCAACAGAATGTCAAATCTGTAAAATAAAAAAAAATACAATTTTTATTTTATAACCTCGAAATTGAAAAAAATTCTTAACTTTTTTGTTTTTGTTATGAGCTCAAATTAAAAAAATAGTTTGTGCGTGTAGGTGCATTTACATAGCTTTGAGTTGTTAAAACATTGTGAAAGTCAATGAAAACAATTTTAAAAAAATACTTTTCTCCCGCCACATCGTTCACATTTTATTAATTTAAAAATTAACGGAACGTCATAGAGCAAAAAAAATATTTAGGTTGTGATCTCTATCACCGGGTGCTATTACCCTGTAAAAAGAGTTAGGTACTTTTGTAACACCTTGTATTGGTCGTCATCAAGAAGTATATTATTGGCATAAATATTTAGGAAATTGTATATAAACTTATATGCCTCGAGGAAAAACGGAAATGGATATACTTAGGCCTAACTGTTCTATGGCTTCGTGTACTGATTGCATTAATTGATTGACCTATTCTAATAAATGTTCAAAAGTATTTTTTTCAGAATTATAACAAAATGTTAATTACATACAAATATAAATAAATAACACATTGTTGACAGGATTTAATAGTATTTAAAAACTTTATTGAAACTAATGAAGACAATTTGACAACGACACAATTTGCTTGCTAAATGACTGCTTTCTTATTTCATTTCTAAATGGCTGACTAATAAACGCCTTTGAGTAGGTATGTGATTTTTGTGCTATATGAACGTCTCTAGGTTTTTTTCGAATAATTTAGAATCGGTTAATGCTCAACTTGCTTATTTTAAACTCATTGAGACTGTTTTAAAGTACTTCTGCCCTTTATCTGGTAGAGTGCAATATATTGCCATCGTAATTTGAACTTTATTGCTTGGGAGCAGAGTCCATTTTTTTTTATACTAGCTATACCACATAAAGGGTTAACTTGAGGGTCTCAATGGTTTGTCCCCTAGCGGTACTTATTCGAATAACGCTAGGCGAATTTTATTGATGGATTATTTTAACTCTTTTCTTCGCTGTTGATCATTCCAAACCTTTGTGAAAGGTGAAACTCTTGTCAGTAGCTAGTATTATGATTTTTATTCGTTCGGTATGTTGTTACATGATTTTCAAATGTAAAATTTCGAGTTTTTAAAATAAAACTAAGTTTAATAAAAATGTCTTTTACTCTTGAATAATCCTTACTTACTTTTGCAAGTATTATTATGCAACCTACAATAAGAGGTGATTAAAATGTTATAAATACTCATACGATAGTTTGGTTGTCCCTAATTGTTCTGTGGGTTGTCCACCACAGGTCACTGTCAACACCATTTGACCTAATCAATTCAACCATACGCCACTCCGACGGCGACTGATTCCCACTAACGAATTATTCCTATCAATATCTCCTGCCCGAGTAGGTAGTGACTTTGTTATTGACGGTCGGTATTAAATAAATGATAAGAACAGCGATAAAGATAAAAAGTCTGTAGAGTTGTTCGACTTTCAGAAGGGGCACTGTGGTCATCCCAAGAAGTTGTGTGTGCGTGTGTTAATTTTATTTGTCATCAATTCATCATGAAAGCCGTTATTGGGAAGCAGCGTGTGAGTAATCTTGATTGTACTTTTATAGACGGACAGAATAGGTAGTCTTTTTATGTTGTGGCTTTTAGCTGACAAACTAGGTTGCTGAGAACGGTCGAGCTAGCTAGAAATTAGGGTCAATTAAAATTGAATATTGCTTTAGACCTGCGACTAAAAGTAACGCAAATTATTTTGTATGTAGAGTCAGCAGGATTAATTTATTTTGAACGCATTTTAGTATGAAAAAATTCCATACTTTACTTGACTTTGACATTGGATGACCTCCAAAAAACAGAATGCAGCCAGGGTGACCAGATTAGGCGAATTTTCGCCATATTTTAGGCTACCTCAGGGGGGTCAAACGGCGACCATAAAATCCTATACTAGTAGCCATTTAGGCTACCTGAAAAAATGAAACGGGTGAACTAGGCTATCTCAGGATTATTTCGCTTTTATTTAGGCTATTATCGCAAACTATAAATTCCTTAATTATTCATTAGAATGGTGGTAAACTTGTAACGAAACGTAAGAAAGAAAGACGAATGCACGTGGAAAGAAGGATTCTGCGCTGGTGGTGACTGAGGACCTTTGCAGGAAGTTATTATTTTAGTTTATAAGAAACTGACTGAAAACTAATTATTAGATTTTTTTATTTTGGGCGCTAGGCTCAAAAAGTTAGGCGAATAATTAGGCTAAACAGACGAGAAAAAAAATTAGGCTACTCGGAAGACAAAATTAGGCGAATTGAGTTAGCCAAAATCTGGTCACCCTGATTATACAGCTGGGCTGTCAAATAAATAAAGTGATTGTCAACAGGGTGACCACACTAGGCGAATTATCGCCATTTAGGCTACCTCAGGGGTTCAAATGGCGACCATAAAATCCGATCGGCTACCAGTAGCAATTTAGGCTACCTAAAAATTGGGAACGGGCGATTTAGGCTATCACAGGATTAATTCGCATTTATTTAGGCGATTTATGCTATTAACGCAAATTTATGGAACAATTCCTTGATTATTCCTTAAAATTCTTGTAACGAAACGTAAATATACACGTGGATTCTTCCACTGATTGTGACGGTGAACTTTTGCATGAAGTTATTATTTTAGTTAGACTTTACAATAAAACAAAACTAATGTATCGTTGAACAGAAACTTTTAGATTTTGTTCACTGTCCTTTTTAAGTTTCTTCTTTATTTGGGCAAAATTTGGGCTACTAGGCTCAAAAAGTTAGGCGAATTAGGCTAAATAGACGAGAAAAAAAAAAAAAGCTATTTAGGCTACTCGGGAGTCAAAATTAGGCGAATCGAGTTAGCTCAAATCTGGTCACCCTGATTGTCAATGTCAAACTTGGGGAGTTTCCGGAGTTAAAACTTTTGTTTCTTTAAGTTTTTTGCAATTTTTTACCGAATTATGGCTCATTTCTTCGTAAGTAGACTTTTATTTAAATCCTCTGGTTGATAACGAGATATTTTTTTTCACAAAAGTGTTGAGTTCACTGTAACTGGATACCTTCTGCATGTTACGTCGAAGTATGCGATAAATACTGGCATTAGGCAAGGATTACAATCAAGAGCAATGATCTGATAGTATTTATGTTAGATTGGAAACTAACCGAAACGTCTGAAATATTTTACAAATCGTCGCATACGCATCGACATAACCTAAAAGTTAAGCTAACTTAACGACCAGCTTTTCTTTGAAATTATGACCATAACTGATCTGGGGGCAATATCGAACACGCATCTGTCAAAGTAAACTGACTGATTAACTCAAAGGAATTTAAACATTCAAGATTTCCAAGAGTTTGACTCCACAATTAAAATATGAAACTCAACGTTCATCATAAACCTTTGAAACCAACATAAATTCCACTATAAGTTTGTATTTATGTGGGTTGATAGAAGATATGAAGAAAATAAACACAGAAAGCTGTTGATCCTTGAGAGAGATGGCACTCAATGGAGTGCCTTCTGAATAAAATGTAACATAAACAAAACCAGACGCAAAATAGGCGCAAGTAGAGACGTCGAGTTGCGGAAAACAGCCCGTTTTACCATTACCAACATAAACAAACAAACATTTACTTTGGCAAGGACGTGTCAAAGCAACCCGGTCAAAGTAAATTTATTTAGTACCTACATTTTTTCGGTTTACTTTGACAAGGTAGCCCATTCTCATTACGCGTGGATTATATTAGTACTTACGTTACACTGGTACACAGGCAAACGCAATAAGAACAACATCAGTCTATTGTTTTAGTCATATCAAGTGATACTTGACAAAGGCCAAACTAAATCTGAAAAGGATTTTGTATTACCATATCGCACCCCCGCTCAAAGATTGTCACAATCCAAAATTCGTGTTTTTTCAGGAGAGGCAAAACAAAGTTTAATGACACAATAAATTTTACATTTTTTACTTTATCTCGGAAATGGTTCAGTATTTTGACAAACATGTCAGAATGTTTTTTTATTTATATTAAATCACAATACTATTACTGAAAACAAAAATGGGAAAACTTTAAAAAAAATCTCAAAATTTTATTGTTGTGACACTTTATGAAAAGAAAATTTCAAGTTTATTTCAAAATAAGTCGTTATTCAAATGAGTTTTTGAAGAAAAACATCAAGTTAGTTAGTGTAAAATTAAAGTAATAAAGTTTTCCATACACTTGCACCATATTGTATCGTTGTTACATTATAGTATTACTTAGGAGAAGTAATTAAGTAGGAATAACTAAATGATAAAAAAAATGTCCCCAAATTGGCTCCGTATCTAGCTTAACCAATTGGAGGTTCCGCCTAAATTTGAAGGCTGTTTTGTACCTTAGCTAGGATTGGAAATCTTACAAAATAAGCAAAAGAATCATATAAAATCAAAATCTGGGTAACAAAAATATTATCTACCTCTTAATCGAATAAGGAATGAATGAATCCGTGCTTCGGAAGGCACGTTAAACCGTTGGTCCCGGTTGTTGTTGATTAATAACAATCGTTAAGCCATGTCAGAGACCCTTTGGGTGGCCTAAAAACTCTGACACCAGGGGTGGCCACTACCTCATACGATTACCTACCATCGAATAATACTCAAATCTTACAAATATGTAATTATAAAAATTTGCGTAACAACAAAGAATGAGATGACTTTTTACCAAACTACTTCAAATAAAGTTAAAGTTACTGTTAGTCGCCACGAGTGATGATGATGAACCAAAGCGGGAGTAAATTTGGACATGATACTTACAAGCAAAAAATTCAATCTTAGATTTGAGTGAGGCCCTAAACCTATCTCTATGTCTAGGTAGTTAGGTAAACAAGCAAAAATGTTAGACAGAGTAGAGGCACTAGATTATGAATTACATTGGTTCATTACTCGTGATGAGCAACAAATTGGTTTTGACGTAATAATTATCTTTGCCTAGGTATATTTATGGCGCGGCGGTGGTGGTGGCCTAGTGGGTAGTACAATGGACTCGGAAACGAGAGACCCAGGTTGGATTCCCGGTGCGGCCATGTACCTATGACTTTAATTCATTTCAAAGTTACGTTTATTTGTGAATTTGTAGTCGCAATACCACTCGTTGAGGGTGAAGGAAAACGTCGTTTATTTGTGAGGAAACCTGAGCGTATGAGGAATTATACCCTCAACGCAAAAATTGCCGACACGTATTGAACACGCGTAGTGATTAAGCTCGAGCTCTCCTTCTGAGAGAAGGCCTTTACCCAGCTAATGGGACATGTAAAATTGTACAGGCTACATCTTACTATATTTGATCTGAAAAGAACACGAAGTCAATAGGTTCCGTGCATTCATGTCTTGCAGATTCCATGTCGCTGAATTTAAAAATGCAACTGCCTATCTTATCAGATCTTCTATTTCCTTCACCTTCATGCTTGAAAAAGCAATCTGTGGTTCCGCTTCTGCCATTACAGTAAATGCAGCCCTTGGAGTCTTTGTATTCTGCAAAATTACATAAATTATTTATCTTAACTTAAAACCAAACGAAAAAAAACTTAAATAAAACTTAAAAAAAACGATTCAATAAAAATTAATACAGCCGAAAATTACAGTTTTCTTCTGTTTTAATCACATAAACCGACACAAGCGATAAAGCACTGGTAAATGCACATTAGTGATCTGCACATAAACTGACTCTATTTAGGATTATGACAGTTTAATAGACTTAATTTTAGTTTATTCTTATTGGTTTTTGTCAAAAACAGTCCCAAAATAAAGAAGCACTCTCTACGAGAAAACCCAAACAGATTGTAGGACTTATCTTAATCAAATACAGCGTCACAATTAAAAAACGATCAGTGCGTTTTCTCACATGCACACGTCCACCTTGGCTCAACTCTGAAAGTGACACTGTCTTTGACGCGAAACACAGAATATTCAGTTGGTAATAAACCGTCACTCACGCCACCTTCCGGAAAGTTTTAGAGGTACACTTATGACATTTTTTTAGATGATAGATACAGATATTTCACGCTCATTTCTTCACAGAATGGAAATTTCATGATTTTTGAGTTGTGACAGTTTTTGAGCGGGGGTGCGATATATGTCATAAGTTTATAACAGCATTTGAATAATACCTAGGTATGTACAATGGCATGGCAAGTTATAAACAATGGTCTTAAATAAATAAGATACTAAAATCGCCAATCAGTAGAGGGCCAAATGCACAAGCATGATGATAAAAGGCAGATTTCTCTGAAAAAGAGTCTGTGCCCAGCTAGTGGGACAAGTACGTAGCCTATAGAAGGCTACGTACTTGTCTTACCAACTAATTGAGTGAATTTACTTCACAGTTTCCAAGAATCAGGTTGCAATGTCAGTTTTTTGATACAATAATGCGGTGATGTGATATGGACTCGGGCCTGAGTCTGTAACGGAATGGTGCCAAAATGGGCACCCAGTTGACGGTTTCAATTACGTTACGATTTATTCATGCTGTTGGTCCTTTTAATGATTTTGTAGTACAGCAAAGAATATTCTGATTTAATTCTAGAGGATTAGTTCGCTGGTTGCAGGAAAAAAATGAGGAAACCCCGTTGTTGTCCTTTTACTAGGGCGCCATCGACACGCCATTGCGTTACAGATTTAAGCCCCAGGTCTGAGTGCACATTGTGTAAATTGTTTGGAGTGCAATAGCAAGGCCACTTCTTATCATTTATGAATAATGTGAGATAGCTTTGACCTACAACCATAATGCCTAGGTCAACTGTTTATTACCAACCTTAACATCAGCCCGCACTGGGAATCGAACCAGGTACCTCTTGCTTCAGAGTCCACTGTTCTACCCACTACACCACTACCATGACTTTGTTTAATTTCAAAGTTACGTACATTTGTGAATTTGTAGTAGCAATACCACTCGCTAACGGTGAAGGAAAAACATCGTGAGGAAACCCGCGGCTCAGTTGGCTCCACACGTATTGACCTGTCTTTCCTGTGGGCTAGGTCGACTAAGCTGTCAGGATGGTATAGGTGCTGGCCAAGCCTACTCCATCTAAAACAATTTCCCAGGCACTGCAGCGCCGAGTGGTCTCTTCACCCATCTAGTGTGAGTGAAGGTGCCACTGGACGCTGTATAAATCATCTCATTACGTAGATGCAAAGGCCTTAGTTTAACATCAGCAAATAATGCTTCAAATGGTATACATAAATTAATTGATTACACAAGGGTTTCTCAGTGTAATCAAACCTGCAGTAACTTCACTGAATATCTGTGGTCATAATATTTTAGGTAGGATACGCCATGGTGCCCTTATTGCGCGCGACATAAGTGTCTCAATCCAACACAGAGCGATAAGTATCCCATTGTGTTGCTGACTGTACCTGACATTAGAATAAAGATAGTTAGCATAGTTAAAGATAGTTAATAACATAAAATCACTTATGTATGACTTACACTTTTTTTTCTCTTTCTGAATGATTTTTTATTATCATTATATTTAGTAGATCTATCCGTCTGTCTCTAAGCTTCAATATTTTTTGTACTGAAATGTATGAGATTTTTTTTTTGCGATTTTTTGCATTTCTAGTAGGTACACACGACAGCACGTCAGAGTGTACACTTTTCTTGTAAAGTCGCCCGTAACTTAACCGCGTAGAGTGCTACCGTGTAAGCCTCGACGTGCCGTCTTGTGTACTATATCCTCTTGGCCTTATAGTGACTTTACTTTTGATAGTTCAAAAAATCCGTTTTGATCTCCTCAGAATGTTTTTCTCTCTTTATGATAAATGGTGCTGCCCTTGCCCTACTACCCAATTTTTTCCATCATGTATACCCTGTATAATCGCTGATTATGATCCATTCAGATAACGGCCCTTGGAAGAGATATCTAATTTATCTTTAGGTCTGGATTCTAACCTTGGGCAACCCCGCCTTGACGCATTTTTTTTTTCAATATAGCGTAATTTTAAAATTTAATATTTCACGAATTAAGACGCATTTTATATTTTTATTGAACGAAATAGCCTTACCTTTAAATAAACATTACAAAATATATAAAATCAAAGCACGACTGCGAATTCAAAGAGAAATTAAATACAAAACTGTGTCAATATGAACGCAATAGCGTCAAGGGTAACCCTCCTGTACCGTACATCTAAGGCAATGTGATATGGCGTAATTAATAATACAGGGTGCACTCTAAGTCGATAGCGAAACTTTAAGTAGGTTATCTACTGATCAATACAAACAACTTGTACTAGGTGGCGAAAAAAATGGAGTGAAAAAAATATCAGCTGTTCAATACAAAAGGTCGACTCAGTACTGCGCCAAATGTATAAAACAGCTAATATTTTTTTTTTGCTCTATTTTTGTTTGTATTGATCAGTAGACAACCTACTTAAAGTTCCGCTATCGACTTAGAGTGCACCCTGTAGTTATCTTGGTATTATTTTGAGATAAGTATTTACTGTACTGTTAGTAAATAGAAATATGCTGAAAGTCTGAAACTTCAGAGAGAAAAGGATAGAGTTATTTATCTTCATTCATTCTACTTAACTGATAAAATGTTAGTGTAGCATGCATGCATAGTGATATGCACCTTATAAACTTTACTTAAGGATGAAATTAAAATACAACTCTACATGCTTTACCTAATGCTGGGCCATACATAGAGGGCAAAGGCCAAACTTTATCACTATTCATAGGCCAAGTCCAAGCAGGTGCAAATAAGAAGTCAATAACACTTACAACTTCAAATAAAGAACACTGAATCCTACTCAAATAACAAAACTTCAGACAGGCTTCAAACAATAGAACTGTCAACCAACTGCAGCTGTAACTGAAAATACTGGCATGTGTTCAACTGGCTATATTTAGCCACCAACCAAGTCACACCATAACTTTATGGACCAAATATTAGTTCTCAAATTAAAAGTAAATCACAAACCAAAGCGGTTAAAGTATACTCACGCCACACTGGCTGAAAACTCAAGTGCTGTATTTATTTTAAAAAAATAAGACACCCCCGCGTCTCCCGCGACGTTACCGCGGCTGCGCGGTCCGTCATTCGGCCTACTACGCAAGTCGCTCGCGTTTAGTGCTGGGGGAAAAATACGGAAGGGCAGTTCAAGTTCACTAAAGCAACACGCTTCTACTCCCGCTGATTCTCTCCGTAAAACTCTCCATTTTCACTGCGCTAACATGGGCTGGCCGACGATCTACGATGGAAAAACTGAGGTACCGTCAATCAAGCTCTACTTTGTGTGTATTTTGAGCCGAAATGCAGAGGAAAACTGTTACGTGATCGCGTAGTTATATTAGTTTGTTGTATTTGCTCCAGACTGTCCTTGAAGCTACTGTAATAGGGATTTTCCGCGCCGGTTGCGCGAAGAAAAATTGTTTCGTTTGTTTTTCTTTGCGTCCCGAAACTAATGTGTTGCTATGGCAACTGAAAAATTACAGCTGTTCGTTCGTCCTCCTTTTTAGTTTGAGGTTAAGTTCTACCGTCAATGAATGTAACTTGTTTAGTCTCCCTCCACTCCACCATAGTTTTGCAAAAAAAAAAGTTTAGCTGATATTAGTACCGGTAGTACCCCATAATAACTATTTTACCATTAGCATTCTCATGACTTTGTTACTTCGAGTGCGCTGTGAATTAAAAAAATAATCTTTGACTTTTATGATCGGCATTAATTAATTATTTAAATCATTTTCAAGAATCACGTCTTTTAGACTGACTGATAAGGCGCCTGTAATATTTTGACATTTCTTGAATCTTACTTTGCACACTCTTTTCACAGCAATAAAGCAGCTAGTCAGTTTAGGAACCCCGTTAGACCTATTAGGAACCTAACTCGACTACCAACAACCTAAGTAGTGGGTACCTAATACTGCTAAATGCCTACTCATGCACTACCGGCTGACTATCAATCAATTGTTTACTTACACACAGACTGCATGCACCTCGCTAGTCGTCGCTAGCATTAGTTTCAGGGTTATTTTATTATTCTCCTTATTTTATTATTTACTGACTGACTTAGTTACAGTCTATCTGCTAGTGTAGGTTCGTACGACTACGAAACTAATCTAGATTTCCACGCTGATAGTGCATTTCACTACCTAGGTACTTATAATCATAAGGATTTGATAAAGAGCTCAATGTGTTTGATAGTGCATGGAAAGTTTGTTACGCCGCATGATGTCACTTTTTCATGTAGACATTTATTTGCATGTCAACTGCTTGAATTTTAATAAGTAAAACATTCAAGTAACGCAAAGAAAACGCAAAGAATTTTTATAAGTAAAACATTCAAGTAACGCAAAGAAAATGCGGCAATATTTTAATTCCCCTTGTTGTCTATTGAATTTTTAGAGGTTGACTCCTACAACCCCAGCCACCTTCACAGAGCGAGGGGAGAGTGCAATCCCTATCCCTATGTCTACCTACTCCCTACGTACGAGTATAATGGTCGTTGATAAAGTGCTATTTAGTATCGAAGTCATTGATCTTGCTGTCTGTACGTAGGTACTAGCAGGCTAGATCAACCTAGTAGTCATTTATTAACCAGGCTATACTTACCGTAATATGAATTCGTCGCAATCGCAATACATGTAATATAGGTACCTAATGAGTACATTGTACAAACGTTTTCTAAAATAATGCTAAATAGAAACAATAAACTTTAGTTGCTGACTGTACATTCAAACGATGCACAGGTACCTATATGTACCCGTAATAAAATATTTATATTGTTTGATTAGAGCTGATTAGTAATCAGTGATTACAGCTGAAGTTGTGATAAGCGTGGGGTGGGGGGGATCTTCCCGGACATTTGGCACAGTTGTTGATTTCTGCGCCCCGCTTTGGTTTATTCTGGCTTTCAATCATAACACAATCCCTTCTACGATAGCAAACCACTATTACGTTACGTTCGAATGTTAAGATGAATCTGCTAAGTAAGAAAACCTCTAAGAACAGATACTGAATTTAAATCACCGCTAAGGTGTAGGTCCTACACCAGACCCGCACTCAAGACCATTTCGCTCTACAGGCGGGCTCCGGCGACAAGCCCGGCCAGCAGATGGCGGCAGCCGACGCCGCGTCGCATCTCCAGCACATCTGCACCCTGGACATCGACTCCAAGGCCTCATACGTGCGTTTGTCCGGCATTATTTGCACCATTGGTGAGTTTTCTTTCTTTCGTGTTGCTTTGTGCGACTATAAAAAGGACCTGCATAGTCAACGCCACCGGCGCCTAAAGTTACAGCTATACAGGGCGTCCCACGGCTATGCCACATGGAGGGAAAGTACCTTGAATATTGTAGATGGAACATTTAACTGAAAGAAGACATTATTTTAATTTAAAAAACTATTTAAACTGCATTCATAGATATTGAAATAATTACATGGTTGAACCGGGAATCGAATCCGTTACATGAGAAAAATAATTACCCTGTAGTTTTATCATACCGATCGAAAGGCTTCATCATAAGGATTATTTTTTGCTAAATAACATAGTGTCAGAAATAAAAGGAAGACCATGAATTTTCCCTCCATGTGGCATAGCCGTGGGACGCCCTGTAGAGTTAGCCACACATCTACTCCAAGGCCTCCTACGTGCGAATGTCTGGCATCATTTGCACCATTGGTGAGTTTACTTTGTTCCTCTTGATTGCTTTGTTCGACTAAAAACTACCTGCATAGTCCACGCCACTGGCGCCCTAAGATTACAGCCAAGGGCGTCGCCAAGGGGGGGCAGGGAGGGGCAGCTGCCCCCTCCTAGAGATTCTAAAAAAGTTGCCAAATATAATGCAACCAAAGTCCTAAGTCTTTGAGTTAATTTGCTTGAAGTTCAAGCCTTGAACAATCATTCCCGTGCGTCGAAACTCGAATGAATTCACCAATTCCACTCCTAATATTCCGTACGCTCAACTACGCTCGGGCTGTAGATGTAAGGCTCGTAGTACAAGTGAAAAGCTTCATGTGCTGTCGACTTTACCTACAATTCATGCCTACTTTTCTCATTCATAGAGAATGAGAAAAGTATAAAATGTAGTAGGTAAAGTCAACTTGCCCCCCCCTGCGCCATCGGCTGGCGACGCCCTTGATTACAGCTATAGAGTTGGCCAAATCTGCGCCCTAGACATTGACTCCAAAGCCTCCTCCATGCGCTTGTCTGGTATCATTTGCACTAAGTATTGTTAAGTTTACTTTGTTCCTCTTCCTCCTTGATTTTTGCAGAGGACTATCTTCAAAGAGATAGAGCTTCTTATTGTGCTCTCTCGTACCTTCTCTGTTAATCTAGCTAGAACCTTGAATGGCACAGACGCTGTCAAATCTCGGATCGAGCTATTGTTTTCTTTCTTCCGAAGACAGACCAAATTGGCAGTCGTTACGCGATATCATTGTGAATTTAGCTTGGACCTATTCAAGAATGAAATCGAAAAAATCGAAAAAGCCTCCGCTATCCTCATCACTGAGGGTCGTGGTCATTCATCCGGAGAAATCACTCTACTAGCTAAAGGAAAAAACACTAGGGACCTATTGACTTTATTACCCGAAATTTCGGGCCCCTTCAGGATTTTTAAAAGGCAACAATTCTAAATGTATCTATAACAGTGCTCTGGCATGCAGCAGCAGCCAGCCGGTCGTTAAAATATGTTACGGGTTACATTACATGAACCTCGGACGTAGCTCAATAGAATAATGGTCGACCTAGGTCATGCATTAGGTTTGCGATTTAACTATTAAATATCTACCTTTTTACGAGTGTTCAGTTTCATACGGTTCATTTCAGCATCCACATTGACATTTATAGTGCGCTATTGTTTGCAAATGACGTCAATAATTTACACCTCCCGAGTTCTGCAGGATATTGCGTTTAGACTAGAGTAGACGTAGAGATACACCTTACTCCTTTTCTCGACAATAACTCGAGTATTTCGGCATTTCGGTCAAATCTTTTCAAGAGCTTACTTAGGCGATTGATTCTAGATAACCAATATCCAGATATCTTCCTACCGCAAAGAGTTTAGAACTTTAGACCAGAACAACACTAAGGTGTATCGTCAAACTACAGCAAACTATTCCAAACAGTGAACAATATACCTAACTGTATAGATCAGGAAATTGGCACAACTTCATAGCATTCACGAGCTATTAGCCATTTTACCCGTAGTTTTTGAAGCAAGGTCAAATGGCAAGATGATGCCAATAATACATACAATCTTGAAACTGGACGATTTTTTTTCCGCTAACGGAAACTTTGATGGGATGCCTATTACATACGTTACTACCTCCATACGAGGTTTATAATCAAGGTCATCCAGCTGAGTCCACATTATATACCTACCTCAGCAATTCTTTATAAATTTTTAGCAATCAGGGTTTTTTTACTATCTAACAAGTACTATCTAACTGGTCAAAAATAACTCGGTAACGGTTCGTATCATACGATTTAGAGAAAGTCTGCTATTTCGTTGGATGTACTTATAACGTTGGAGGGAACCCTTATAATAATTTTAAGAACTACACGCAGTCGCAAGGGTAAGCTTTTCCATAACATATCAATAAACTGCATTATTAATTGCCCGTTTACAACTCGATACAAAAGTACCTACCTCTCAAAAAAGTGGGAGAGAACATGGCATCTGATATTGTATTCTTGCCACGGTATGGTATCATGATCCTAGAGTAAGCATGTAATTAAACACTTTTTTTGTTTTTTCTAAAGCACTAACCCGTGCTAGGGAAAAAATTAAATACAAAAGTTCTCTTCTCTTCACCCAGGACCGGTCTCCCGCGATGTCGCGACCCTCGAGAAGATGATGGAAACCGGCATGAATGTGGCCCGCATGAACTTCTCGCACGGCTCACACGAATACCATGCCGAGACCATCGCCAACTGCCGCGTCGCTGAGAAAAACTACAGCGCGAGATTGGGCGTCCCATTCTCGCTTGCGATCGCTCTGGACACCAAGGGTCCCGAGATCAGAACTGGACTGTTGGAAGGCGTAAGTAGCCCTTATTCCCAGATAATATAATACAAATTACTTCTCGCGCGAATACCACGCCGAGACCATTAAAGACTGCCGCATCGCTGAGAAAAACTACAGCGCGAGATAGGGCGTTCCATTCTCGCTTGCTATGGCTCTGGACACCAAGGGTCCCGAGATCAGAACTGGACTGTTGGAAGGCGTAAGTAGCCCTTATTCCCAGATAATAAAATACAAATTACTTCTCGCGCGAATACCACGCCGAGACAATTGAAAACTGTCGCATCGCTGAGAAAAACTACAGCGCGAGATAGGGCGTTCCATTCTCGCTTGCGATGGCTCTGGACACCAAGGGTCCCGAGATCAGAACTGGACTGTTGGAAGGCGTAAGTAGCCCTTATTCCCAGATAATAGAATACAAATTACTTCTCGCGCCAATACCACGCCGAGACCATTGAAAACTGTCGCATCGCTGAGAATAACTACAGCGCGAGATTGGGCGTCCCATTCTCGCTTGCGATCGCTCTGGACACCAAGGGTCCCGAGATCAGAACTGGACTGTTGGAAGGCGTAAGTAGCCCTTATTCCCAGATAATAGAATACAAATTACTTCTCGCGCCAATACCACGCCGAGACCATCGCCAACTGCCGCGTCGCCGAGAAAAACTACAGCGCGAGATTGGGCGTCCCATTCTCGCTTGCGATCGCTCTGGACACCAAGGGTCCCGAGATCAGAACTGGACTGTTGGAAGGCGTAAGTAGCCCTTATTCCCAGATAATAGAATACAAATTACTTCTCGCGCGAATACCACGCCGAGACCATCGCCAACTGCCGCGTCGCCGAGAAAAACTACAGCGCGAGATTGGGCGTCCCATTCTCGCTTGCGATCGCTCTGGACACCAAGGGTCCCGAGATCAGAACTGGACTGTTGGAAGGCGTAAGTAGCCCTTATTCCCAGATAATAGGATACAAATTACTTCTCGCGCGAATACCACGCCGAGACCATTGAAAACTGTCGCATCCCTGAGAAAAACTACAGCGCAAGATAGGGCGTCCCATTCTCGCTTGCGATGGCCCTGGACACCAAGGGTCCCGAGATCAGAACTGGACTGTTGGAAGGCGTAAGTAGCCCTTATACCCAAATAATAGAATACAAATTACTTCTCGCACGAATACCACGCCGAGACCATTGAAAACTGTCGCATCGCTGAGAAAAACTACAGCGCGAGATAGGGCGTTCCATTCTCGCTTGCGATGGCTCTGGACACCAAGGGTCCCGAAATCAGAACTGGACTGTTGGAAGGCGTAAGTAGCCCTTATTCCCAGATAATAGAATACAAATTACTTCTCGCGCGACTACCACGCCGAGACCATCGCCAACTGCCGCATCGCTGAGAAAAACTACAGCGCGAGATTGGGCGTCTCATTCTCGCTTGCGATCGCACTGGACTCCAAGGGTCCCGAGATCAGTCCCCGTAGCATGACTTTTATAGAGGCGGATTTATCCAACAAAATGGCGGTTTATCAGCATTTTTGACGTCTATAGTGAGTTATATATGGCTTTCGACGATATATAACCCACTATAGACGTCAAAAATGCTGATAAACCGCTATTTTGTTGGATAAATCGGCCTCGATAAAAGTCATGCTCCCCCCGCTGAACTGGCCTGTTGGAAGGCGTAAGTAGCCTTCATTCCCAGATAATAGAATCGCAGAAATCTCTTGCCTTTTGTCGAGGATGACTTCGTGAGAATAGGAGATGTGAGATGATTCGTTGAATGCGAGATTCCCGAGAATTAAGATAAAGATAAGATAAAATGCCTCAAACATAAAAATTAATATTACAGTAGGAATAAAGAAACTTAGGACTAACGAGAACGGTTGAGTGAATTAGCCCCCTGTCTGTATATCAAATATTGTTCTTGCATACCGCAAAACACCTCATCCTTTCTCTCGCCAACAGGGCGGCTCAGCGGAGGTCGAGCTGAAGCGCGGCGACACCATAAAGCTGACGACTGACGCGGCGTACCAGGAGAAGGGATCCGCCGCCGTCGTCTGGGTCGACTATAAGAACATCACCAACGTGGTGAAGCCGGGCAACCGGATCTTCATCGACGACGGCCTTATATCCGTCATTTGTACCAGCTCGACCCCCGACGCACTTGGTGAGTGTCCTCTAGCCACGTGGTTCTACTTACGGCTTTGGCGATTTATCGTGTATTTGTTTTGTTATCTTGTCCACACTGCATTAATTTGACACAAACTGTCATTGAAAGCGATTGAGATAGGGATAGAGATTGCGACTCGATTTTTTAGGATATTGAATAATGAAAGTAGCAAAATCTTTCACTCAGGATCATTCAATTTGTATGGCGTTTTGACTCATTCTTTCTGTTATCGATTGTGATATAAAACATAGATAATTCCATTCTAAAGTCGTAATCGTGATCATGATCCCGATACCATTTGTTAGGAACGCCTGGGGGGTTACCCTTGACGCTATTGCGATCAAAATGAAAAAGTTTCACAATTAGTTTCTCTTTGAATTCGCATAGTAATGCTTTGATTTTAAATACATTGTAATGTTTGTTCAAAGGTAAGGCTGTTTTATTCAATAAATACACAAAATGCGTCTTAATTTGTAATATATTAAAATTTGTAAATTGCGCCATATTGCGGCCGTATTGGAAAAATGCGTCAAGGGTAGAGGGGCTGGGCAGTGGACTGTATGTTGGGGTGGCGTTGGTTGACAGGCGTGAATAGACAGCGGTATTTAGTAGCTGGAGCGACTTGTACGCCAGCGTAACGAGGCTTTTTACTGTGCGAGAGCCAAAGAGAGAAGCCACGCTATGCTGCCCGTACAAGTCGCTCCAGCTACTAAATACCGCTGTCTATTATTCACGCCGTGCCCCAACCAACGCCACTCCAACGTACAGTCCACTGCCCAGGCGTTCCTAACATTGGCTATGCTAAGAAAGAAATGCTTCGATCAAGGATAAAATTAGATACAACATAGAACTCTGAAATGTGTCTAGAAAAATAGATGCCCAAATTGCCTTTGGGAGCTTATTTGCTCGTAGTCCATGCAATTAAAGTAAAACTGTACACTAATGCAATAAGGTTGACATTCGAATATTAGGCGTATGGTCGAAATGATGTTTCGTATTGTTCTATTGCTGATATCTTATGTTTCCGTGGGGACAAGTTTTTATTGTGATTTTATACGTAATGCGGATTCTATGGGATTTAGTTCGGTGAAGAAATGCTATAAATCTATACCAATACAATTTATAATCATTCTGTCGTGCACACCATTGAAAGGGATCGCGATAGTTTCAAAAGTTACACAATTAAGCCCCAGCTTCGCTACTAGGCTACTACACATCATTTGTCCTCTTCCAGTGTGCTCCATTGAGAACGGTGGTCTGCTGGGATCCCGCAAAGGCGTGAACCTGCCTGGCCTGCCCGTCGACCTTCCCGCTGTCTCTGAGAAGGACAAGTCCGACCTACTCTTTGGAGTTGAGCAGGGCGTAAGTATTAGCTAATTATACATATACACTAGTGGTTCGCCCCGAACTATGAACTCGCGACCACATATAAACTTAACAACCCCATATCTCGGCAACCCCTCGACCGATTTGGCTCATCTTCGAACTTAAAAATTCTTTTAATTTTATTTACCCGCCTACCAAATTTCATAACGATCCGACCAAATTTACTCAAGTTATCGTCGAACGAACATACATACATACATACCTACATACATACATACAAACGCCGGATTGTTCCAGTAGACTCGGAGAACTTCGCTCGTTCGCTCGCTCGTTCAAAAATTAACAAAAAAAAAAACGACTTCCTGTTGACCAGTAGGTTACACCCTGTAAGAACAGTTAGGATGTTTTGTAACACGTTGTTTCCTATAGATAGTTTGCGGATGCTTCTGGTCTAAATTATAACTGTTCTCTTTTAACGAGTACCTTTATGCACTCTTTTTACGTTATGTATGAAGTTATCTGTGACTTATCTCGACATGCGAAGTGCTAGTGAAAGATACTGTAAACATTGACATTATGCGAACTATTTGGAGTGCTTAACCTTTATCAGTTGGTAGGTATATTTATTATGAAACTACCAAAAAACTACCTGTCAATTCGGATATTCAATATTCGTCACGCGTCCACGTTGTTAGAAATAAATAACCTCAGGAATGTCTACCCGATGGCGCCGCCAAAATTCGTCCAAGCGATAGCATAGTTACGGCGGCACGGCAAGTAAGATATTCGATAAGGGCATAAAAACCTTTTTCGCGATGTCGTGCCGTCTGCTAGATTAGCATGAATAGACACCGGCTGTGTTTCCGCTTTCAGTCCAGCAAGCGTAGCATAAGGCTAGGTTAGAGCGTATCTATGGGTTTTTAACTCTGTCTATTCCGTCAAACAAAAGAGTGAGATACATTTAGTTATGAACCTATAGATACGCCCTAACCCTGCCTTATGCTACGCTTGTGGTGTATACAAAGGTTGTCTAGAAGAAATCGCTTTTAGCTATAAGACCGCCTTTTACACTTTTATTTTTAAAATGTTATGTGTAAAATGTTTGCTATTTTACATTAAAGAGTTACTTACTAACTGAACGGCTCTTGTTCACTTAGGGTCTGGTTTCACACTGTGAGGAACCAGCACTTTATATCACGTTTCATAGAATCGTGATATTCAATCTATTTTTACGATAGATTGGTTGTTACGCTGCCTTTTCCGTTCGCTGTATTACGCAGATATATTATTTGTCAAATTTCTACGTACCTATGTTTACTCTTTACAAGTACACAACACGTGATGAGCTCGTGATATGATTCATTTATCAATGTAGTAATGAGTAATACTGCGTGTAAGCGTGCATTTTTATCACCTCTGTTATCATGTCACCGCACTGTTGCTAATGTTCGTAAATGAAGGTTAAGATTAGGCTAATTTATTTATTGCAATGGGTGATTGATAGGAATTATTTTCCATATGTCATTTTGTGTTTGTCTCTGTGGCACCGTACGTAACTCTTAAACGGGTGAACCGATTAGGATGCGGTTTTTTTTATTTGAAAGCAGGTTTTCTACGTTTTATCAAATCGATTCAGCCGTTAATGAGATATGCTGACTGACAGACACACACACTTAGCGGTCCAAATTAAACTCTCTTTTTGAGTCGGGGGTTAAAAATTAATAAACCCGTTTTAAAACAAAGTATTGCGCGAAAGTAAAGTCAAGGTTTTTGATCCTTCAATGACATCTTTGAAATTTTGAATGAACCCCAGGAAAATAGGAAGTCAGCTACGCCCTACACCCCTCTAACAAAGCCCTATCTCCCCAATTGGACATGATTTTCGCTTCCTTCGTCCGCAATCTGAGCGAGACCCGCGGCATTCAAACAAAAACCAACCCTACGCCCCCCTAACAAAGCCCCATCTCCCCAGGTGGACATGATCTTCGCCTCCTTCATCCGCAACGGAGCCGCTCTGAGCGAAATCCACAAAATTCAAACAAAAATAAAACCTACGCCCCTCTAACAAAGCCCCACCTCCACAATTGGACATGATTTTCGCTTCCTTCGTCCGCAATCTGAGCGAGATCCGCGGCATTCAAACAAAAACCAACCCTACGCCCCTCTAACAAAGCCCCATCTCCCCAGGTGGACATGATCTTCGCCTCGTTCATCCGCAACGGAGCCGCGTTGAGCGAGATCCGCGGCATCCTCGGCGACAAGGGCAAGAACATCCAGATCATCTCCAAGATCGAGAACCACCAGGGCATGGTCAACCTGGATGAGATCATCGCCGTAAGTAAATAGAGTACTGTTTCGCTTGGCAAGAAATAGAGACGAGTACGTAGAGAGCTGACTGCCAACCTGCATTAGTGGGACTTGGATTACGCAGAAGTGAACCAGGGAAATAAGTCATCAAATGAGTCAACAAGGTTTTTTAAAGAACGCAAAGAAAAAAAGAGACGGCTCGCCCAGTCAGTACCCAGATATTAACGCCCTTATGCCGCGCGCAGTTAGGGCTACTATATGGTATATCATCGTTTCGCTGACCGTACTTAAACTATAGTTAGTAATCATCATCATTTTCAGCCCACATTGGCCCGCTGCTAGGTATAGGTCTTTTCCCCCTCAAGCCATCCTCCTCGGTTGGTAATGTTCAATAAAAAAATCTTGTTCGTAAGTTAACCATATTTTATTTGTAATGATGCGGTGGTGGTCTAGTGGGTAGAACAGTGGACTCTGAAACGAAAGGTCCTAGGTTCGATTCCCGGTGCGGGCATGTATCTATGACTTTGTTTAATTTCAATGTTACGTACATTTGTGAATTTGTAGTAGCAATACCACTCGCTGACGGTGAAGGAAAACATCGTAAGGAAACCTGAGCGTATGAGGCATTATACCCTCAACGCAAAAATTGCCAACCCGCATTGAGCAAGCGTGGTGATTAAGCTCGAACTCTCTCTCTGAGAGAAGGCCTTTGCCCAGCTAGTGGGACATGTACAATTGTACAGGCTACATCTTTTTTTTTTCTTATTTGTAATAATTATAAAAATACATAATGCCGAACATAGAACCTCCTCCTGAAGTCGATTATAAAAGCAAAAACTTCAAGAATGTGAAGTGTAACATGAACGTAATATAATATCAAAAACGACAAGAATGTAAAGTGTAACATGAACCTAATCTTTCTGTAACCTTGCAGGCCTCGGACGGTATCATGGTGGCCCGCGGTGACCTTGGTATCGAGATCCCGCCAGAGAAGGTTTTCCTGGCCCAGAAGACCATGATCGCTCGCTGCAACCAAGTAAGTCTCTATAAAATAGATGGGAAGGCAACTCATTTATTACCCTACGCAAAGCTAAATCCACCAATGAAAAACTAATTATAATGTCAATCCTATTGGTCTGTCATATACTGCTTTTGCCTGCGCTTCCCGTTGAGATAAAGAAGGAAAGTGTAAGTCTACGGCTGGCATCTTAGCCCTGCTGGTTGCAGCCATTTTAGAAATATAAATATTGACTAAAACCATCAAATTTCTCTGTCTCAGGTTGGCAAGCCCGTGATTTGCGCCACTCAGATGCTGGAGTCGATGGTGAAGAAGCCGCGCCCCACTCGCGCCGAGACCTCTGATGTAGCCAACGCTATCTTGGACGGCGCTGACTGCGTCATGCTGTCTGGAGAGACTGCTAAGGGAGACTACCCGCTGGAGTGTGTGCAGACAATGGCTAACATCTGCAAGGAGGCAGAGGCCGCGATTTGGCACAAGCAGCTGTTTACCGACCTCACGCAGCAGGTGAGAAAATATTTGGTTAGCATTGCACCGATACCAAAGGTGCTGGCTTCCGTATGTATAACTATTTCTGTCATAAAAGAGCACTTTTGTAGTGCCTGGCAACTAAGGACTGGGGCAACTTTTAATATTGAAACTAGTATTACGGTGTGCTGCCAATGAAAATATCTAGACAGAAAGCTACATTCAGAAGGCCTAGTCAAAATGGTTTGGAAATCATAACGTCAGTGCCAATAAATTGATTAGTGAAATATAAGCTCTATTCTTCGTACGTAGTGTCTAGCAACTAGGGATTCACGGGAATTTCCCGCCACGTGGCTATCTTTCCACCTTAATATCATGCATTATATCATCATGAAGTTGATTTGCAATGTACCAAACTATACCTTTTTTTCTGTAATTTAATTTTATTTAATCCATAATACCTACTAATGTATATTGTGCATTCATTTTGCTAAAATAAATTATTCTTATTCGGCCTGCAGCGTCAGAAACTTTTAAATGAAATCTGAAGAGTGTCAACCTCTGCCTTAGCTACTCATCAAAACTCCCTTTAAAAATAAACCTACACTTATAGCAGCACCATAAACTTTTTCTCTTCTTTCAGGTGAAGCTCCCAATCGAGCCCGCCCACTCGGTCGCCATCGCAGCCGTCGAGGCCTCAACCAAGTGCTTGGCTTCAGCGATCATCGTGATCACAACCAGTGGTCGCTCCGCTCACTTGTTGAGCAAGTACCGCCCGCGGTGCCCGATCATCGCTGTCACGCGGCAGGCTCAGACGGCGAGACAGTCTCACCTTTACAGGGGCGTGCTGCCCATCGTTTACCAGGGTAAGAGCTCCCACAAATTACGGAAACAGTCGAACGAATAATCTCTTATTAGAAGACCCAAAATATTATGGATTGAGGACTTACGCCAGTGGTTCCAATAACCCACGAGCAGGATCGATGAAACAAGGATGTTTCGTAGAGTGGAATAGTCACACTGATTGCCAACATCCAATAGGGAAGGCACCGCCGGCAGAAAAATTAATTTAAGTTTTTTTTTATTTTTATAAAAAAACTTCGTCGATAAGTATGCCATAGCGTCAAGGGTAGCCTCCAGTGCGATAGAGACATCGTATCCATGTATATATGGCGGTTAATTATTTGTCTTCTTTTTCATAGGTTCTCAGATCCATAGGTTCTCGGGTCAGGGATCTAGGTCTTAAATAATATAGTTAAGACCAGTGTTGAGGGTTTTTTGAAAAAAAACCCCCCAATAGGAAGACATGTTTATTTTTCACTAGCTTTTCGCCCGCGACTCCGTCCGCGGTAACTAAGATAGAAGGTTGCAGCTCTATTTTTCCCCGGCTGTCGACGTCAGTCAGGGAAAAAGCTAGCAATCAACAAAAAACAATTGTTCCTCTACAAAGTTTGGTAGCCCGTTTTACCAACTTAGGGGTGAAATTTCGAAAAGCATTTTCCCGCGGTAAAAAGTAGCCTATGTTCATCAGGGATATTGTCGGCTTTCAATGGTAAAAGATTTTTTCAAATCGGTCCATTATTTTCGGAGTCTAATCAATACAAACAAACAATCAAATCTTTCCTCTTTATAATATTAGTGTAGATTATAGTCGCTAGTGTGCTTATACCGCCCCCTTAACAGCCCTATAATCTTCCCTCCACAGAAGCCCCGGTCGGCGATTGGCTGAAGGATGTGGACAACCGCGTCCAGTACGGTCTCAAGTTCGGCAAGGCGCGCCAGTTCGTCAAGACCGGCGACCACGTGGTCGTGGTCACCGGGTGGAAACAGGGCTCCGGGTTCACTAACACCATGCGCATTATGTGAGTACCACATGGCCTTTTAGAAGCAAGAAGGGAATTCTCGCCGTCAAACTACCACCATAGATTAGGGACGACGACCGCACCTGGCGCCACTTCCTATTCCGAGAAAGAAAAAGCCACATTCTAAGCCAGATAAGGAAAGGTGATTTTAGCAGCGTGACCACTCCAAAAACTACGTAATAGACTGCTCCGGTGGCATAAAGCATCGATGATAAAATTGGTGTTGGTACTCCGCTACCAAGTGCGCGGCCATCTTGCTTTGCGTAGTGAAATAAACCAAGATGGCGGTGGTTGATAGCGAAATAAACACACTTAACTGCTGTAATTTAAGATAGAAGGAAAGAAAAAGAAAGTAAAATAGGGCGAGAAAGAGATAAAGAAGGAGAAATATTGAGAAAAAGAAAGAAACTAAATTAGAGCGAAGACTGTTGGACATGGACAACCGCGTCTAGTCAAGTTCAGCAAGGCGCGCCAGTTCATCAAGAGGTGGAAACAGGGCTCTGGGTTCACTAACACCATGCGCATTATGTGAGTACAGAGCCGCCACATCGCCTCATGGCAAAGTGGCATTAGATAGGTCATACTATGCGAAGACCCGAAAACCACCCCTCCAAGATAGCACGAAATGGTTTCGAACTAGAACACGGAAGAGAGGGCGCGCTAAAACTACCTGGCGTCGATCAGTGCAACAGAAGGCTAACAGTCTCGGAATGAGCATATCCGAACTTGAGATGAAGGCGCAAAATCGGCTAGATTGGAAAACTGTTTTGTGAGCCCTATGTCCCTGATTAGAGATAACAGGAACTGATGACGATGATGATGATGTAACACGTAGATTAGGCACTTTCGAAGCCAAGAAAATAAAAGGCAGATTCTAAGCCAGATTAGGAAGTGCACAAACTACAGACTGGCAGAATTGAGGGCGAAGGGCGAATTTAGTAGAACGACCACTCCAAGCTACGTAATAGCACTCTACAGCGGTGCAACGCGCCGATATTATTTTTTATTTCGTTCTATTTTAGTGCACATAAAAACTAATCACAACCTATTTGATTCGTTTATCACCTCTGCAGTAAAACCAAATAATATCCAGTTGCATTAGAGATTTTAAAGCCAATCGAGCAGTAAAAAAATACCCGAATCTGGATTCGGTGCCAACAACGCAAATAGTTCACTGAAGTTGCAAGAGATGGCGCTGGTTTACTGAAATAATTCCGCATTAGATCGCCAGTAGGTGGCGCTACTAATATGTTCAGTTGTTATAACATTTGTTTTGTTTTTGTTTCAGCCAAGCGGAATAAGCCGATGCCGAACCAAACAAAGAGAAAAGTAAGATGAAAAACATATATTTTTAAGTATTAGTAGAGGCGCTCCAAGCACATCAGTGATGTAACAAGATCTAGATGTATATTATCCAGTGATAAAATGCAAATTGTATAATGTAAAAATGTTTCTCGATATTTTACATGTTTAGTCCTAGGATATGTATGTTTATACATATTATCTATTTATTTAATATGTGATTTAATAATACGAGTATTGTTAAAAATGTTGCAAGTTCGCGCAAAAGCAAAAATAATAAAGATGTAAAATTACTAAAAACTGTCTTTATGATTCGATTTCGAGTTAAATGACTCAATGGTCCTTCGAGCCTGATATTCATGAAAATACTAATCATTCGTGTCTCACTGAATACCCATCTAAAAACCCCACTCCAAAGCAAAATTACTCATCACCACCTACATCATACAAGAACTGGCAAACGATTGAAGACTAGCAACTAAAGTGCAGTCCATAGAAACTAAAAGCTTATAAGAATCCAGTAGCGCCTAGCCGGCATTCACCGGCCGACAGCTGTCACGCACAAAGAACTAGGCTATCTAACGAAAGCAGAAAGTCTGCCCATCATGTGCCAACCGTGATTCAATTCTGATAGGAACATGGCGGGCTGCCATCCGTCGGTCGGGCGGACAAAGCCGAGGGGCTGGCTGGTGGTGACGTCACACGCTGCCCCTTGCCGGCGCCACAACAACAACCCCGCTAGTACCGCTACGCCCGAGCTCGCAGGAACTCGCTCCCGGACCAGAGCGGGCGTCTAAAAATAACCGCGATCCGTTCAGTACAGCCGCAGCATCCGCGCGCGCCGCCCGTCCGCGTCCCACCGCAGCCATGGCGGAGACTATAGAGGAGAGTTACGAGAGCGCGGTCACCCGCAAGGTGGTCCGCACCAGCCTCAAGATAGAAGAGGTGAGCTCTTACGTAACGCGCCACCGGAATAGACGCCGGCGCACACACACACACACCTGCTCACATAACACGGTTGACAGTGAACACGGACGTAAACAAGACAGTTACTCGTATCCTGCGCTCTCATGGACGCTTACGTCACGCGGTGGACTAACATGGGAATAGTTAATCAACGATGCAGGGAATCGAACGTGCAATCCGGAGGTCCGTGTAGCTCGTACGTCAGTGTGAAGGAAGTGCGCGCGTGGCAGCGGCACTCATGATTTGTGGAGATGCAAATAGACCGGGCGCCTTTGAATGAGATCCGCCGTAGGCATTATGCCGTCCCTCCGTCAAAGTGGAGCTTTGACGCGCGCACTCGTCTCTTGTACAGTCGTATAGACCTACATCGTGACATCATGCACATAAAACACACCGAAACAAACAAATTTATTTTACGCGGCATCTTACTACTGCTAACACAAAACACAAGTGAAATATTTTGAAGGCCGAAACGAGACGCTTTGAACGAACAGGGAAGTCGAGCAATGATTCCAAGATTCACAGTCATTTGTCGGGCGTCAGGCAATTCGCATAAATTCCAACGCTCCATCCAACACTTTATGTAACGTTTAAAATTAAACGTAATGTATGTACCGCCGCATGACACGACACAAGACGAGGATTTCGTCAAGATGTCGCATTATTTTAGCTAACTTTGAAGCTCGAAGGTACAGTATGCATGCAGTTACACTTTACTCTTCGTACTTGACATTCCTTTCTGGCCATCAATGAGTGAACGCCATTCGTCCCACCACCCATCCATCCAGTTTTGTTATTCGTTACCAAAGCGCAAAATCGAATGGAAAAACTCGCGGTGGCATATTTTCGTCTTGGCTCCCATCCTAGTTTATCTGCTACATTACGATGTTTATTCACAATACAAATGCGAACATTTAATGTGTGCGTCCGCGCCACTTGTCTTTGGGAGCGTTCAGTTGCTCTACTTGCGAAAAAAGTGCTAGAATAATCACGCCTGATACGCGTAATTGGCTTCTCCATAAAATCATAGATGTTTCTGATTCGAAAACCATTTCGAGGAATAGGCTTCTGGAGCTATTTGCAGTAATCGAAAAAATTTATAAGCATGTAGTTATTTTTTTATATGCAAAACTATGTATGACCTTCATTTCATTTGACCTTCATCATATTGTCTCTGCTGGACGGTAGTGACGTAGTTCCTTTTGCCGGAGAAATATCATAGTGTTACCAACTTTAGAGAAAATTCCTGAAATACTGAAATAAATAAATGCGGTTCCGATATTGATTCGAAAGTACAACCAACTTTGTTTCTTTTAAAATGCTGCGCAATCACAAAACTGCTTTCGTCACTCACTCGGCAACCAGACACTTAACTCCGAAAAACAGCGGAAAATCGGTTTGCGGCTGTGTGAGTTATGATCAGTGGTTTATTTTTCTTAGTTTCTTGTAATAAAATGTCTGAGAGTGCTCTAGTCTTGGTATAGCCGATTTTCGGCGCAGATTATAAGATTACAGTTTGCCGGCAGACTTTTGGTAATTTGCACTGTGCTAATGCTGGCAACTCCGATAATCTGTCATCTACTTTTGACAGATAAGTTTGAGTAATGCCCTATCCACATTCACGCGCTAACCTCCGCGAGAAGTGTTTACACGCCGCTCCTTGCGTCGGTTTTCTATACAAACAAACAAAAGAAACTCCGCCGAAGCGTGCGCGGAGGTGTGTGGCGTGATTGTGGACCGGCCATAACATTTTGTGGTTTTTGTTGTTGTTTGTTTTGTTTTAAAGTTTCCGATTTCAGTCTTGTTTGTTAAGTTAACGTTTACTGATTGTGGCACCGATCCTGACCTATAACCCATCCATCCCTTGTGACTCCCGCTCAGCTGGATACTGTAAACTCCCATCAAATGTGACTCCCACTTTTATAACTGGACACTGATGATAATAACTCGCCACTGGATCCTAGTTAGACTTGCGTTGCTTGGACCGACTGTCTAGAAGATGGCCTGTACACCTGCGGCTCGATAACTTTGTCAACAAAGCAGACTCCCGCAATCTGCCTAATGTGGAAATAATTATGATCCTAGAATACATAACAGCCACAATATTGCTGAAATTAGAGGGGCTAAGGCATTGATGTAAGTATCTTGTCACCATGTTGGTTCACATTAATCAACATTGTATCAAGCTTGATTAAAGGAACATAAAAATCTGTCTCACCTTTTAGAGTTTAGACGCTAAAACAGAAAATGATTCATATAGTGTAGAACTGTTCAGTTTAGGCCAGAGTGGCTCAAAGTTCAGTTTATGCCAGAGAAATAATATTTTTTGGTGATGGAGACTTAAAAATAAGTTTAAATCATCCATAACATTCTTACGTTATCATTAGTAATTTTATTTATTTAGCAAAGTTATTTTACAGGATATCTTGTCATTCATACGTTGATTCTGCTATGGGATATGTCTGCATTGTGAGGGCCTAAGTAGTGTCAGAGCATAGATTAGGCAACAAGCTGTACAATGTTTTAGCAAAAATTCAAGAGACTGAAGAAATCATTACTGAAGCAACTTGTACTTTATTTTTGTAAACATTATATTTCCTGCTATCTTTTCTCTGTATGTATACCTAACTACAAAACTTTTTTTTAGGGGGCTGCCTGCAAACATTCACTGCTACTTTTATTCTGGCTGGTAAAGATACAGAAAAGCATCAACTACATCAGCCCAGTGTTATTGGATAAGGCCTACATTGAGCTTTTGTGTAGCGAGCCCATCTTGAAATAAATAACAAAATCCTTAAATACTGGGTAAACAATAAGAAAGAGATTATACAAGAATCAGAGAAAGCAATGTATTTTTGGAAGTGTTTTATTTACCCTAAAAAAAATTGTAAGTGCAAAGGAATAAAAAATTCAATTTTCCTGGCACTGTAATAACTCGCCACTGGATCCTAGTTAGATTGCGTTGCTTGGACCGACTGTCTAGAAGATGGCCTGTACACCTGCGGCTCGATCCACCATTTTTACTTTGCACTGCGTAGAGCACTCAACATGCATAGGTGCCATCAAATTTCCTTTTTTTTAGGTTCGCCTATCTTGGGCTTGCAAAGCAGCTTTGTGCATGTAGGTGCCTTACTGAACATCTCGTATGTAGTTTCTTTTTCATTTTCAATATTTTCCTTATTAGTTTGAGATTGAATCTTGCGCTGGTTTTCATTTTTGGTTGTTGGTTCATCAGCTTCCATTGTTGGTAATTTTTCAAATCTGTTTCAAGCTGCAATTAAAAGAAAGTAGATGAATATCATGTAGAATCAACACTGACAGGGACTTTATTAAACATTAGATAGTTTGAAGTAACCATATGCAGGCCCTGTAAAGGGGAAGGCAATGGCTAAAAGCTTACTTACATTGAGATCTTCGCAACAAAACATTATCTTCGATTTTTTATAGTCAGTGTTGGCTAGGATACACCATTCGTACTTCAGTGGTTCATATATCCGCCGAATACTTTGTCCGGAGTTGATTGCTCATTATTTGGGCACACCGGAACAAAGCATTGTAATCCTTTGGATCTGCCAGTGCCAGGGTCCATCGTGAAAGCAAATATCGGTGTCCAGGTACGTGTAAAGCCAAGGTCAAGAAGTGAAGAGGTTTCGGTGTCTGGTTACGTGTGAAGCCAAGTTCAAGATATGCAGAGATTTTGTTCGGTGTCCGGGTTAAAGCAAGGTTAATTAGGTACGTGTTTAAAGTCGATCAATCAGTTGAAATAGAACGCCAGAAAATGACGAAAACAAAACAAAACAATGAACCACAGATAAGACTTGACAGTTGTCATTTTGACCACAGATTAGCACTTGACCATAGACAATTGGTTTTTTATGACGTCACATCCGGAGAAAGTTTAAAATTTAATTAAAAATATAAATAAAAGGCTTAGAATTTTTTCCTCCAAAATGCATTCTTAAAATGTTCTATTTAATCTAATAGAGCTTTAAAAACAAGTACTAATTTTTTCTCGACCTACCGAATTGCGATCTCTACTTTGCGCAAAAACGGCACGATGTTTTGTTGTGACAGTTCGTGGCACAAGCGACGCCAAGTTTCGCTCCTATGCGCTTTTTTGTGGCAGCGCGATTGGCACACAAAGAACCGACGCCGATCAGAGCCAAAATAAAAGTCCTGCCTGAAAGGATTGGAATGAAAAACAAAGGTATTTTCCCTTTTCTCCGTCGCGTCGTTCCCAGAGTTTACAGAAAGTTAAACAAACAATAAGTAAGCAGTAATAATGTCTCTTTATTATAGAAAAGACATCATGTTAGAAAGCCTTCCATTCACATGTAGAGAGAGCGCAACCTAGCTGGAAAACAGTCTGTCTATTTGCCTGGAAACCACTGCTGTAAAATATTTAAGTAAGTAGGTAGAGGAAAATATTATTTGCCTTGAATATATTTATCGATGCCTTGAATTTTTACGACTTGTAGAGTCTGCAAATCTGAGTGAAAATACTTATAAAAAAACTAAAGTGTCGGAAAACGTGCTGTGAGAGCAATTGGAGCGAAAAGTTATTGTCGCTTACTGTCGATCTCTGTAGGTCACTTTCTTTCACTCTTGTTAATCCCAGATTAAAGTTAACTGCTCTGAGTGCAACGATAACCCACTTTTAAAGTACGGTGTATCGGTCGTAGATTTACCGTCGGATTAGGATGAAAAATCACTGACTGAAGCTGAACTCAAATTGCGGAAAACCCAATCTCTAGAAAGTTAGGTGAGACATTGTGGAGTTTTTGAACCATAACATGCTCCAGCCACTGATACTACTTATAATAAGCAACAAAGCACATCGTAAACAGGCATGCACTAAATTGCATGAGCCCCTTGGGTAAATCATTTAGTGCAATATTGGGTAAATTAATATTGAGTTATTTAAAAAGTCTGCATAGTTTCGGTAGATACTACCAAGCCTTGAGCACATTTATGTCGCGCATACTGCCTGTTTATCTAGATACCTACTATCGCAGAAAACTTGCCAAATCCATGACGAATTTACATCAGATGATAGGCAGTAAAGTTGTAGGTATAGCCTGCAAACAGGAACAGCCTGAACGTTTCAGCTGCAGTAGGTAGGTATACAGGGTGTCCCAAAAAATAGTGTCAAGCGGAAGTCCAGAAATAGAACACCCCTAGGGGTACCCGAATCACCCCCATGAATGTTCAGCGATTTTTTGACGTTTAGAAGTTATGAGGCTTTTAAGGTTTTTTTGGGAAGAATTACCTAGCATTGGTTTTAATTTTTTAATTTTAGAGACTAATGCACGGCGATTCATTTTTATAAATATAGATTGTGTATCTGCTGCTACTGTGTTGTCGCTCTCAGTCCTGGCCATCCAAAGGTTTTCTGGAAGAAATCGCTTTTAGCGATAAGACCGCCATTTGTACTGTTATTTTTAAATGTTTATTTGTAAAATGTTTTCGCTTTTGCAATAAAGAGTTACTTACCTACTTACAGCACAGATGCGATGCAATCAGACCAGAGTTAAGAGTGCTAACCTAAATGCCCATTGTAACAGTAATGTCTTCAATGAGGAAATCTGGCGTTTTGCAATATTATTGAGAAAATGCTTTGTTCGCTAGCATAGTAGATAGATAACTGTTTCACAACAGAAAAATATTACAGACTTAAAACAAACGCTAAAAACTATCTCTTCCAGACAACCTTGGGATGGACAGGACTGGATGCGGAAATAATGTAGCAAGTCAAGCATTATAATCAATATCTCTCTGGTCTACATTCAAAATTCTGGTCTGATTTCGGTCGCACTTGTGGGTAACATAACATCTCGTTTGGGCAGATTACTAGACTCCGTAGATATAGTAGGTATGAACAGTTCTTGAACAGCATTGTTTGATAACATCCAATTTGTAGACTTCATCCAATGGCGTTTGTAGTCACTACTGGTTTGGTATCTGGTACTGGTTCGGTGCTCATTTTAATCCTTTAGTTAGACCACGTCGACATACGTTTGTCACATTTCGAAACGACTTTTAACTATTTAACTCACTTGCAAGTACCTAACAATCAGTACAGTCGGCCACACGCTAGGATACTCAATTTTGTTTGATTGTCGCCCTTATGCCGCACGCTGTAAGAGCTGGGGTATCTCTGCGCTGTGGCCGACCGTAAATTCATAAACGTCGTCGTCTGGTTCCACGTTTGCTGCCGATCCTGAACGAAGGACTTTCAGTCTCTTTGTTCTGAACCCCCGAAAAACTTCCTTACAAGGCTGCGTTCGGCAAACGCCAAACGCGCAAATCATGCGCGCCCAATCCGGCAGAACAAGTGTTCGGGAGCGGAGCCAAAATGCGCGCTTTCGCCTAATCGACGAGCCACCACATCCCATTTGATCGCGAACCAGACTGATGCCCGACATTAAATGGTTGAGGAATAACATATGCGCAAAGGAAATGTGTGGAAAACTTGGGCCAAGACTTACAATACAGTCATGTAGATGCGCCTAGTTGCATCCACTGCCACTCACAGAATCGCAACAGATCACTAAATTGCCCTTCTTCCATTCTCATCTCACCAACTTAAACGGACCAACTTTTTTTTTCCCAACGGACCAATAACGATTTGCCTAAAATCGTATAGTATAGCTGCCATACGATACGATTTTAAGCAGATAGAGTTCGACCAAGATCCGATTGTTAACAATTTTCCATTTGAAATATTGATCTTTCTATCTCTTACCCACTATCCCAGTCCCAAGTATCTTCATCTCTCTGACTGATGTAGTTCGCAGTAAGGTTCAAAGAATCAATCTATTTGTTTAATCCAGCCAGAGCCCGACCATCCGCCGTATTGCGTTATCGCGTACGCTTTTACACAAGCTTCACCTTCATCCGAAAGATTGCACGTTTTATAGGGCCTCGTGGAATCGTGGGCCGGCAGGCTCATCTGGCATTATTAGTCATGACATCAGTCATCACATCACACTCATCAAGCATATGGCATAAACGCGGCCCCATATTAATTTATGATGATGGATGCCACGCAATGCTTCGGCGACGGGCGACGACTGGCACAGCGTTTTTTATCATTTTAATTTTTCACGTTCCAATTCCCTTAATTTAAATTTTAAAATCAGCCGCGCCAGTCAATCAATATTGATTGGCTGATCGACGCATCAGACATCAGCTCACGGAAGACTTGGTAAAATGGAACGGTGGCGCTGTGCGACGACGCAAGCCGCGAAAATGGCACACAGCGGATATAATTAAAACGGGACTAACAAATCGCTGCCTGTGTGATTAACACGCGAATTCGGCCACTATAAGAGCATCGGGGGAACTGGCCAGTTCGGCATTTGTGGCTGAAACGCGGCAATTAATGATGCTAAATTACATAAACCCAAATTCGATGTGACAGCCGCGCTTAAAATATCGCTCTTTCTTCGTTTATTTTTTGTTGTCCCTCGTCAGAACCACGCTTGCGATTCATTAATTAAATCGCTCATGTTTTCTTCGCATAAATATTTTGTTAAATTAAATGCACTGAGGCATACCTAATGAAGAGATGAAGACGTTGTAAGGACGACTGAAGTGCGGGTTCATGTGAAATAAACAAGATGTAAAGCTGTTTTTATGTCAGTTCTTTGACTCTAGGAACATTCTAAGAATCCCACCGAGTTCAATGTCAAAAAGTCAATATAATCCAGAATTAGGATCTCAAACCGCCAGCAGCTCCGGGCGTGACGTGGTTTAGTCTGGACGATAAGCAGACGCAAATACCTTAAATCTAAGTAATTTTCGCTAACGAGGTTGCTCAACTTCCTCAGTTTTCCTTCAGAAACCTTGCGACTCTACCAAGGTCGGAATTCCGACTATCCACTGGAAAATATTGTAGCAATTGTCCTTAACATTCTTAGGTACCTCAACCATTCAAATTCAGGTGTGCATAGTTACCTGGTGCATAACTTTTAAAATTCCAAAATAACGAACGATTTCGAAGTGCTTATCAAAATACTTAAGTACTTAAGTAAGTAAAATTCCATTTGATTTCCTAATAAGAGCAAGGTTTTTTAGATCACCGTTACGCACTGTAATGTATCTAACTACCCATGCAACAAACTGACTTAGGCACACGCACGCACGCAACACGTACCTATCTCTACTCTCTACCATAAGGATAATAGAGAGACAGTAGTTACCTATCAGTCGACAGCAGAATATATCTTCTATCCTAATTTCTTATTCTCATTTCAACTCAAAAGTCCGTAAATATGTCAATAATCGAAGTAACCGGCTTCCTGACTTCGAACAGCCCTCTAAGCATGCACTCTCAAAAGCCTCTAAGCAACGAAAGTAACGTGGCGGGAAGTGCACAATTTTCACAGGTTTTTCAATTTTGTAGGTATTTTTGTTCAGCGATATTATTTTCATTATTCTAAAAAAACAAAACAACAATAATTCATCTGATTATGGGATTTGCTCGAACTTCTTTTTTTTTTAGCAGTGTCACTGGATGTTCGACCAGAAAAACAAATCAATAAGTAATAAAATACCTACTGTTATTTTCAATTGAAAAAACTGAAAATCCGCTAAGCCACTTTCGTTGACCCGGCGACCCCAAAAAGTCCGCTTCTCGAGCTGCAGCTACCGTCGAGAAAATCTACGACTCGACTCGAGAAACTGACATTTGGGCGTCGACTAAGTACATATAGTCTTTCCCGAGCGTGCATTGCATGCTAATGGGCCTACCACACCCACAAGCTTCACCACAGCTTTGCATGCGCAAGCCAGCTTGTACGCTGAACACTTTGCGTCCACACTCTGGCGCATGCTACCGTCCTACCAACTACACACGCAGTGTGCATTAAACAAGCTGGTTTGCGCAGGAAAAACTGTTGTGGGGTAGTGGTAGCATAAGGCGCGTAGATTCGTCCGAAAATGAAAAACGAGCTGCGAACGCTGCGTCCGCAAATAGCGCGGCGCGCGTCGCGACGCCGACCGCCGCCGAGAGCACTCAATGTCGAGGTGATCACCGATCATTCCCTGCATTATTGTCTCTCCGATACATTCTACTAGTGGTTCGCCCCGAACTTTGAACTCGCGACCCCATATCTCAGCAACCCCTCGACCGATTTGGCTCATGTTCGAACTCAAAAATTCCCTTTACCTTATTTACCTGCCTACCAAATTTCGTGACGATCCGACTAAATTTACTCAAGTTATCGTCGAACGAACATTCATATATACATGCAAACGCCGGATTGTTCCAGTAGACTCGGAGAACTTCGCTTTCTTCGCTCGCTCGTTCAACTATGTTGCACTTCTTCAAGTGATCATGATGGGCAAGATTGAGGGGAAGAGACGTGCTGAAGAAGAAAGTTGTGGCTCAGAAACATATAGGAATGCACGAAGATAGCCATTCTGGCACATCCATTTCGCTTGGCATGGAACAGAAAAGAACATGAAGAGCTGAAAACCGACCTCCATTAGTGGAGAGGCACGCCAAGAGGAAGAAAATGTTTTAAATAGACGTAGAAAAGGACCTACGCGAGCTCCAAATAGAAGATTGATTGGTATTGCAGGAAAAGGAGAGTAGCGTCTTTTGGTTGCGGATGCACTGAATGGGTTGGGAAAAAAATTAACTTATTGTTTTCAACAATGAAGAATCTGAAACTGTGGCCTTTGTTATAGGACCAACTCCCACACACAATGACGTACATAAAATCCATAAAATTATGTACTGAAGTACCTAGGTGCAGGATTTTAATGCAAGCCAATTCTGAAACTGAAGAAACGCAATGAGACGTAACGTAGTACAAAAAAGATATAAACAGGTAGAGTAGGGTACCAATTACAACTTCACTAAAAGGCACGTTCGGGAAAATCCATAGGCAGAGCACCATTTACAACTCCATAAAATTGCATATTATAAGAATGTTTCAAAGGTAAAGCAGCAGAAATTCCATGTGTCTACATGTTATGTAGAACACTATTATTTTAACAATCAATGCAAAGATGTTTCATGTTTCTGGAATGAAACGTCTGAGCCAAAACACAAAACACAATTCGCGTAATTTATCAGCAGAAAATAAAGACAAGACTCAGGTGAAACATCGGGCGCACACTTGACCGATCCCACGGGGTCATTGACACATAATGACTAATTCGAGAGTATTCGAGACCAAAGAGAACGAGCGTGCTCCAAGCTTCCTTTTGCGATACAAAAACCAACATAAAGTTAAACTAGAGCAGAAACAAATAGAGGGGAAACTCTAAAATACGCCCAATCATGCGAATTACTGTCGGGAAATAGATTTTGTGTTTACTTTTCTTTTGTTACAAAATGAGATCTGGAAAGTGGAGCGAGAAATTATAATCGACGAACGATATTTTACAAAACTTTTCATAGCTATGTATTATTTGGTAGGTAAACATGTAAGACGTGGAGACCTTTAATAACATTCATCAAAATTTTCGTCTGTTGTGAGTTTTGAGTACCTATCTTTAGAATGCGCAATGGCAAACCACAAACGTCAAACGCATGGAAATATTCTTATGCTTCTGCATTAAAACGAATTTTACGTTCGACCTACATCCAAGTGCGGAGCTTGAGTCTTAAAAACAAAATATTAAACCGAAACCTAGGTCGTTGATCCACTATAAAATTTGCTATTTAAAGTTTAAATCCTGGGTAATCTGCGCAGTAAATTCCAAAGTGCATTTCGAATTTACGAAACTACATTGATAATCTCGATAAATGTAGAAACCATGAGAGGTTGGACTAATATTATGTCGACAATAACGAATCTAACAGCAACAGTTAATCATATAAGCTAGACAGTCGGAGAACATCACGTTTAATTGCCCGAAGACAAAATGTATAAACGACCACCGCGACGTGATACCTACAGTGACATAGAAATCCTGATAGCTGCTGTGACCATAATCACGGGAACGGTCTTGCTAAACTGGTCGTTGAACTATCACTTTTTGCGTGACTCCTCTATTGGATGAAGCTATAGGGGAAATGGATAGCTTTCTCAAAACAAACGATGTTATACTAAAGCGTCGACTGCTTCATATTTTTGGAAGAGAGGAGATATTATGACTCGAACTCGTCAGGAAACTCTAGATATGTCAGTTTCGCTGTTGTGGGTGGTTTATTCTTGAATTTTACTAGCGACTTCCGGGCGGACGCCTACGACAAACAATGGTGACAAAAATATGCAAAGGAATAGGTGGGAACGAACACAACCTCTAAGAAAGAAGATTGTGCAAACATGTAACGAAATAACTGTAAAGGAAAAGATGTAGAGCAAACGAAGAGAGCCAAATACAAAAGCAAGGTAGGTTGATGATGCAGAGTCACTGCATCAGTCAGAGATCAAAATCATCCTGCCTCGAAGCTCTGAAGATTTCAGTTTCTCTAGAGAAGTTTTCTCATTGCTTTCAGCTAATATCAATTGCGTAATCGCGTCAAAGTGAGTGCACTAATTAGTGATTATATTTACGACGTCAGTCGGTGTAGGCGCCCACACAAGTGCACGACAGTTTGTCTGTCTGTCACACCGCATGTATCGAGGGCTCAACGTTGCGAAATTGCCGCTACGTTTCATTGGAGAAGTCGAAAACGTTGGATAATTTTCAAGCGGTGTTAACGATAGAATTAGGATGGATGGAGTTGAAACATTCAAAGTTGCTAAGAAGAAGAGATGGGTGGTCTGGAAATTTATTTGGTTGAAAGTGTTTGGAGTTTAGTGGTGATTTTACAGTCGGCAACACGGCGCCCATATGCCGCGTGCGGTAAGAGCTACCATGGAGTATCCTAGACTGGCCGATCGTGCCTACCTACCTACCTACCTCTCTTAAATAAATTGAAATTTTTATTTGAAACCGATAAGAAATAAAGTAACATAACGGGCAGGTCATCCAAAATATTGTGATAAATTGTAATAATAAATTGGACAGAAAGTACCACCCATGTAGAGTCAAGTCTCAGACCGCTGAAAAGCTACCTTTAAGTTTATTGAACGAGCGAGCGAAGTTCTCCGAGTCTACTGGAACAATCCGGCGTTTGTATGTATGTATGTATGTATGTTTGTATGTATGAATGTTCGTTCGACGATAACTTGAGTAAATTTGGTCGGATCGTTATGAAATTTGGTAGGCGAGTAAACGAAATTAAAAGAATTTTTAAGTTCGAACATGAGCCAAATCGGTCGAGGGTTTGCCGAGATATGGGGTTGTATAATTTATATGCAAAGCGCGCGCGCCTGCGCGAATGGCGTAAGCAAAGTTACCCATCTGTAACTCGGGTCGCGAGTTCATAGTTCGGAGCGAACCACTAGTTATTTTATGTCTCTACTTAGGAATTTATGATTTATATCTACATAAATCCAGATTACGATGGGTGGAGGTGCTAAATATACGATTCCAAACGATCGCAACAAAGAAGCAACTGAGGATGTAATGCTCGTTATAGCCTATCTAATCATAATCACAGAATGTGCGTTGTATGCAGCTCAGTGAAGCAACAATTTGGCAGTAACACACTTCCTTGTTTACCAGTAGGCACTGCACCATACAGTTAAACCTTGGCATAACGTTCTGACTGATCTGACTATACAAGAACTGAATAATCATATTCATTGTTGTTAGAACTGCTAAAGTGGTGCTACAAATACACTTTAGAGTTTAGACCTTGCATTAGTCATCATGGTTTGTTCAGATGGTTATTAACTAGTGGTTCGCCCCGAACTACGAACTCGCGACCTCATATCTCAGCACCCCCTCGACCGATTTGGCTCATGTTTGAACCTAAAAATTCTCTTTGCCTCATTTACCCACCTAACAAATTTCATGACGATCCGACAAAATTTACTCAAGTTATCGTCGAACGAACATTCATACATACAAACATACATACATACATAAATACAAACGCCGGATTATTCAAGCAGACTCGGAGAACTTCGCTCGCTTCGCTCGCTCGTTCAATTTATTTTAATTATACATCAGTCCAAAGAATGATTAAAGTGCTTGGTTTGCCTACAAAGATCAAGGCAGTGACAAACCACCAAAACTAAGGAAACCTATCCAAATTCCTATTCATTTCCTGTATACAACTATAAAAGTAGGTAAAACCTAGAAACGAAATAACAAAACCATGAAAAGTACCTACGCAAAGTTTGAAACCGTACAACACGGATTATAAATAAATCGTCAACAGACTGTGTAGTGTTTTACCGTCATGAAGAATGACCTACATGAGTATTCTGAGACCGTCCATACACGTCATTATGTAATTTAATGACCCGTTAGGGCGTGGCGTATAATTTAAAGATTGATATATTGGCGCACGCAAAGGTTATTGGCACCGAGGTGATACGTGATAGGAATGCCAATCAGACGTTCGATTCATCTTCCTTAATGCGACTTTAATTTGGAACGGACCAAACATTCCGAAGGGCTTTTCTTTTGCGGAAGCACTTTTTGAATTAGTTATTCGTATTTTTCAGTCTACCTCTGCCCATTGCTCGGTATGGACAGGACTTTTTAGTCACGTAATGCGGTTTGACTCCTGTCATTCCCAGAAATCAAAGACCCTCCATGTTTTGGCCACATCACGATGCAAATCATTCGTGTTCTGCCATCGTACTGGATACCTAGGCACTCGGCCTACTGATCCTCATCGATAGCAATAAAATTACATAACGTCTAGAAAGCATTATGCCGTGCAGCGATTAGTATCTGGTCATCGCATAAATTAATTGATACATCAGCACACTTTCAGCATACAAATTTATATTCGGTTGCGCTAGACCAGTTTAGTTCCCCAGTTCCCCAGACCGTGCAATCGATTCGCACTAATTTAAACGAGTTCTTGCAAAACTGTGGTTTATAATAAAACCAGTAGTTCATGCAGTACTAGATAAAGCGAAATATGTACGAGCAAAATTGCGAAAAACAGCGAAATAAGAAGCAAAAGGTGTGAAAGTGGCTCCCTACGGATACCATTTGTGCTACCTGCTGAAAGTCTTCAGTCTGGACATACGCTGCCATGGGAACCTGTCGTCTGATTCACGGATGGGAACTATCTGAACTGTATGTGTGGTACCGTCCAAACTAGTGTATACCTTTCATAATACCCTGCGTACCCGAACGCCTAAACCCAGGAGGATCTTATGAAGGCAATTGACAACGCCAGTGGTCGATTTGTACGATTTAGGCGGCCAAAAGTCCATTTCTCAAAGTTAACTTATAACAAAACAAATTGATTCCCGGAAAAATAGACACCCCGACTGCCCAAACCCCACCCCTCCCCAGTTCCTAGAACTGCGTGCGCGCCCCCACAGGTAGTCGGAACTTGATCGTCGCGCAAGCTGTACGCGTTCGTTCTCGACACTCTTAGCGCAACCGATATTCTAAAGTGAATATTTCATTGGATATTATTCAGTTACAAGTGAAAGTGATGGAAGTCGAAAATTCAGGTAAGCTCCTTCAAATATAATTTAAATTAAGATAAGGAATATCAATATTTAGTGCAGTTACAACGTATCAAAGATCGCCCTTTTTCATAGAAAATATTATCATTTTTTTATTTTCAATAGTAAAAATGTTGTACTTCCGAGACCGTCCGAGTTAAATTCCTTATGGTTTCTAATAGTATAGCTCTTTGAGCAGATAACCACAAAAAAAATAGCCAGAAACTTAGGCAGAAAGTGAGAAAAATTCATTTTTTGTTTCTTTTGCGTTAAATTCCTTTTCGTTGTTCTAGGTTCATCAAGTTACTCGGGCATGGAGGTAGTAACTCGCAGATATCTTTTTGATACGATGATTGAGGAAAACTCTCCATCAATAAACGACAAATTGGAATACTTACAAAATTATTTGTTAATGTCTTACGGGGACTCCGACGAAGACAAAAAGTATATAAATCATAAATTTTCATATTTTAAAACAGAAATAAAAAAGAGATGGTCCAAAGCACGCAACACGCTAGAAAAATTTCTTATAAGCAATGATGCATGGTTAGCAGGAACGTTCGAGATGCCCATAAAAACGCATAATAAGTCAGGACGACCTAGCAAAACATTCAGTGAATGTAGTGAAAGAACTAAAAGGAGGAAAACAGAAGAAGTTCGCTCCTCTGTAGGCAAAGAAGTGATAGTTCACGCAGCGCAAGTAATTTTACAAAAAGAAGGAAAAAGAAACGCCTCGCAAGTCCTAAAAGATATTACAAATTCGCCTGCAGCCGCAAACGAATGTAAAAAAAGACATTCCAAATCAAAGGCACAAGATCCCCTTACGCCTCGGGAGGCACTGCGAATGTGCGTGGACGCTGATTTGACACGAAGTCAATATGAAATTGTGCGAGCAACCAACAGAAGCTTTTACCCGTGCTACGAATTAGTGTTGAAGGCTAAACAGGAATGTTACCCACCCAAAGAGACGCTACGAGTGACCGCTTCCTGTGCTGAAAGTGATCTACAATCTTTGTTAGATCACACCGTCACGCGATTATCAATTTTCCTCGAAGAAGTACTAATGACTCTTACAGAAACTGAGAGAAATTCCTTGCAGATTATCTGCAAATGGGGTTGTGATGGTTCACAACAAGCTCAATACAAACAAAAGTTAATGAATGACGCCGACTCGGATGCAAATATATTTTTGAGCTCATTCGTGCCTCTACAAATTGTTTGCGGCGAAGACAAAACAAAAATGGTTTGGCAAAACCCGACTCCTTCTTCACCACGATATTGCCGCCCGATACGATTCAGATTTATAAAAGAGTCTACAGACATTACAAAAGATGAAATAAATTACGTTCGGGACAGTGTGAAGTCCCTTAAAGCCACGGAATTGGAACTGAATGGGCAAAAATTCTCGGTTAGCCACAGTCTTAAAATGACCATGGTGGACGGCAAAGTTTGCAATGCGGCGACTGACACCAAATCAACGAGTAGATGCTACATATGCGGAGCCACTTCAAAAAACTTTAATGACTTAAGTAAAAAAAACGAAATTCACCCAGAATCGCTTGAATTTGGCCTATCAACTTTACATGCCAGAATTCGATTATTCGAGAGTATTTTACATTTAGCTTATAAATTGCCCGTTGGGAAATACCGTGAAAAAAGAACCAAAGCAGAAAAGATGCTAGAACAACAAAAAAAAAAAGAGATTCAGCAAAGATTCAGAGAAGAAGTAGGTATCTTGGTAGATATGCCAAAATGTAATTTTGGTAACACAAATGACGGCAATACTAGTAGAAGATTTTTTGAAAACCCACATCTGGCTGCTGAAATAACGGGAATAGACATTAATTTTATTTATAGAATTAAAGTGGTCACAAAATAGATGTCCCGAAATTTGATGAATACGCCATGGAGACAGCAAAACTGTATGTAGAGTTATATGGTTGGCATTCTATGACTCCTACCATGCATAAAATTTTGGTACATGGTGGAAAAGTTATAGAAAATTCTCTAGTGCCTATTGGTCAACTTTCGGAGGAAGCTGCAGAAGCTCGTAATAAGCACTTTCGCTCATACCGTCTAAACTTTGCTCGAAAGTTTTCACGCGAAGACTGTAACCTTGATATTTATCACAGGTTACTCTTGACATCAGATCCGCTCATCAGTTCAATGAGAAAAAAAAAGAAGATCCGATCAAAACCATTTTTGCAGGAAACTTTGGAGCTTTTGCTTCCTGCAGAGCCAAATACAAAAGGCACTTGTGATAAATGCATGGAAAGTGACGGTGAGGAAGAATTGTCTTTTAAAGAGTAACATAACAATTTGTATGTTAAACTTTCATAAAATATTGTCTTATTGTTTATGATTCGGTACCTAACATTGTAAGTAACATTTAGTATAATAATGTGGTAATAACTGTTGACCATTTAATTTTAGTGTATACTGTATTTTTTTGTCATCCATATTTTATTTTCAATTTAAATAGGCATGCAGACTGTAGAGAATAAACATTTTTTTTTATGTGCGGCCGTCTTTTACTTAACAAATTGTGATAATTCTTAACCCAAATATCAAAAACTACTAAGCCGATTTCGATAATTCAAATGAACTCAAAATATATATTTTACACCAAAGGGAGATTTAAAGAAAATTTAAAAACATTGGCGCTATTTACAAAAATATTTTCACAGAAATGTTTTTTTGTATAGAAAAATACGCTTTCAATGAAACAAATAGGGATAAACATATATATTCACTCTAAAATACCAGATTAGCATTTGTTGTCGTATTTATTACTGAAATAAAGCATAAAATAGTTTTGGCCGCCTAAATCGTACAAATCGACCACTGTGCGCAGTCAGCGTTGCGGAATAGGTGCGGTCAGCCACAGTCTAGGATACCCCATGGCAGCTCTTACCTCGCGCGGCATAAGGGCGCCAATCGAACAAAAAGGAGTATCCTAGCGTGTGGCCGACTGTACTGGGCCAGAACAACGTCAATTTTTCATCAACATGCTAAGAAGCATTGAACTAGAGGATTTCTTTTAATTTACGACAGAATGATTTTATTTCATATTCCGTTGGATGGATGTCACTACACTACCCACTGTAACCTATATATCGAAAGCATTAACAAATCTAGTTGCTGTCTGAGCAACTGACGAGATGTAATTTGGGTTACGTTTTGCGGCCAATCGCCTCTGTTCTATGAAATGACAACGTCAATAAATAAACAAATTATGCGAGCCGGTAGAATTGGAACTTCAATCATTTAGTGAAGCAACGGTCTATACTAAGAAAACTAAAGAAATGATTCAACCACCTTTTTGTTTTTTCTAAAGCACTAACCCAGGGAAACTTTTAAATGATGAGCGATGGCACTGAATGCTAAGGGTTGCGGGTTCAAGTCCTGTCCCGAGCGAATTTTTCAACCTTTAAAACTCAAGAAGAAGACAAGTTTTTGCACAATCAAGTTATCTATCTCTGTCTGTCTCATAAAAATGTAAAGAGGCAAGGGAGTTGTTGACAGCTGTGGATAATGAAACCCATTTGTCTCATGGGAAAGCACTCTTTACGTTGTGAGATTTATCAAGTTTCTCCGCAAAGACCGGATAATCGTTTCCATCGCACAAGTCACGAACAATTACGTTGAATAGAAAGGTAATTAGATAAAAGAAAAGGAGCCAAGAAAAACGTTTATGACTTCATCGTACCCGGTTTTACGACAATATGATGATAATTATTACCTAACAGTTTATTAATGTCTGTCAGTATCAACGTTAATACCTAATGACCTTACTTTAAAACTCTATTTTATGAAATACTCAAAAAAGATATTCTGAACGTGAGTAAAGTCAACAAATTACTAAACTCATCCCAAAGTGTCGCACTTTTTGTTTCAGTCATGAACATAAATTGCATTACGCCAGCGAACTGGATAACATCCGCTCGCTGCATTACGCCTAATAATTTCAGAACAGCGCCCTCTCTCGGAACTCGCCCGCAGCTCCTAAGACTCCTGAAATACACGCTCGCCACTGAATCTAGCCGCACCATTTTATAGTTCACCCACCACGTGGTGATCTTTACGCACATTGGTGACGCCGCGATTGTTTCAACAGTTTTCTTTTCGTCGTTCATTACCTGTGGCAGGTAACACGCGTAGTATTGAGATCGCGCTCTCGATGCGTAACGTTATGCAAAAACCCGCGTCCCCGATGCGTCTAACAGTCTAACCTCGTCTTGGAATATGGTCAAGGTTCAGGTGAACACACCTGTCCTCGAATGATGACAGTGGCGCGAATCTGAGTTATGATGCCGCGCGGGCTTCCTGTCTCACGCCTGTCTATTTCTGATGCTGCTCATTCGTTCGCTGTTTAGCTTTGAAGAGTTGAGTCCTGGCTGTGTATAGATAGCTTGTTGGTAGAACTAACCTTTTTAGTCGGAATGAAGCTTTGGGATGAATTGAAAATTACGTTGGAAGCCACCTAAAGCGAGGGTTTCTTCATGACGTTTTCTCTGATCACAGGCTATGATATATTGTGATATTGCTTGTGATCACTAGATATTGCTTGTGAACATCACCTATGGGTAAGGTAAGGATGAAGTTCGATCGAAACGTTATTGTCTAAGTAAAGAGACAGGAAACGTGTTTACTGTGTAGTGACTGTAGTTTATCTACTATCTGTATACATGTGTGGTCTTTCCATAAATAGACGAGGGAAGTGAAGCCCATTCTAGCCCTACCTACAACGCAGTCGCGACACGCTTCGTGGAAGTTATCAATCATATTCCGTTAGACCACTGTCAAGTCATCCATGGCAGTCGTGAATACGGACATGATTTAGAAAATTATACCAGAAACTTTTGAATTTAAGAAGGTTTGAACTGGGTTCAAAGAGCTTTCTTCATCTTGAATTTCAAAAAAATATGTGCATTTGTTGAGACATTGATTTATTTTTTCAGGTAAGATCCTCCGAGATATGACATGTGACAGGAAGCAGCGTTGGGTTTCCACCGAAAATATGGGACGTGAGTACCAGTTAATCGCTTTCTTTTGTAATCCAATCCTCAAACCTTGCAACTGCGTTAATTAACCGCAGCTCAAGTTTCACAAAGTCGACTTTGGTGTCTTCGTGTACGTCCCATTTAGAAAAACTGGTGAATGCCCGTTTAACGTATTCTTGTAGAATTCCGGAATAGCCGTAGTCTTAGCTGAGCCCACTGGTCAATAAACCATGCGTTTTATTTTAAACCCTATTTCTCACGCCTACACGATGCAATTCACCTAAGCCTATGGGTGTTAGATTTTTCCGAGAAATGCCCGTTTTCGCCACTGATCCAACGGATTAAGGACTCTATCGAGAGGCCATTAAAATATAAAACCGCGTGTTAAGAGCGTGGTGTACGAATCATACGGGCTGGATTTATCGCGGTATGTTAGAGCTGCGTATTTATATTAAGTGGGAAAGCCGTCAGCACCCAGTGCCGACGCTAGTGGGATGGCTGCATACAATAATGCTATCCGAAACCCTTTAATACAAAAATCAAGCTATGGATCTAACTATGCGAACCTTACAAATCACTCATACGACAGTGTACGACAATGACAACATAAATCAAGCACGCACCTCGAAAGTCACTCTATAAAATGAATGCAACGACGATGAATTGCCAAGCACAAATGAATCTAGACAGCAAAGCGACGGCTAAGAATAAGATGATAACAGAAAAGAAGTTCTCGATGCAGTCCATCCAACGCGGCATTGGCCAGTTCCTAACACCCACCGCAAAAACAATGGCGGAAAAACAAAGCGACAGAAATATTTGATTTTATTGCCAACTGGAAATAGCTGAATCAAACCTGTGATATTTGTGTGGGAAAGGCCACTGAGACACTTAGAGCGCTCTCGGCTAGATCGTCCAACTAATAATAATCGTGCACGTGAAATGTTTTGGCTGGTGCTTTTTGTTAGCCGCGGTTATTTCAGTTTTCCAGTAGGATTTTGAGCAACATCAGCACTGGCCGCTTCCACGGTGCTCCGGGGCGTATAAGACAATCGTCACTTTACGACTTAATTAACCCCAGTGTCCCCAGTGCATCTAATGGCAAGGGACAAGCCGAAATACGAACGAGACAAACAAGGATATTTCCATAAGGATACGTCATAGATTTTGTTACGAAAGTGCTTTCAGTGTTAGTGCAGTTAATGTGTGTCAAAGGCAAATTGGAGTTAAGTGAAGTGGGAGTGCTGTTTGTCCAGGATGTCGGAATTCTTCAGGTCATGGAGCAAGGAGAAGGACTCCGATGGGGGGGAGGAAGTCGAGGAGACAGTGGAGGAGATTACCACCACAACCACTTCCAGACAGAAGAGACGAACAACCACCACAGTAAGGATAATTTAATTGAGGGCATGTGGCCAAACGTTGATCTCATTATTCACTTTGATCGCTTCTACGGCGTAAAAGCGTTGCAGCCACAATACCACATTTGGTAACGTCTGAATTAGCACAAACGCAAAATATTTCCTCAGCCCTCACAGCCAGAATAGTTAATTAATGACCAAGTAAAATCGACTGAAAACGTCACTAGAAGTTCTAGAACATTTCAGTTTTCCTTCATATAGCTTGTGCATAATCTAATTGACTCGCATAACACACAAAATTTATTGTGTTCATGTCAAGACAAATTCGCAAATCTGTATCATTGTCAGTTTGTTTATTTTGGAAGCGATGATTGGCTATGTCATGGACGTAGTCGATTGCCATCTTCTCCTGATATAAAACAGGTTTCCGGATCCAAGGTGAAGGCGAACTTTGAAACGTCAACCGTCAACGGTTTTATAAATCAAAGTGACGCACTTGAGTCTTCTAAAAATATGGGGCATTTTTGCATTCTTGTGAAATTATCTCGCACCGTGTTCCTTTTAGCTGAAATGCTAAGGTAGAATTAAACAATTAAACATATTTAGGTGTCATAAACATCAAAAAGAAAATAGTTTTTCCGACACCGAAACAGTTGCGAGGCTGGAATAATAATGCCATGACACATAATATTTTCTTGGTATTTCAATAAATAGCTCACACGGCATTACGTTCCTAGTCATCACTTGACAGCTTCTGTACATCTTTTTCCTTTTTCTGCATGAAAAGATTATGCAAAACTGTCGTTCTAAAGATTCTGAAGTGGTAACGAACTGGAGAATTTCAACGTTTGACCGAAACACCTTCCTGTTTATTAACATAAATATATCATTTGGCTTGAAAGCACAACTAGGAAACGGTGACACTATCTCGCTTGCTTCTTCACGCGCCATGTGAGCCAACTCGACTGCGTCGACAACACTGAATTCCCTTTGAGTTAAATTAGCAGATTCATTAAAATTAACAATTTGACGATAAAAAAAGCCGGAAGATAAAAAATCAACAAGTAGAAATGTTTCAGACAATTAGTATAACTACCTATACCCACGAAAAGCGTCATCCAACGAATGCATCTTTTGTGTGAGAGCACAAAGCAAGCAACGAACATCAACTGCAAAACAAACTTCTTTATTACTTGAAGCAGAGAATTAACAAATAGAAATGCCTCAGACAATGAGTAACTCCACTCACGAACAATCATACAACCTAATGCATCTTGTGTGTGAGAGCACAAAACAAGCAACAAACATCAAATCCAAAACAAACTTCTTTGTCACTTAAAGCGACCCTTTATGCGTCCCTTCATCCAAGAATATCCAAAAGAGTAACGCCCTCCAGTGCGTCAGGAAATGAGATCACTCGAACCGAGCGGCTATTTCACACTATGCACATAAACTTAAAAGAGATGCAATGACCTCCCTGGAAACAACAAAGCTGAATTCTTCTGAATTGATAGTCCTGGAAACCTAATGGTGCGAAACGTTGTCGAGCTCGCATAATTTTAATAGGATAAACATTATAATGTGGGAAGACCCTGCCACGAGACCGTCCAAGAAACAAAAGGACATTTTGCTCTAACTCTTACCGAGTCTCCAAAAAAAAACTACGAGATGAATTCTTGAGGACTCTAAAAGATACGAAACGGTGTCAAGCATTTCCCATGATTTTGATAGGATTAAAATTCAAAACTGTGATAATATCCTGGCTCCAAACTGATAAACAAAGGACACCTAAAGGTTCAATCGACAGCTACATGAACCGTAAAGCTTACCTAATGCTACACTACAACTAAAGAGGCGTATTCAATATTCCGCTGGCGCAAGAGTCGTGATCGCAGACGGTGTTTTGATAATACGAACGTGAAACTGAGTCGTGAGGGTACTCCTACTCTTTGCCATGGTGTCTTATATCCCCTACAATAAAGTGAATGTGTATTGCTCGCTTCATTGTCTTGGAAACAATGGGATATGAAATGACGATGTTTGGAAGTCGGTTGCTAATGAAGCTTTTGTGATGTAGCATCACAATGCGGTAGGTAGAGAAGTGGAGTGTAACCACTTATTAAAAAGAGATCTAATCAATAGTTTGGATTTTCTAGTTTGGGTGAGGATTTAAGAGATTGTAAGTGATAGGCATGAAGATGCCCTGTGATAGTTACGAAATAACTTTGAAAGTAATAATTAGGGTCTTTGGCTTCCAAAACATAATAATGATGATGTTGCATGTCGTCGCGATGCCAGAAGAGTACACTTTTGCTAAGTATTATATAGTATCAAACATACAATTAAAATTAAAATATCATCAGTATCAAACTATCAACTGAGTGATTCCAAACAGCTAAACGCAAACTAAACTTTGTGTGGGAATTTGAGGAGTAGTAATACTGCGCTGTTGGTTATTGGGAATTTGAGGAGTAGTAATACTGCGCTGTTGACGTTTTACTGCGTTTATAGATGCGTAGAGGCAGATTTAAGCGCGGACTATTTGAATGGATTCTAAAACAGCTACAATCACTGCAATATTGTTGCGTTTCACTGCGGAACTAGCTTTTCTAATCTTGGTCTGGCTCCGACCTAGAACAACGTTTACAAACTCCGGTGCCAGTCTCGCATCTAAATGTACAATGTTTTGGAAACAACAGTAAAACGCACGCTGCATGATTCATATTGATTTCACTCGACCCACTTACTAAAACGTACCTACTTGTACCTACGTTTCCATGTGACAATGTTAGGTACACAATGAGTTATTATAAGTAGTTACACATTGTTTATTTCTCGGAGGATGATTCTCACAAGTTTAGTATTTGTAAGATTTTCTTTGTTGGATTTAGGAGAAAATTAGTCAACCATTCGCTATTGTCACTTGAAAGCGTAGCAGAACTCTACCTAATAAAAATAGGAAAGGAACAATTGATTCCAAACTAAGATGAGGTTCCCACGCTATAAATTGCGTGGTTAACAAAGCGTCTTGTTAAAAAAACTGGAAAAGCATTTTTAAAACGGCTTGCCATTACTTTTCTCGACTCTTTAATATGTTTACGATGCGCGGAAAGAATAGATGGTGCATAGCAATAGCACACCTAAAATACATATTATAGTTGGGTTTAGATCCACAATCCGGTGAGGTCGACGGACTGGAGTTTTCAAAGACTCACATGTTTATATTTGTAGAGAAACCGATCTTAAAATAGGTACGCGAGACATTCCTAAGTGTAGTCAAGTTGCCCGAATAGGAAACAACGTGCCGATAAAAAAAAGGAATTTGTTGAAATGAGGTGTTATTTTAAAACTATCTGCTACGCCACGCCACATTTCCGATCATTCTGGAAACAAGGAAATAGCAAATTTTATGAAACTAGGTCATTATAATGAGCAATGACATCAACAGAGCAGTTTACTATAAACGATGCTACAGTAGACATGCCGCCAGTATACGTAGTAGGATGACATCACAGGCGGAGAAAAGCTTTACCCAAAGGCAACTATAGACGCGGCGGTCTGCCCATTGTAAACACAAACTGTGACGAAACACCGGGAGACGTGCTGATGACAACTGACAAAAGGTGCTAATTGCTAGAGACAAGCAAACGACAATACCTGATGATGTGCCTCTGAGCCAAATTCACTGAATGAACGCGTGGCTTATTATAAAAATGTCTAGTTTTATTTGACTTGTTATGTATGACTCTGGTGTTTAGTTTATGTCATGTTAATTTTTCTGAAAGACTATGTAAAACTTGTGAAACAGAAACTTTGATACAGTGATATGTAATGAAAAATAATTTTCCGAGAACTATGACAGTAAAGTTGACCTATATATTTTCTAGTACACCTACTGTACGATAGGATAGATACCAAGCAACACAGAAACAGTGAGCTTATTAATGAAACCGACACAAAGAAAAAAACACGCTTTTGATAATAATTACAGAGTAGAAATTCGTTTGAACGGCGAATACAACATTGTTGAATTGGTTGCAGCCAAATCTAAAATAGATTCAAACGCTTGCCTCAGCAAGATAGGTACATTTTTGGAAATCAAGTAAAACCATTGCGACGTAAAAATAGATTTTAGCAAGGTTGCGTATAAATAGATCCCTAATGAATTACATGGAACTAAATGACGTCCGCATTACCACGTGGCCGTACCAAAAATATGATGAGTGTGAAACACCTCAGCGAAACTTGGTGTCAGGAGACGAGAAGAACTATCTGAATTATCAAAACAATGTGCCGCAAGTGCGTCAAAAGTCAAAACACATGATATGCCTAGCTAACAACATAAAACACTCTGAATTTAATATTTTCCCAGGAGGAACAATTTTGTACCCATCATGGGAGCGTTGGCTTAGGTACTACGGGAGAACTTTAAAGCTTAGCAAATTATTACTCGCACTGAAAACTGGCCTGGGTACCTAACCTATGCCAATCCAACGAATGAAGCCAAATCGTAGTGTAAGTACCTAGCTATAGATTTTACGAGCTGTAGAGATTTGAGTCTTGCACGTTTACTCAGAACCGCTAATTCTCTTCAGATGCCAAATTTATTGTAACTCAGAGCTACGATACGAGTGGAAATGAGATTGCTTGCGAACATCATGAGACGCAGCAATTGAAATGCAATGACTCTCGCTCGCGTATCATGAGAACTTCATTTAGATATTCCTAAATTAGGTACAATAATTAAAACAGGGGCTGCAGATTGCCATGGCAAACTTTTGCAGCTTTACCCATTTAATATGCTGGGGGGCTCGGATCGATGACTCTTAGTAAAAAATCTACCATTCCATCACTAAACAAGCTAAGACTAATGCCCGATTTCACCAACTATACTTAAACATTATTGTATTCGAAACGGGTCGAATCGCGATTGGTTTTAGGCAAATTTAATTACCTTATTTATCCCGACGTTTCGGCCGCGTTACAGCTGCCGTGGTCGCGGGTAGACCCGTTTCAAATACAATAATGTTTAAATATCGCAAATCATTAAAAGTGAACGAGGTATACCTACTTAATTTTTGCAAACAAAATTACGCTAAGGACTTCTTAAAAAAGTTAAAGAAGTTCTTAAAAATTAAGTATAGTTGGTGAAATCGGGCATACGTCTCTCATTTTCCGAGTTTCAGCTAACTACGGCACGTTTTAGATGTGTTGATTGTTTTTAGTGACAAACATCCAAAATAAAGCTTGGAAGATCAGAAGTTTTCCACAGATCCGTGTGTCCCTGTAATTTTTAGCAAACAGCTAGACGCGGGATCTGCAGAAAATGTTAAAATAAGCTTCCCTAGAAATATGAATGCGCTAAAAGCTTAAAGCGAACGTAATTAATGAAACATAAAACGTTAGTTTTATGAAATGGGGACACTGAACTCGCGACCGAGAGGCGGGATGTCGCGAATTTTCAGATCTTTTCACGACTAATTTAGAAAGCTGGAAGATAGAAGACAGCTTCGTGTAAAGTACGACTTATGATGTACCTAAAGAACTTAAAGTCCAAAAACGCTTATCTACTATATGCCAAGAAAAGACCCTCAGCTTTGGGCACATAATGCGGTCGCCCAGGTATAGTCTAGAGAGAAGCTTATAATATGATGTACCTACCTACGAATACCTACAACAAAGTGAGTGTGTGCCATCAAGGCGGTGAAAAATATTGACACGCTCTTCATAACAACAACAACAAAATTTTTGAAGGAATTTCAGTAGCTCAGACTGACGGCTAAGGACAAACAGTCGGCGATTTCAGCAGGCATCAGTCACGAAAACAAAATACCTACCTGCTGCCGGTACAGAAGTTTTTTAAGAATGTAGACATCATAACTTTTTCATACATCATCGCTACACTTACGGTTTTTGCATCAGCACGATTCGTAAATTAATTTAGAACTCACGCTCACTCAGAAATTTCAGTAACGCCAATTAATGAAAAATTCCATATCTCTTTGCCAATATTCCAACACGAGATAGGCATATTCGTAAAAGTGTAACCATCATCATCGGTGTGGCTGTGTTACTTTTCACTTCGTGTGAAAATTTCGATGTTGTTGAATAATTTTGCACCACCTGGAGACCCAAAAACATTTAGGAAATCATCCGATCTGAAGTATTTATTGTTTTTTGGCGTGGGCGTGCGACCTTCGCATTGCGTCTTCCACGCAGCAGCGGAATAATCTAAATAAAAGTGTCAACCATACCACGTCCAAAGTCTGTACCGTGGGAAATGCGGAAGATAGTCGTTATAAATTTGTAGATTTATGGCATGGTCCCTGAAAATTATTAGGTACATTCTGTCCATGATTTCTGCATTTGCACCCAACCCTTTTCACATGTTGATAAAACCAAGCCAATCAAACATACTGGTTTCGAAGCACAAGTTAGGTGAGGTACCTACGTACAAAAAAGTGCACATGTCTTTAACCAGGAATCGAATAGTTGCACAGCCAGCTAGGTAGCTGTGAAATGTGGAAACTTGTAGCAAACTAGCAAGCAATCAATTTATTTATGAACCCTTCTATTGCCGATGGAAAAGGCGTGCTAAAGCTGGTCTTGCACTAAGCACTTACTGTAAAAACGCTTGAGCAGACTTGAATTTCCAGATTCTTTCAAGCATTTCCAGTTTAAGAAGTATAGAACCTAGGTACGAGTACATGCCGGCAAAACCTTTAGTAATCTCAGATTTCATCAGTATGTAATAGGTCTGCATTCCGTCGTCATGCATAAGTACAGGGTGTCCAGTAAGCGATGCGACAATAGGATTTGCGAAAGTCATCAGAAAAAATTATACCGTTTTCGAGTTATTTGGATTTAAATGGATAATGGAAATTGCTGGATAGCTACTGAAATGAATGTCATTTTAGGCCTTTTTAATTTGTACCTGATACCTAAAATCTAGTTTTATATGCAGTTTAAAAACTAGTAGACCATAAAGCCGTTGTAGTTTAAATCGAGTTAATCGATTAGTAGCAGTCAATTCGGAGCCATTCTTATCGATTATGACGCTCTATAACATTGGTATTTCCCGCTAGGCTGCGCTAGAAATATGGTAAATCGATTTGTTCGCGCTTTCAATCTCTATATTGTGGAGGTGTACCTACCTAATTATGTTCGAAACTTACTATTCTAACTTGGATGCTTTTAGATATTGCTGCTTCTTATCGTGGAAGAAAGCTGTGTGACAATATTTTATTTTGAAAGTTAGATGTTTTTTAGATGTCTCCGAAAGAACATCTTCTCAATGTTGTTGTTAGGTTGAAAACTTGTTGAAATCAAAAGAGCAATAATAATCGAAAGTAGGCTGAACTCCTGTTATCTTTGCCATAAGAAGCATGAAATAATGTCCCATTGGAAGCCATTCAAAAGGTCTGGTAGTCCTTTTATTCAAGAAACCAGTTATGCCATAACATAAGCATAAAATTATTGCTCACCATCGATGATTTCGAGTGTAACGGTCTTGGAGATGTTAAGGAGGTTCGTGGTACAATGCACATCTTACTTCCTACGTGGGCGTAGCTGGTTAAACTAGCTAGCCCATCAATATTGATGAAGTTTTCTTGATGGTTTAATTAAGGAAGATGCAAGAGGTAAAGTTGCTTTGATGGGAAATTATTTTATCAAGTCCTGTGGTGGTTATAGCATTTGTGCAATTTCTTTAAAGGTGATATGATGATAGATAACAGAATCGTGCGACAGGCAGGCGACAAGTAGCCAAGTCTCGGTCCCATACTCATCTTCGATCGATAAAGGGATTTAAAATAAGGCCAATGACGAATTGGTGTTAGTACGTACAAAGTCCAGTGTGGCATTTCAACCAAGATACTCTTGGTTCGTGTCCCAGGTCGGTATACTATCCTTATACCTCCCGGTGACTTTGTTTCAGTTAGGTATGGACATAGTGATAAGATCTACGAAGGATAAGATTGATCAATAATGTATTCTCGGGAATCTCGGATTCGACACATCTCGAAAGGATAAATCTCATGTCATTTCGATCTCGACTGCTCCCGACCACTCGAGTCATGTAGAGCGAAAAGGGCAAACTTCTCGCAGAAATCTCGTGCCTTATGTCGAGGATAACTTCATGAGAGTCGGGAGATGTGACATTTGCCGCTACATGAGATTTTTCCTTCGAGATGTGTCGAATGCGAGATTCCCGAGAATTAGCCCCCAGAGCTTGATACGCCTGATTACGGCCTTTAAAACACTCTATCTCTCTCTCTCTCTCTGTCTCCTTGAAAGAAGGCCTGCGCCTGTGCCATATAACAAAAAAGTATTCAGGCCAATAATAATATCTTTGGTCTCCATGAGGAAATATATCTTTCCAAAACCAGTCAGATGACTGGTGTTCCATAGACTGGCCTACCTAACCCAGAATTTACGCAAGAAAAATTGCACGTCTTTTTACCTACCTATATTGCTACAAAAACTGAAGCAACTTAAGTGAACAAAAGGCGAGTAACAATTTGATGTAATGGAGCCAGTTATTTCTTGACCGCAACGCAGCAAATCGCACGCAGACGACTGACTTCTATCTACCACGAACCAAGCGCAAGATCGAGTAGCTGGGCAGCTGGTGACCATCGGCTTATTTTGTCGTACAAGGCTGGCAGCTTCTATGCTGGTTGTTTGGACTCCGCTGATCAAGGAAATACCTACGTAATTCTGCCGATTATGTGTTCTGGTCATCAACAAGTTTGGGCAGTGCTTTGTCGACCAGAACACATAATCTGCTGAATTATTGTTGTTCTGTTGTTTACAATAATGAAAAGAATTCTATGTTATTGCCGCGAACAAAAATCGCTGAATAAAAATAGCTCAGTTTAGCTTCAAAATTGAATATTTTTAATGTCCCTCCAAGTTGCTATCGTCCAACCTTAAGGCTGGGAGTTTTTAGGTTGCTTATTTAGACTCCGCTGATCATATGGCTTTCATACCTACCAAATGGATACGAGAACGACATGGTTGCGAAAGCGCTGCGACTTTCAGCCATAAGCAATCGATGAAGAAGTTAAGTGGTTCCCGATAGGCCCTCAGAATCGGCCGCCTGGAACCGGCGCCGGTACTGGTGCCGGTACCGTTGGACCAGCCTTCTGAGACCTCCTTACAACCTTTATTTATGAACAAAACCTGACCACCACCTTTGAAATACAAAAGCTCAGGGCCCTTAGCCAAGTGGCCAGTTAAAATAAAAAGCTAACCGGTCAACACAAGCCGATGATGATAGCAAAGACGGACGAGCAATTTTAAGTCTTTTGTGTTAGTATCAGAGGACAATCAAGGTATGTACCTAAGAGATTCAAAAACAAGACGTGCATCAGTGGCTTTTGTAAGAAAGAACCCTCTTTTCGCTCACTGCTTATTTATGCAAAGCTGTTATGCTCCGTTAGATTCTCTTCAATTTATAACTAAGGTAGGAACCTAAGTACATACCTTACCTAGATTTTAAGAAATAGAAAAAGAAGGTACCTACCTAGGTACCTCTAATAAATAAGGTTGGTAAACTTACTTTGGTTGGTTAGTTCTTGGTAACACCGTGTAGGTAGAGATGGGCAAAAGCAATAAGCAAACTAAGACGTAGAAAGCGAGCAAATAACATATTTTAAGCCAGAGAGAACTAAAATTATGCAATCAAATCAATCAATTTCACTTCACAATCTTCACATTGACAAGATCAAAAGAATGACATCGCCGCACGCGCACAGATGCATGCATTCATTGATATTTTTTCCCGCTATTTTCGCAAACAAATCGTTCATTCAAGCAAGTAACTTTCAATGACATAATAGTGACGTAGTTAACTGCGTCGACGATTACGATAATAACCTGTAAATAAAAGCAAACGGAAAGCCCTCCGGCGGCGCCGGTAGAAAGTTAAACATTATAGGTACCTACCTAGGTACATAGGTACTGGGCGCACGTAGGTATATCCATTGTGGTGACTATTGTGCTGGATAAACAACCGAGTTTACCATACATTAAAACTGGAAATTGGATTGTGCATTTGCATGTTTGCATAATATGAAAATGCATAAAACACAATTTTTACAGCGTTGTTGCATATTTTAGTAGTTTTTCATTGATAGTGCATATTTCCGAAGAACATTGTCAATCCCTTTTTCATTTGCAATTTTCTTAAATATTTTGTACCTACCTAGTTGAACCTACACAAAAGTTTGCGAAGCTATTTTAAAGTTTTTACAACTCTTGCGTATTTTATTACGGGACTTTTTCCTTTGAGTAAATGTTTATACCTAGTCTTTCTTTTTGTTTTTAAGCAGAAAATAAACGTAAATGCTCATAAAAAATAGCATCGTTTAAATTAAGTACATATTTCGGCCCTTTTTATAGTGCATATTGCATGCATATTTTGTCATTTTAATCGTCCATATAATCCGATGTCTAATAACAATTATAACTAACATAAATGTTTCTCTCTCGTGTGAGACTTGTGAGAGTAAAAGCACCTTTTGGGGACAAGCTGTGAAATGCAACTTTCGCTTTGTTGAACCATAGTAATGGTTTTTAAACATATGAAGCATGCAATGCATAGCACCAAACCACACACTCTACTGTTAGTAGAGATCGTCCAAACTAAAGCTCTTACCACAATCGGTATAGCTACATAAAATTAGTATAAGTGGTGCGATTGTTTAGTTTCAGTTTAGCCTGGGTACCTACTCTACTTGAACATCTATCATGCATTATGAATTATGATGGCATCCAAGTGGTCGCTTTACAGGTACAGGTAGTTCTCTTCAGTTTGCGCTATAGCCTATAATAGTGCGTATAGCTGGACCTTTTTGGGTAACTTTTTACCCCCGTAGGATTATTAAGACTATACACTCCAATCAAACAACAACATCGATAGCATAATACATAAAACTATCATCTAATGAAAAAGTTGGTTCTGCTTTTAGTAGTTTTATCTATTTTGTATTAAGTTTACCAGATAGGTAGTCCAGATGAAACTTGTGTGCAGGTTAGTCAAACAGTTTCCCAGTCTCCAAGAGCCTGACATTTTCTCTCTCTTCGGCAGCGATCCTGGCCCTTTCGATTGCCTTCTGCTTGTCGCGAATAATCTTTCTCTTTGCTTCTTCCTCCCTCCAAGACGCCTCCATGCTATTGTAAAGAGATTGCTTCCCGCGGGCGTAGACGATGCCAGCGAGCAAAAGACCCCATCTAAGGCCCCGTATCAGAGGCGATACCGAATGTGGTGGGCCATGCGGTAGAGACATTACGGAAAATACTTCTTTAGTTTTTAATTAAATCCACACACTGTTTCTGGTTTGTATTAAACTGTGAATTTCTGAAAATGTTTTCTAAAGGCAAGAAAAAACGTTGACATGACAGTAATATTTATTCGCTGCACACACACACACTGCTTTGATTCCAATGACCACAGCAATGACTAAAGAGGTCTCGCCCTTTTCTTTAGTCGTTGGTTGTGTATTTACCTATACTGTGTGTAAAAAGGTTGTTCACCTGCAGTAACAACTTTTTACCGCCTCGAACCGACTATCAAACATCTCCAGCCTTGACTGGGTCGCACTGGGTCAAGTGCTTGGTGGTGAGGCTGCAGCAATTATTTATTTTTTTGGTGGATTCGCGTGCTGGTTCTCGGAAGGCCAGTGGCCGAGTGGGCCGCTAAGAATACCGCTGTCTCTGCGGCGACCACCAATTATAGCGGGCTGGCGGTGGGCCAGCGTTGTGCCGCCACTACTCTAGCGACCACGTGGGTAACAGGAACAATCGTTTATCGATGCGAATCATCAATCGTGTCATCATGATCCTACACGGAAAGATGGCAAACAGATAGGGAAATCAAAATCATCAGCTACACATCAGCATCACCAGTCTCCTACAGAACTTATTATCGGATGATTGATGGCATAAACCTGTCGTAAGCAAACGATTCCATCAAAAAAGCGGAAAACGCCGCATCTCTTAATTTAAAACTTTCTTAGCAGCACAAGTGCAGCCAACGTAATTTGTACTGCTATGATTTTTTAGGTCGTAATCCTAAACAATTTAGAGCAGTGCTGCGCACATTTGCATACATAGCCGGCCGCCATACGACATTGAACACTTTGTTGGAAAGGTCTCAGGCGTGTCTTTAAAGACCTTTACTAACAAGTTCATAACAATAAAGTTTCGAAACACAGCCATTCCCAAAGGCTGCAGCAGCGAACCGTGTCTAAGTCGGTAGGTAGGTATGTATTATGCCACCTTTCGTGGCATTTGGCCCATAAAGACCAAATATTAATTTTATTATGAAACTGCGCGCAACCTATCTAACACTAAACTCGACTCAGGGTACCACCATGCATGACGGGCTAGCGAACACTAAGACAAATTATTAATAAGAAGACCACCTAAAATTATAATAACGAAGTTAGGGTCGTTCACACAAACATCACATTGAATCAAGGCCCGTCGACAGAAGCTTTGGCCACTACTTGTGTATCTCTCTACTCTTAAGAAAAAGATATTATTATGTTATGCAGTGAAAACGCTTTCCCTCAAAAACTTGATTTGGAACGCGCGCGCGCCGAAACAAGAGCCGGCCGAAATACAAGACCCTTGTTGTTTGTGATAAAATGCCCGGTAATCTATCGATGTCGTCATCAGTCATTGCCCACCACTATTTGCCTGTCGTCTCACTCGCACCTCACCGAAAATCGATCGCGATTTCTCCCTCTTTGAGTCTTCGCACATTTACTTCGTTCACTCGTTCCTTCATTCAATAAAAAAAAACAGTCCTTATTTGGCTTTGTGGGGAAGTGCACGCTTGTTGCGTTTCGCGCCTGTCAAAACTAAATCCAAATTTTCTGGTTACAAATGTGAGAATTTCATCTTATTTAATGTGTTTCTGTGTTGGTTTCCCTTGGATTTCTCATTGTGTTACAATGTAGAGTGAAATTGTTGTGATTGTGTCATCGATCAATTATGGTTTTGCTGGGTGTGGTGTACACTGCCGAAAAATTGGATTGTCAATAATGGTTTTATCAGTAGACGGGTTTTATTTATCGTGCATATTAGCTCACACCAATGCCTTCATCAATAAACCTCAGAACTGCTCGGAATCCTACCATTCTTGCAGCCAAATCTTGTGTTGCATTATCTTCTCTTTTCTGAGAAAGCCGACTATAAAACCAGTGAATTCGCTCTGTGATTTGCAGTATTTCATGTTGATTTATGTTTTAAGAGGTAGGTATTTACTATCAGAGTAGTGGGCTAGGAGCAATAAAATCAAAGGTTTTATGTTTTGAGAAAGGCACAAGCACAGAATTCAGTTGAAGCTTAATTTTGAGACAAAACTCATGTTGGTTTAATGGAACAAGTGATGTGTACCATGACTAAAAAGTCCAAAATACTGGCTTGAGTTGCAACTAAGGCGGAATTTAATACCATGTATTTTCAATAGGTATTACCTAACACCTTTAAGGCTCGAATTAATTATGGGTTGATGGGTCAAGTTTTATGCTTACATGAAATTAACCCATGCACTGTGATGCAATCATAAAGACATACATACATATGAAGTTTATAGACCTCTAAAGTCCTGCAGCTCAATAAGGTACCCCAGGTACTCATCATAATAATATTGTTTCCTAACTTTTAGTGTTGGTTTATGACTGTGTCATATGGTTTTGTGTCAGTAAATGAACATTAAAAAAAACAAAAAACCCAGGTACACACGACAGCACGTCGACCCTTACATGCTAGCACTCTACTCGGTTACGTTACGGGCGACTTTACAACAAAAGTGTACACTCTGAGAAGCATTCCTCTTCTAACCCACAATCTCTTCTCCCCGCAGAAGTCATCGTCGACAAAGACAACAACCATGACGACCCCGGCCAAGCTGTTCGGACGGGACCTGTCCGAGTATGATGAGGTGGACATGGACGAGCTGCTCAGCAAGCTAACCGCCGAGGAGCTGTCCATGTTGGCCAAGGAGGTTGACCCTGATGTAAGTGGTCTATTATTTTAGGAAATAAGTATGAGACGGACTTGCGTCAGTCAGGGTTAGCCAACTAACTCTGAGTTAATTTGACATTTACATACAATTATTAACACAGAGATAACCGGCTAACCCGGGTTGATGCAAGTGGACCTAAGGAGGTCGGCTCTGACATAAGTTTTGCCTAATATTTTAAAACACATTCATGGACAGACAGACCTCCTGTAGTGACAGTTGTAGTTTTAATAATAATAATAAAACTTTTTATTTCGGACCAGATCCATATTGACATACATACACAGTTACCTAATGACAATATAGGTAAAACGAACTGGTATTGCTACCACAAATTTGCTATCATGCGATAGTGTTCAACTTCCTCAATATGCGTGCAATAGTGGTAAGAGATCCAATATCCAAAATTTTAGTCTCCTTTTATTGTATTTGTATCCTCTATTTAATTTAGGATGCAGAATTTATAGCAATTTCTTGGCACTGACTGCACTGAGAGACAGGCAGGAGTTGATTGACATAAAAAACGGTTAACAGGAAAACATCGTGAGAAAACCCACAAGAAAGACATGACCTATTGATCATGTCTTTCTTGTGAAGGGTGTTTCTCAAGTAAGAATGTTTGCCCAAAAGACATTCAAAGTAATTTCTTATCACACAATGGCAGAGGGTTTGTGAATTGTATTTGGGTTATCTCCAATGTTTAAACACACTCTATAATCGTCTTATCATTGGACTGTTAATTTAGCTAATCTCAATTTGATTGCACTGTGAATTTAAACAATGGAATGTTTTCGTGGCATATGACCAAAGAATTCCTTTTATTTTACACCTTCAGAAATGCATGGCATTACAATTATTTTTAAAGTGATTTGGTTTAAAAATGCATGATGTGAGCTTGAATTCTAAGAGAAATCCTTTCTCCAGCAAATATTTTAAAAAAATGGGTCTGGGGCGAAACCGCCATCCATATGTTTATATGTGTTTATTTATCTATGAACTGCTTTGGATTTGTTCTTTGAAAACGGCTCATTGACCAAACTACATTTGGTGCAGTAGATATCGAATTTTAGTATGGAACAGCTGATACTTTTTTCGAGATTTCGCACTTGGTCCCATAGTAAAAGTTGCTTGTATTGGTGAGTTATGCGACCCCTTTCAGTGTCACATGACCGTTTGAAACATTACTGGTATTTGTTGGGTAACAACCACAGCCGCAGGTGTCTTCTTACGGGCGTCATAACTAATCTTCCCCTACATAACAAACAATGCGCTACTCTCACGCTAACACAATCCAAACTTGACATTAATCACGTAAAAAACGTGTCACAAACACATTCAAGTCCCCTACTCACAGTACAATCTCACATACAAACCTGGTTCTCTACTCTTGATACTATTTCCAATATTGCGGCAGTGTGGACCGTTATTTTAGGAATTTCGATGCTTTGTATTGTAAGTTTTTGTTGTACAAAGTATAATAGAACCATGAACTTTGCGAATTCATAGAGTATTTACTCAATAAACTTCGTCGATCTTGACTCAATAGCATTGGGAGTAGCGGCTGGCATTATTGAGTAACACAGTACTCTTGCTCTGTTGCTGCGCCTAATTGCTGTCAATTGGACCTCATTGTGAGCTGAGTGGCTGCCTCCACCTTCCAAGGCTACCACCATTATACCACACAAACAAACGCTTATAAACCACTTTCAAACCAACAAAATACCTTTACAAAATACCACTTTCAATGTTTGTTACTATATAATGTTTGTTTTCCAGCTTGCTTTAGTATTTTGGTGACTATCCACACCACACCACACTTCTGAAAACAAATCAAACGATACCTATTTCATTCGTTCAATATTTAAAATCAAGCCTCCATGGGCTCCATGAATAGGATGATGGATACGCCGATGCCTCTCTCTCTAGGCTCTAAAATCTAGATTATAGCTAGAGTGATGCTGGAATAACACTTTTCACAAACAAGCATGCTAAAGGCCTTGCTAGCAAAACAGCGTCTTTGCAGCTTGTTTAACCCTTAAACGGCCAGAGGTAGTATAAAATTTTCATTGGTTTTGGACTCTATTCCAAAGCAATAGAGTTCAATTTAAAGTGGGATCCATATGTCCTCTGGCCGATTAAGGGTTAATCCTTTTAACTTTTGGTTTCTGACATAGTCGGGTAAAAAGAGGTTGTATATGAAGTGACGAAGGTTAGCCATTGTCAGTAGGCCAGTTGGTGAACGTCACCGATTGTTGCTTACACTGTTACACGAAGTATAGTAGCAGTTGTAGCTGCTTGTGGCCTTTTGATTGTATTGTTAATGGCTACTTACATAAAGTCGTGTTTAGTCTGCTGTGATCAGAGATGGGCACGTACCCGGGTATATACCCACCTCTGGGTATTTACCCGTTATGTACCCGGTAAATACCCGTATGCACCCGTTTGCTGGGTACATTCAATTTGTGATTTCAAGTAGAATGAAAATAGTTAAAATGAAAAACAAAGTATGCCAATCAGTTCTAATCAATGTTTCCTACGTTAATTACGTCTTAGCAATTTTTCGTTGAACGTATATTTAAAAAGTTATGCAAGTTTTTGTGATTTTTTCGTATGGAAATAAATATTTATTAAAAATTGTCTTATACCTTTATAGGATTAACAACCGGTATTAAAAAAAAGTACTAAGACATACTTTGCATGACTGATAAAATAGTTTCAAATAAAATATTACAAAAAAAACAAATTATTATTATTGATTTGGATCCAAGTGTCCAAAATGGATATTTACTCTGAAACGGTACAATGATAAAGTCAGATAATTTCTGTCTAATGAGCCGTTATCAAAGCACAAACAGTTCATAGATGGCGCTTACAGGCGTGGCCATAAAAGAACCAGAACGCGACTGTTAAATTTCGCTTAGCACAGATTAATTTTGACAGTCGCGTTCTTTGTCTGAATATCGACATCGTCTGAACCTGCCCACGCAACTCGAGTCCGACCCAAAGTTACATTTGTGCATTTAGCTCCGCACACCTCCCCTGTGAGACCCGGAATCCATTAATTTGAGTCCAGTGCTTTCTGGGGCGAGTGCGTGTTGGGCAGGTCTACAGAATGTTCACTGATCCCGCCATTTCTCCGTCAGCGTCCTGTCGTCCTGCAAGAGTTCGTGGGCCTGCATGGCGAAAGATATATTTCATGGTAGGCGGAGAACACTGCGGGCGGGTTGCCTCAAGATTAGGTGTTATTGGCAGGTGTGGCATATGGTTGATCTTACCACACATTGAAAGTGGCGGGAAACCAGTTGGAGTTTGTGGGTCTGATGGTTCTGTCAGGATGTTCCTCATGGCGCTGTTCAGTTCAACGTCAGCCAGGTCAGTATGGTGGCCGGCCCACACTGGCTCGGGCCGCACTATGGACAAAGGCTAGTGTTGATGTGCGTAGTGTAACCGCTTTGCAGCCCCATGTTATCGCTGCCATTTTCCGTATCAGGTTGCATCTGCTTGATACCATCTTTATTTCTGGAGGGGGGCTTTAAAAGTGAAAGTTCTGTCCAGAGTTACACCAAGACAGCCTGGGTTCGGGTCGTGCCTCATCGCAGAAACTACTTTTAACACATTCACTCACTAGCTTGCCTATTGTGAAGGTAAAAGGAGCAGCTCACAGTTTTACGTGGATTAGGTTAAACTCCCCAGTCGAAGAGCTCTCGAACTTTGCAACGGCTTCCTGAACCAGTGTTATCACTTTGTCCAGTGTTGAAGCTTGTGCTGTTATGGCAATATCGTCAGCCTACATAAATGATCGCCTTGAGGCTTTTGGTATGTAACTGACGTAGATGTTGATAAGCGTAGGCGCCAGTACTGAGCCCTGCGTAACACCATAGTTCAGAGTTTGACGTTTGAAAGGAGGGCGTCTAAAAGACGATATGTGCGTTTGCATTTAAAAATGTTGGTGAAATTGTAGAGTAGTCCTGGTTTCAAGACATGTTCCAGAGAGTGTTAACTGCTGACCTGAGATCCACGAACACCGCCACTGTTTTAGGTTTCATTTAGAATCTTGCTTCGATCTTAGAAGTTCGTGCAACTTGGTCACAGCAACCCCGGTTTGGTCAAAATCCCACCTGCTTAGGAAGGTGTTGCTCGACTACGTACAGTCGGCCACAGTCTCAGATACCCCTTTTTGTTCGATTGGCGCCCTTATGCCGCGCGCGGTAAGAGCTGCCATGGGGTATCTGAGATTGTGGCCGACCGTACGTATAGTCATTCTTGCGAGAAGTACTCGTTCGAAGTGTTTGTAAGTCAGACTGTACACTGTAAAGTACCCGTAACGTAACCGAGTAGAGTGCTAGCGTGTAAGAGCCGACGTGCTGTCGTGTGTACGTAGTACGGTCGGCCACAGTCTAGGATACCCCATGGTAGCTCTTACCGCGCGCGGCATTTAGAGCACCAATCGAACAAAAAGGGGTGTGGCTCACTGTACAAAGAAAGAAGATTGGTTGGTAACTGGCTCAGTCGTCAATTCGTTAATACATTTTATGAATTACCATTGAAAGTTAGAACACTACGAACTCTTGTCTTGTCTACTATTTCAATACAAATATATATTTTCGAAGCTTTTGGTTAAATCATAATAATTTATAGAAGGGTTCTCATTTTTTTTTTTATTTAAGTGCTTTTTTAAGAAAAAATATTTTATCAGTCCTCCAAAGCTCTTTTTTTTATTTAAACCGATTGTCATTCCAAGTTGAGTATAAGAAAATGGCCTTATAAATGCAAATTAATCACAAAAAAATTAATAACTCAGTAAATATACGTTCTACGAAAATTTGCTAAGACGTACTTTGTGTAGGGAATATGGGTTAGAACTGATTGGCATACTTTTTTGTTCATTTTAAGTCACAAATTGTATATACCCACCAAACGGGTGCATAAGGGTATTTACCGGGTATATACCCAATGTACCCGGTAAATACCCAAATGGGTAGATTGGGTATATACCCACCGCCCATCTCTGGCTGTGATAGTCTATTTACATACTTACGTGCATATTTATATGCGACAAAAGAGTTATCTCCAGTGCGCTTTGTACACACGACAACACGTAGACCTAAACACTTTAACGTAAGTGAACAGAGTGCATTAATTTAAAAAAAAATGCGAACGATGTGGACATAGGCGGCGAAAAAATACCGCACAACTCCCCAAATGCTTGCTTGCACATAAAAATAGACTTGGTATACCTAAATAAAAAAAAATCAATGCATATTTTCGAAATCTATGAACTTAAATATCCATTCCAACAAAGCCACTGTGCTAAATCATACAAATTTAATTATGTATATGTATATCAAGATTTGCATAATCTGTTCACCTAGTAACACTTCAATAAATAAATTTACATATGTATAAATAGCTTTAGATCACTAAATGTCTGTATCTGTAACCCAGTGGACAGCCCAGTGGCTTATTTATCGACAGATCATAGGTTCGATACTGTAGGTGCCAGTACAGTCGGTCACACACTAGGATACACCTTTTTGTTCGATTGGCGCCCTTTTGCCGCGCGCGGTAAGACCTACCATGGGGTATCCTAGAATGTGGCCGACCGTACCTAATTTTGCATTGGATAGATAGGCGAACTTATCACTAAAAAGCGATCTCTTCCATACAGCAGATCGACCTTGCGATTTTTGTTGCAAAGTTGCCTTTCTGTAAATAATTGTGAAGGAAATCTGATTGTTTCTCGGTAGCCTTTTTCGGTGCATATGTATGGGGGTCTCGATAGCACGGAAGTACAGGTATCGTCACGAGTTATGAGCGCTCGACGAAACTGGTGGGGATTTCTGCGCAAGTGTGTACAATCGCGCGCAAAATGTCTAATATCCACGCGGGATCTAAGACTGACGCTGAGCTGAACTATAGTTGAGTGAGATACTATAAAAATCGGAGAAACTGACTAAACTTAACGATTTAAAGTATTCTTTGCAGATTTTGGACACGTTATATTTTAAATGGTTTTCTATACAATAATCCTGACATTACGATAAAACGGGTGTACAATCAATGAAAAATAATCTCAATCCAATATGTATTGTACTCAATAACTTTTTTGAATCTTTCTGGACCGTCTTTTTAAAACATTTTGTTTCGGAATTCTTTCTGCGAGGAAATAAAACAACGTTGTGTGCGACTGTACCCCGAGGCTAGAGCGACTGATCTACCAATCACGCGCCCGCGCTCGCCGGCGACCGCGCCTCTCCGTCGCCCCCCGCGTACCCCACCAAACAGACCGAAAAAATGAGTTCTGCGCATTCAAGGTCAGCGCTCATAACTCGTGACGCGACCTGTATAAGGGCCTAGATCAGGGGTCGGCAACCATTTGAGACTAAAGAGCCAAAAATACAATTTACAAAAACTCGCAGTTTTTAAAGAGCCACAAAAAAATCGTTTGTCAAAATTTGACAATAGGTAAATGGATATAAATACCCATTTATTTGACAAACGCGCGAGCAGTGCGCCGTAAAAGGTGCTGATTTTACCCTAAAATTTATTTCTTAGGTAATCCATTTTAATAAAACATAATCTCTGAAAATTTCAACTGGCTACCTAGTACGGTTCCAAAGATACAGCCCTTTGAATGAGTGTTACGGTGTATGTGTCGGGTGCCAGCTGTTTAGTGACGTCACGCGAGTTTGCCGCGCTCGCGCGAAAAACTCCAAAAGGACGGAAACTAAAACCGTCGTAACCTTAAAACTACTGGCTCGATTTGAATGAAACAAAAACGGGCGTATTTCTAAACTTGTAGGCTACACGGTCATAAAGTTTCAAGTGATTTAACCGACCCACGGACATTCTTCATTCTGTAAAAAAAAGTTGAAAATAACAATTTTTATTTTATAACCTCAAAATTGAAATTTTAGCATAACTTTTTCCTTTTTGGTATTAGCTCAAATTTAAAAATATTTTTGTGGGTGTAGGTGCATTTGCATGGCTTTGAGTTGTTAAAACATTGTGAAAGTCAATAAAAACATTATTTAAAAAATACTTTTCTCCCGCCACAGCGTTCACATTTTATTAATTTAAAAATCAACGGAACGTCATATAGCAAAAAAAATATTTAGGTTGTGATTCCTATCACCGGGTGCTATTACCCTGTAAAAAGAGTTAGCATCTTTTGTAACACCTTGTATATGATGTATCTATGTACTTCAATGGACTTGTTTTATGTAAATACATGGAAATGGTTTATAGCACGCCACGCCGATTTCTTGTCATCTTATTTGCATATTGTGTTGAATTGCATGAGGAAGGAAATTGTGTATCCGACCGATAGTAATGTAATCGATTTGGTGTTACACATTACGTAACTTTATTAAATAACTGACTCATATTCGATCGACAAGCGGAGTTTCCGAGAACTGCGCCTCTACCCCTGACGCAGTTTTCCAATACGGCCGCAATATGACGCAATTTACAAAATGTAATATTTTACAAATTAAGACGCATTTTGTGTTTTTAATGAATAAAACAGCCTTACCTTTGAATAAACATTACAAAGTATTTAAAAGCATTACTATGCGAATTCAAAGAGCAATTAATTTTTAACTTTTTCAATTTGATCGCAATAGCGTCAAGGGTAACCCCCCTAGTACAGTCTCGGATTCGACCCATCTTGAAGGAAAAATCAAATTTTGCGGCAAATGTTACATCTCCTATTCTCACGAAGTCATCCTCGACATAAGGCACGAGGTTTCCGCGAGATGTTTGCCTTTTTCGCTCGACATGACTCGAATGTTCGGGAACAGCCTTGATCGAAATGACATGAGATTTTTCCTTCGAGATGTGTCGATTGCGAGATTCCCGATAATTCGGAAGGCAAAGTTTTTTGTTCGAAAGTCCGTTATTGGCTTAATCTTATCTTTAGACAATATTGAGAAACTAATTTAAATCACTTTTTTTATTTTCTTAAGCACTAACCCGTGCTAGGGATCTTTATAAAGATTTTTATAAGGTTAAAAACTTCGCTCGGGACAGGATTTGAAGGGGTTCAGGTGCGGGTTCAAATCCTGTCCCGAGTGAATTTTTTAACCTTATAAATATCTTTATAACTAATTTAAATATTTTTTATTTTGGTCCAGTAGTTTTGTTTTTATGCGCTAAAATGTATGACCGCCAACAGTATGCAGACCGTCGCGTGACGTCATAAAACCGCATCTTTGAAACGTTGCAAAATCCAAACTACTGAACCAAAATAAAAAATATTGAAATTAGTTTCTCAATATTGTCTAAATATAAGATTAAGCCAATAACGGACTTTCGAACAAAAAACTTTGCCTTCCGAATTAGCCAACTGAGCTCGTGGTGGTACCCTGTGAAAGAATGTCGAATCAGGTCCATCCATAGTGTGAATTTACTCTGGTGTTAGTCAAGATTGGCAATAGGAGCTGCACAAATACCAAAATAAAATTATAATTGTTTACTTAACACTAGATTTTGGACGCGACTTCGTCCGCGTGGACTACAGAAAAAGGATACGTGTTTTACTTTGCTCCTAAGCGTAAAATCGAGATAATATGTAGCCCATGTGTTATTCTGGTATTTAAGCTGTCTCCATTCCAAATTTCAGCCAAATCCGTCCAGCCGTTTCAGCGTGAAAGCGTTACACACACTCACTCACTCACAAACTTTCGCATTTATAGTATTAGTGGGATGTACATACCACCACTGGTAATAACGTTAACAGGTTTTTTGGCAACTTTTACTCACATTATTTTAATTTGTTTGATGACATGTTTCACATAGCTAGAGTAACAACAATACAATATATTTGTAAATAAAATATTTTTAGAGTTCCGTGTCCGAAGGGTGCCAAACGGGATCCTATTACTCTGCCTCCACTGTCTGTCTGTCCGTCTGTCTGTCTTAACTTTAAAGGGCTGGATCTTTGGAACCGTAATAGGTAGCCAGTTGAAATTTTTACAGAATTATGTGTTATAATAAAAAAAAAATAAGGGCGGTCGCCATACAACAAACGTGTTTTTAAATACTTCTTGTACTCTATCGCAAAAGCATCAAACTTGGTATGATTATAGGCAATGACATTCCAATACAAATGGACAAACTGTTCCGTACAATAACCAAGTCGAAACATGGCACACGCTAATTTCACCCTATTATGCTTCGACTGACTTTTTGTTTCTACATTGCTGCTGACACTTCAAGCCCTCAAAATTTATTGTGTCACTAAGCGGAAATGTAAATCAATCACGCAGTTTGAAGCTACGTAAGTTGATTTTTGAAGTTTATTTGAATAAAGATAGCAGTGGAGTAGCAATAGCCTATTTTAGTTGTTTGTTATGGGGAAAAAAAAACTGTTGCGGATATTATTTTAAACAGTTTATATTCAAAACTATGAAAAATAGGCAGGTAAGTATAATTTGTATAAAGCTTTTTTCCTGAAACATGTCAACCCCTAAATGTGATTTCCAACAAATGTTGTTCTACGACTTTTCGAATAGCTCGATAGCTTCTAGCAAAATAATAACAGCGAAGTTTAAAAAACCAGGTGATACAAATCTACTTATTTATCCAGCCCATAAATAAGGCCACTGCTGGGCATAGGCCTCTTCCTTTTAACCCCAACCCCCTCGGTCTAATGCCAATCTCGTCCATTGTCCTCCCGCTGTTTTGACAATGTCATCGAGCTTTCGGTCTACACACCGACCCTCGACCCATTCTAGGCCACCATTCCGTGACGCCCTAGTCCACCGTTGGTACTCCCGCCTAGCCAGATATCTTCGACTTTCGTCTTCTGCCGAATGAAGAGGTTGAAGTATTTGTGTATCAATGTGGCGGGGCCTGGGGTCTGCGTCTGTAACGCATCGGTGCCAAAAAAGGCTCCCAATTGACAGCATCAATTACGATTTATTCATGCTGTGTCGGTCCTTTTTTTGTTGCAAGTACAGGAAATATTATTCTGATTCTAGTTCTAGATGATTAGTACGCTGGTTGTAGGAGAAAAACGAGGAAACCCCTGTTTTGTCCTTCTACTTATACTGGGTGGGATGCCATCGACACGCAATTGTGTTACAGACTTAAGCCCCTGATAGTTATATTATTTTAACTAAAGCCCATCATCTTACTCAGTAAATTGGCAGATCGAAATGTCATGTTAGTGAAAATGCCTGCCCCTTTTCAACTGACTAAGGATAGACCAGAACTGTGCGAAAAATTTTAGTCCTTAGAATTTTTACTTTACAAAAGGAGTCTCCATTGTTTTCTTTTCTGACTATGTTCTTGAAGCATCATTTTGTCTATCTCTTTCTGACCCGCGGGAGGGAAAGAAACAGGAACATTTGTTTTCAATCAATGGTTTTTATTGAAAATTTAATAGTTTCCTCTTAATATTTGTACCTTTTCTCCTGTTATCATATGTAAATAATATTAATTAACCGATGGTAGGTCACACCATCTTTATTTCGCATCATCAAGGTGTTATTTCGGCACTTTTTTGTACCACATTTTGGCATGTTGTCAGCTGCGTAGTCATCAAACGTCTAATGAAAATATTGTGCTTACACTGAATTTAAGCACAATGTTGCAGTTACCTTTTTCGAGCGCCTATGAGTTGTCCATTTGTATTAGAATGTCATTGATTATAGGGCTTACTTTATTTATAGTATAACAACAAATAATAAAACAAGTTTGACTGACGCACCGAAGCCGAGGGTCCGTACATCCAGTTTTTTTTTTATTGTTGGCGGTACGGAACCCTCAGTGCGCGAGTCCGACTCGCACTTGGCCTTTGCCAAGATTTTTGCATGTTGACGCGGTTTTTACTGGGGATAATAATACTATGTGTGCATAATGTAACATTTCATCCCGCTTACGTTGTTGCATGACAAAATAATTACAAGGTAAAGGATATTATTATCATTGTTGCCTATAAACAAGTCAAGGTAACATTGCCTCAATAAACAATAGACTGTTATCTAACACTCAATCAGACCTTTCTACTGCTGTTACATGCAGAGAAGGCGGAATAAATCATATAGTAGTCGGAATAAAGGTGAAATTCGTATGCCAAGCTTCAAGTTCATAGAACAACCAGATTTATTTTAGCATTTACGTCGAGAAATATTTATGTTTAGCACTCTTTACAGATGAAGCTAATATGTATAAGGTTATAACTTTGTTATCATATCAATTGCTAATCAATTCCAATACAACCAACAAAGTACTCGAGATGTTATCATAATGCGACTGTTATCTAGTATCAGCTTAGCTTGCAAAACCATCCTAGGCCTACTGGAGCCCGGCTATGCTGTACTGGGGCCTTAGCCGGTAATACAATGGCGTATCAATGGCGTCCCAGGTAGAAGGACAAAACCGGGATTTTTTCGTTGTTCTCCTACAGCCAGCGAACTAATCCTCTAGAATTAGACTCATTATTAATAATATTATTTGCTGTACTACAAAAACATTAAAAGGACCGACACTGGACCGACAGCATTAATAAATCGTAATTGAAACCGTCAACCGGGAGCCCATTTTGGCACCATTGCGTTACAGTCTAAGGGCCCTGGATAGATAGAGGGCTGCCATGTTAACCCAGTTAGATTTTTAATTCATTTCTTTTTCGATGATGGTTAGCTTATTATTAGGTTATCATATCACCTGTTCCTCATTAAACATTTAATGTTCCTTTAGACTGATATGTCACTGGTGTCCTCTAGCTCACTGCTGCTAGGCTGATGATAAGTCTCATCACTACCTCTACAGGAGTCAAATCGCGTTGATTTTGAAGACTCAGCTGTATCACTTGATGCTTGATATTCATCATTGCTTACCTCCTCTACATGAGCTTTTGAGGTGAGCTCTACGGAAGCCTGTAATGGCTTTGGTGTTGCAGTCTCAAGTATCTGTGGTGGCTCCCTGCAACAGTCCTCCATAAATGTCACATCTCTGCTTTTGACAGCAGCATCTTATCGAAAAACCGGTACCCTTTAGTGTCTCTTGTCATCCGTGTACTGAACACTGAATCCTAATTAAAGCTCCATTTCTAGTTTTTCTGCCGCACATCCAGTGTTTAATTCCATCAATAACCCTTAATCTCATACTTCCAGGACAACTTCCTGCCCCCGTCGCAGCGCAACAACTACGATTGCGAGAAGGAGCCAACGGGCCCCGTGAACCGCAAGAAGCTGATAGAGCACATCAACAAGCAGGCGCTCGAGACCCCGGACCGGCCCGAGGCGAAGCCCTACGTCGCCGGCGTCGTGCGGGGGAAGAAGGTATTTGTCCATTTGTAGGTCTAATATCTAGGTTAGGGTAGTCGGGCCGTCTTGTGCCGCTCCGAGCTACGCGGGACTCGGCCTTCGGCCTCGGTAAACGGAGCTCAGCCTGCGGCCTCGCAGTAGCGACCGCTCCGAGCTTCGCTATCCGCGGGATGGAAGGAACTGTATGTTTGGTTGGTGGGGGCGACTTGTATCGCTAAGAGCTTCGCTCAACCCGGGACTCGGCCTTCGGCCTCGTTATACAAAGCTCGGCCTGTGGCCTCGCAATAGTGACGGATCCGGGCTTCGCTCTGCACGGGAGGGGAGTTGTGTGTTTGGTGGGAGCGTCGTGTGCCGTTCTGAGCTTCATACAACGCGGGACTCGGCCTTCGGCCTCGTTAGACGTTAACAGCTACGATTGCGAGAAAGAGCCCACAGGCCCCGTGAACCGCAAGAAGCTGATAGAGCACATCAACAAGCAGGCGCTCGAGACCCCGGACCGGCCCGAGGCGAAGCCCTACGTCGCCGGCGTCGTGCGGGGGAAGAAGGTATTTGTCCATTTGTAGGTTTAATATCTAGGTTAGGGTAGTCGGGCCGTCTTGTGCCGCTCCGAGCTACGCGGGACTCGGCCTTCGGCCTCGGTAAACGGAGCTCAGCCTGCGGCCTCGCAATAGCGACCGCTCCGAACTTCGCTCTCCGCGGGAGGGAGGGAATTGTATGTTTGGTTGGTGGGGGCGACTTTTATCGCTATGAACTTCGCTCAACCCGGGACTCGGCCTTCGGCCTCGTTACACGGAGCTCGGCTTGCGGCCTCGCAATAGCGACGGTTCCGAGCTTCGCTCTCCGCGGGAGGGGATTTGTGTGTTTGTTCGGAGCGATTTGTGTCGCTATGAGCTTTGCTTAACACGTCTCTTGGCCTTCGGCCTCGTAGGTTAGGGCGTTATATATTCTACAGTTGTCTACAGTTTTATATGACGTCTCTACGACAGGCGTAGACAACGCCATCTGGCTGATCACAGGCCTTCTTCCAGAGAGAGCGCTTGGGCTCAATCACCTCACGCTCACCTCACACCAAAGGTTCAATTCCCCTGCGATTGCCCCAGCCAATCTTGTGATCCTACCAGCTTTAGGTCTTCGTCCTTTAAATGATCCTGTTTAAACTGTCAATTGAAACAAGCCTGCTCAATTTAAAAGCATATCCCACCCTGCTGCGTCCGAGTGGTCACTTCACCCATCAAGTGTGATTGGAGATGCCTCTGGACCCTATCACTCTGCCTGCGTTGTCTGACCGAGCTGTATCTTTGGAACCGCAATAGATCATCATCATCATCATCAGTACCAACGCCACTTCTGCAACTTTATAGGTAGTCGTAACCGTAAAAGGTACTCGCTTTTTTATTTAACTGACGTTTCCTCCTTCCAGTGGATCCCGCCACCAGTGCCGCAGAAGGACCGTGATGCTGAAGAGCAAATCAACATCGACATGGGCGAGGAGTACGAGCAAGCCTTGGACACAGCCTCTCAGGAGGAGATCATTGACCTCGCCGGTGAGTGAGACAGACTACTCGGTGGGAACTGGGGCCTTAGCCTGTAACACAATGGCGTATCAATGGCGTCCCAGGTAGAAGGACAAAACCAGGATTTTTTCGTTGCTCTCCTACAACCAGCGAACTAATCCTCTAGAATTAGACTCTTAATATTCTTTGCTGTACTACAAAAACATTAAAAGGACCGACACTGGACCGACAGCATTAATAATCGTAATTAAAACCGTCAACCGGGAGCTCATTTTGGCACCATAATGTTTTTGTTGTACAGCAAATAATATTGTGATTGTAATTCTAGAGCAGCGGTTCTCAATCTTTTTTGGTGACGGAACCCTTTTGGAAAGCGAAATACTTGACGGAACCCTACAATAAAACAATACTTACGTATTTTTCATCAATTGGTTGATATTAGGTTTGATAGAGGACAGTTGAAGTCTCATATCAGGTTCAGTCCAGTCTATTGCGGTATTTGATTTCGTGGCTGCATAGGTTCAGAATCCTGTTTCGCACAAATATGTTGTTGGGAACGGGAGAAGAATATTCAGAGCCATTTTGGCAAGCATTGGATATTCATCACGGATTCTGTACCAAAAATCGTTGAGAGCCGTCGTTTTGAATAGTGACCTCAAACTTACTACTACAGAAAACCCTTTGGCTTTGCTTAATTACTAGTGAGTAAAACCGTGATTTAATAGAAAAAAGACTTCATACCTACTTGTTTCTGCTGACATTTCTAAAAGAGATTCATATAATCTCGTTTGACATACTTTCGGGCCTTCGTAAGTTGGGTAAAAAAGGATTGAGAATCCATGAATTCAGTTTCATTTTTGTATTCTGTTCTTTGGGAAAATACTTTTCAAAAGTATTTTCCCGAAGAACTTTGCTAAATTCTTGCGGAACCCCTACAGGGGTATCGCGGAACCCTAGGGTTCCGCGGAACACACTTTGAGTATGGCTGTTCTAGAGGATTAGTTCTCTGCTTGTAGGAGAAAAAACGAGGAAACCCCTGTTTTGTCCTTCTGCTGGGACGCCATCGACACGCCATTGCGTTACAGACTAAGGCCCCTCTCTGCTTTGAGTTTGCCGCAGTATTTTTTTACGTTATGCAAGCGGTGGTGCAGTGTTGGCACGATCACTGCAAGTACTGCAACTCATAAGGTTAGGGAGTCTTCGTGAAAACAAGAGTATGTAGGGGTAATTTGGGAGACATTACAGCTTAGAAATGAAACATTCAAAGCAGGCATACATTCCTCATACCGTTCATCAAGACATTTAAAGTGCTAGTTAAAATAGCGGTTTCATTCCATTTATGCCCATTCTCACTCACATTAGGCCGTAATTGCTGTAATTATCTCATATATGGAGTCCATTAATTGTGCATGTCACCTCTCAATTGACCGGGAATTTTTACAAGAAGTGACTCTAGTAGACTTTGCGCCGGTACAGTGATGTCATTCGATTCTCATCTTTCTGTGGGCGGGTTTAAAGTGTCTTATTATTTCCTGCCAACCTTCATAGAGGTGTTGGTATTTGTATTGGTTTCGCTCTATTTTGCGAAAAAAAGTTAATATTGGACAGATATTACTGGCAGTATATCTGCCTGTGTCCACAAGTATTAACTTCGTAACATGCGTGTTTGTTTACTATGCGTATTAACTTCGTAACATGCGTGTTTGTTTACTATGCTGCATCTATTATAATTAAACAAACTCTGCGTTATGTCGTAGTAGACGATACAATATCGAAGCTAAAAAAAAATAACTAAGGCCTTTGCCTCTACGTAATGAGATGATTTACACAGCCCCCAGTGGCACCTTTACTCACTCTAGCTAGACGGATGAAGAGACCACTCGGCGCTGCAGTGCTTGGGACATTGTTTTAAAATTTTAGATGGAGTAGACTTGTCGAAGCTAACTTTTCTATAAAATAAGGACGTGCGTTTCATTGTTTCTTGTAGGCCATAATCCTAAGAATTATCCTCAAAGTTTCCGGATTTGAAATAAGCATTTCTGGTCTACAAATTCCATAACTAATCTTGAAATTCTATAAAACGATAATAATAATGTTTCCATTTCTTGGTATTCTAAAATAATTTTATCTTCAGATATAAAAGCTATATTTTCTCCAACCGTAAAGTTGTACCTTATTTATGGGTTATACTTGAGCCAAATATGACACCCTAATCCAGGTCTTGACGGCGCCAGTTGTTTGTAAATAAAATACATATCCCTGACTCATTTGCGTTTCATGAATATTACAAACGGCGTCCGAATAAAGTACACCTCCTTTACACCGATCATAAATTCTCATACTAATTGCCACAGTTATGAATAAGGAAGCGGCTATTTTGGGTCGCAAAATAAATTTAATACCTTATGGCGTTGACAAATAATTGTGACAGTGAAGGTAAACATTTACGCCAGTTCATTCTTAAATTAAGACGGAACGCGGGTAGCCGCTGCTCAATACAAAAAAAAAGGGAGACCTGTTTTCTCCCTGGATATTATTTTAGAAAAAATGTTTATGCCATTCATTTTATATGTACCTCTGCCATGTCCCTATGTTTTCCTTTTATTATTATTTTAATTAATTTAATAAAATTTATTTAAATAATTAAATTAAGAAGGAAAACATAGGGACATGGCAGAGGTACATATAGATTGTATTGTATGGCATAAACATATATTTTTTTTAAATAATTATCCAGGGAGGAAACAGGTCTCCCTTTTTATAGCGGCTACTCGCGTTTCCTCTTAATAAACAAGTGTTTATTTATAAAATGTATCACAGTTTATACAATTCGAAGTCAATTTGGTTAGTTTTTTAAAGGAGGGGCGACGAAATAATAGAATAATGTCTTCGTGCTTTCGTGCTAGAAAACGTATATAAATACTAAATAAAAATATATATCCCTGACTTTTTAGCTTCAAATTAGCATATCTTATAAACAGCTAAACCGATATTGATAAAACATATTATCTAAGAGCACTCGCTAGACAATCTGCTTTCAAATTTTTAAAAACTGCATTCGATTCGGTTTACCATTTTGGTCGGAAAAAGCGCCTTTATTTTCACCTTAGTGGCTAAATGTCCCAGGCACTGCAGCGCCGAGTGGCCTCTTCACCCATCTAGTGTGAGTGAGTGTCCCACCGGACGATGCATAAACCATCTCATTACGTAGATTCAAAGGCCTTAGTTTTTTTTGTGGCTACATTTCACCGGTATTTATTTTATTAACAAATAATTGTCGCACCATCACATTGAAGAATTTGAAAGTGAACTTGGCTGGCGTCCAGTGTCGCGTTCGTCTTGTTTTCATTATTATTTAAACGTGCACGGGTGTTTATAGCTGTTTGTACCACCTGGTCCGGACTCGCACAAAACGGGGACAGAAAGGCGGGTCGAGTAACCTTGAACCTGTGCTCATCCACGACTCAAAGTCATTATGGGCCTCTAGTCTGTAAAGCAGTTGATTTTCGAAACGATCAACGTCGAAAAATAAGCCGTCTTCATTTGATTAATGTAGATAAATATAAACGCTTTTTAACCCCCGATACAAAAATAGGGGTGTCATAAGTTTGACACAGACTGTGTGTGTCAGTCTGTCTTTGGCATTATAGCTCGGGTGAACCGACTTGGATGCAGTTTTTTGTTATTTGAAAGCTAGTTCACCCGCTTAAGAACTACGGTGCCACAACAGACACAAAGGTAGACAGATACACACACAGACACATAGCAGTCAAACATATACACTCCTCTTTTTAACCCCCTACACAAAAAGAGGGGTGATATAATATGTTTGATCGCTGTGTGCGTGTGTGTATGTGTCTGTCTGTCTGTCAGAAACTGGCGAGTTGATGTTAGAACTAGCCATACTTATAAAGTGTATCTTCTGTATCTTCACATTCCGTGCAGAAATTAAGGAGTTATGTATAAATAAACAAACACACTAACAAATTGTGCAAACACCGTTGCTATGACGTCGCATTTCAACGCTCTTTGTAAATGTGCAGATCATTGTTTTGGGGACTGCTTGTAAAAAGCTCAATACATTAAATTAGTCTTGTCTGTTATTTTTAGGGTTCTTTACCCGAAGAGTGCCAAACAGGACCCTATTACTAAGACTCCGCTGTCCGTCCATCTGTCTGTCTGTCCGTCCGTCCGTCCGCCCGTCTGTCACCAGGCTGTATCTCACGAACCGTGATAGTAAAACAGTTGAAATTTTTACAGATGCTGTATTTCTAATGCCGCTTTAACAACAAATAGTAAAAAACAGAATAAAATAGATATTTAATGGGGCTCCCATAAAACAAAAGTGATTTTTTGCTCGATATTAATAACGGCAACAGGTAGATGCTTGAAATATTCACAGAATATTTAGTTATATATTCACTTTAAAAATAAATAATTTAATTAAAATAAAACAACTATTTAAGGAGGGCTCCCATACAACAGACATTTTTTTGCCGTTTTTATAGATAATGGTACGGAACCATTCGTGCGCGAGTCCGACTCGCACTTGGCCGGTTTTTTAATGTACGATATCCTTGTGAGATATTTCTTTATTCCAAATTATCGTGCGTGGGAAATAGGTTATGAATTTTAATCTCACTATCTGTCTCAGATCTAATTTGATTCCGATTTATTGTCATTGTAGTGCCAAAAACAGAAAGAGCTTTTACTTGCGGTATTGCAGAAAGATAAATATAAGATACTGTGGATTTGTAGGTGTGAATTATTGGTTAATGGTGGTGGGAATTTTCAGAGCTATCGACACTGTAGGCGAATGCAATATTCTATGATCGTTAATGACATAGACAAAATTGTAATGTTTTAACTCCCTATTGAGAATAGAGCTTACTGTTAGACACCACCGAGGACACATCTGAATGTACTAGGGTCGTTCAATAAGTAATGAGAATGAGATATAAATTCCACGGTTACCAAAAAAATACTGGGCGGCATAGCTCATACATTTAATAGAATAATAATGTATGTACTTAAAAAAAAATATTGATCAAATTTTTTAGAAGTCATTTGTTTGCGTCGCGCCGGAGTTAGTTCTCAAGAATGGAGACATTTTTTTTTTAAATTGAATTGAAGCTCTGTCATTTTCTCTTATTACGGCGTAGGTATATATGACATATGTAGCGCCATCTTGCTTTAGTTCACTACATATTGGAATAAAAACGTCTGTCGAATGCCGCAGAAGCATGGCAACCACAGAACACATATTATGGCAACCGTCTTCCCTCCAGGCGTGTGAACGAACTACTGATGAAGGTAAACCAGCATCGAGTTAACTTCATACTTTTCTCGTTTCCAGCTATCCTCGGCTTCCACTCCATGATGAACCAGGACCAGTACCACGCGTCGCTGCTCAACAAGGGACAGCCCGTCGGCCTCGGCTGGGACGGCATCACGAAGGCCAGCAAACAAAAGGTGAGGCCGAACTTAGACCGTTTTGGGGGCGCCGGACCTTGCAAGTTAATGAACCATTGTTAGAATCACGGTCTTGTCCGTCCGTCAAGACCCCTTTTATCCCCCGACCCAAAAATAAGGGTGTTATAAGTTTGATCGCTGTGTGTGTGTGTCTGTGGCACCGAGCTGGATGCAGTTTTTTTATTATTTTAAAGCAGGTTTTCTAGCTTATGTTCATAGACATCTTTTATTAAATTCGGTTCAGCAGTTTATGAAATATGCTAATTTGAAGCAAACATTTCGGGGGTATATTAAATTTTAAATTAAGTAGTTGTCTCTGAGTATTGCCGGCCTGACAAAAACGTGATGAATATTTTGTGAAATATCTTGTTTACGAAAAAAGTGGATGAGCTAGCATGAGAATATGCAATTATCCATATTTTTGGTGTATCCAGGTAACTAACTAACAGGATAGTATAGGTGCTGGGCAAGCCATCTAAGCAATGTCCCAGGCATCGCAGCGTCCGATTAGTCACTTCACCCATCTAGTGTGAGTGGACGTGCCACTTGACCCTGTATAAATTATCTCATTACGTGGATGCAAAGGCCTATAGTTAGAATCGGAACTACAGTGCACAAAGGTGCGATTAGCGAAAAAAGTATCGAAACTGTTTTCGCCGTTTTTCCGAGGTTAAGACTCCATTTTGTAATGCACAAGATGGAGTCTTAAGGTGGGATGATAGCAACGTGGCGGGAAATTCAAAATTTTCACAGTTTTTTACGTTTTGTAGCTAAGCTGAGCTATTTTTGTTCAGCGATTTTTCTTTCGCGGAAACAACAAAGTATGCTTTTCATTATTGTAAACGACAGAACAACAATAATTCAGCCGATTATGTGTTCTGGTCTACGAAGCAGTGGCACAGCCCAAAAAACTTGTCGTAGACCAGAACACATAATCGGCTGAATTATTGTTGTTCCATCGTTTTCAATAATGAAAATAATACTTTGTTATTTCCGCGAACGAAAAATCGCTGAACAAAAATAGCTCAGTTTAGCTACAAAATGTAAAAACCTGTGAAAATTTTGAATTTCCCGCCACGTTGCTATCGTCTACCCTTAAAACGTATAATTTCGTGTTGCAGGTGTTTCCCATGGACCCCCCCAACGACACGGACCCGGACGACACAATCAAGAGGGTGAAGGAAGACGACCAGAAGTTCACTGATCTCAATTGGAATAATATTAAGGTAAGCCTCTGGGCTCGATGGGTCGATGACATTGTCAAAACAGCGGGAAGACAATGGATGAGATTGGCATTAGACCTAGGGGGTTGGCGGGTAAAGGAAGAGACATATGCCCAGCAGTGGGGTCTATTTATGGGCTGGATAGATAGATAGAAGCCTCTGGCGGTTATAGCGTAAGGGCGCGTTTATATGACACGAATTGTGTCACGCGGCGACCCCTAAGCAGAGATGGGTAAATGCCCGGGTTAAAATCCGTCGCTGGGTTAAAATCCATTTCTGCCCAATAAACGCCGGGCATTTTTAATAAAGGTCGGGCGGAAATTAAATTCTTTTTTTACTCAAATTCAGTAACAAAAGAACTTTTTTTTGACAAGAATAGGTTGAGTAGGCCCTAGGAAGCAAAAAAGGTCCTATAGCTTGGTGCCGGGAAACGCACCATTTTTGAGTTACGAGGTCATGAAAAATAAAAAACTGAAAATTATTACTGGGCGTCGAGAAACCAGTAATTTGGGTTGGGTAGGTCCTAGAAAGCAAAAAATGTCCTGTTACTTGGTGCCGGGAAACGCACCGTTTACGAGTTATGAGACTTTGAAAAAAAAAATAACATAACTCATAAACGGTGCGTTTCTCGGCATAAAGTTACAGAACTTTTTTGCTCTCCAGGACCAACTCAGCAGGTCTCCGGGAAAAAAATAAAATAAAAATATATTTTTTTTTTTGTAAAAAACTTCAAGTTCTGGGCCCGTAGCCCCCCCAACACTACACCCCAAGCAATTTTCTGTCCTTTTTCGTCACATAATATTATCCCAATACGGTTTTGTATACAAAAAACGTAATTTGTAGTGAATTTTCATTTATGCCCGCCGAAATGGGCAGAAATCCATTTCTGCCCGATTAAAACCCTTTCTGCCCGATTAAAATCGTTTGGGCAGAAAAGGCAGAAATCCATCGCCCATCTCTGCCCCTAAGGTTGCGGTGATGTTATAGCAAAATAAACTCTATTCAGTTAGCAGATACCTTTACAGAGCGGTAGACAACGCAAGCGGTCGCCGCGCGGTTAGGGGATTGCGAGTTTGAACGTTGCTACCTTGTAAACAAAGTTCACTCTTGCCATCACTGAACACCAGAGCGGGACGGCCGCACGGACATTTTCTTCTTGTCTGAAAGTTGCTTGTAGAGTCCCTAGCTTTACTTATTTGTGAATTTTGAAATTTACGATCAACAGCGCGTAAACTTTACATTTTCGTTGCAACTGAATAGAGTGTACGCGTGTAAAGATCGACGTGATGTCGACTGTACTGCAATATTATAACTTTTAATCATAACAGTAATTCAAGGTATTATTCTAAAAGACCATGGGGGTTTTGTATGGACCTCGTCCTCTTGCACTTACTATATTTTGAAGAATAATGTTTCGTTTCCCTACGTTTCACTATCCACCAATGAAAAACAAATATTATGTTCTGTTAAAATACTTATCAAATAGCTCAAGACAAAAAAAAACATTTAAAAAACTCATCTGTAGACCCTAGGACCTAGGAAACGGCGCAATTTCCGTCCTAATACTGTTTTTATTCACAAGAGTCTCGTTCTTTCGCAGAATATAAGCGACGAGAAGTTCGAGCGTCTCTTCGAGAGCCTCAAGACCAACACCCACCTGGAGGTCCTCTCGTTGGTGAACGTGGGCCTCACCGACCGCTCGGCCCAGCTGCTGGGCGAGGCGCTCGCGGTCAACACGGGGCTGCGTGTCGTCAACGTCGAGACCAACTTCATCAGCCCGCCCGGCGTCGTCGCGCTCGTGAGAAGTTTGCTGCCTACGCAGACCGTCGAGGAGTTCAGGGCTTCCAACCAGGTACACTTATTGACTCACTAGAGACTCATTCAATGATTCACTGAACCATTCAATGCCTCGTTGACTCATTAGCTGACTAAAGATACTTTCAATGACTCCCTGTCTCATTAAATGATTCACGGACCAATTCGATGACTGACTGACCCGTTAGATGATTCACGGACTCATTCAATGACTCACAGCGTAATTCAAAGAATCTTTCTTTAAATGTTTCACTAACTCACTCACTGAATCATAAAAATCACTCTTTAAATGATTCAATGACTCTTTTACTGAATCATTTAAGGAATCACTCTTTAAATGGTTCACTGACCCAGTCACTAACATTCAATGCCTCACTGACTCCCCGACTCACCAAGTCAGTCGGTGGATGCCCTGGTCTCTAATGGTCTGCCGGCCCGCGCGGCCCAGCTGCTGGGCGAGGCGCTCGCGGTCAACACGGGGCTGCGCGTCGTCAACGTCGAGACCAACTTCATCAGCCCGCCCGGCGTCGTCGCGCTCGTGAGAAGTCTGCTGCCCACGCAGACCGTTGAGGAGTTCCGGGCTTCCAACCAGGTATGGGGATACGCTGAATAATTGACTGACTCCCTTAATGGATCACTCACTCATTCAATGACTCACTGACACATTCAATGACTTATTTACTCATTCAATGACTAACTGACTCTTTCAATGACTCACTGATTGACTCATTCACGGAATCATTCAATGACTCACTCACTGATTCTTTTTTTTCTTACTGACTCATTCAATGACTCACAGACTCATTCAATGACTCACAGACTCATACAATCACTCACAAACTCATTCAATTACTCACTGATTCATTAAATGATTCACTGACTCATTCAATGCCTCACTGACTGACTCCCCGACCCACCATGTCAGTCTGTGGATGTCCCTGGTCTCTAATGGTCTGGCGGCCCGCGCGGCCCAGCTGCTGGGCGAGGCGCTCGCGGTCTACACGGGGCTGCGCGTCGTCAATGTCGAAACCAACTTCATCAGCCCGCCCGGCGTCGTCGCGCTCGTGAGAAGTCTGCTGCCCACGCAGACCGTTGAGGAGTTCCGGGCTTCCAACCAGGTATGGGGATGCGCTGAATAATTTACTGACTCACTTAATTGATCACTCACTCATTCAATGACTCACTGACACATTCAATGACTCATTTACTCATTCAATGACTAACTGACTCTTTCAATGACTCACTGATTGACTCACTGGTTGTCTTACTGATTGACTCACTCACTGAATCCTTCAATGACCCACTGAGACTCACTGGTTGTCTTACTGATTGACTCACTCACTGAATTCTTCAATGACCCACTGATTCTTTATTTTCTTACTGACTCATTCAATGACTCACAGACTCATACAATGACTCACAAACTCATTCAATGACTCACTGATTCATTAAATGATTCACTGACTTATTCAATGCCTCACTGACTGACTGACTCCCCGACCCGCCGAGTCAGTCGGTGCAAGTCCCTGGTCTCTAATGGTCTGCCGGCCCGCGCGGCCCAGCTGCTGGGCGAGGCGCTCGCGGTCTACACGGGGCTGCGCGTCGTCAACGTCGAGACCAACTTCATCAGCCCGCCCGGCGTCGTCGCGCTCGTGAGAAGTCTGCTGCCCACGCAGACCGTTGAGGAGTTCCGGGCTTCCAACCAGGTATGGGGATACGCTGAATAATTTACTGTCTCACTTAATTGGGAAGGCAAAGTTTTTTGTTCGAAAGTCCGTTATTGGCTTAATCTTATCTTTAGACAATATTAATAATTTCAATATTTTTTATTTTGGTTCAGTAGTTTGGATTTTACAACGTTTCAAAGATACGGTTTTATGACCTTCACGCGACGGTCTGCATACTGTTGGCGGTCATAGGAACAAAACATTTTAGCGCATAAAAACAAAACTACTGGACCAAAATAAAAAATATTGAAATTAGTTTCTTAATATTGTCTAAAGATAAGTTTAAGCCAATAACGGACTTTCGAACAAAAAACTTTGCCTACCCAATTGATAACTCACTCATTCAATGACTCACTGACACATTCAATGACTTATTTACTCAATCAATTACTAACTGACTCTTTCAATGACTCACTGATTGACTCACTGGTTGTTTTACTGATTGACTCACTCACTGAATCCTTCAATGACCCACTGATTCTTTATTTTCTCACTGACTCATTCAATGACTCACAGACTCATACAATGACTCACAAGCTCATTCAATGACTCACTGATTCATTAAATGATTCACTGACTTATTCAATGTCTCACTGACTGACTGACTCCCCGACCCGCCGAGTCAGTCGGTGCAAGTCCCTGGTCTCTAATGGTCTGCCGGCCCGCGCGGCCCAGCTGCTGGGCGAGGCGCTCGCGGTCTACACGGGGCTGCGCGTCGTCAACGTCGAGACCAACTTCATCAGCCCGCCCGGCGTCGTCGCGCTCGTGAGAAGTCTGCTGCCCACGCAGACTGTCGAGGAGTTCAGGGCTTCCAACCAGGTACAGTCGGCCACAGTCTCAGATACCCCTTTTTGTTCGATTGGCGCCCTTATGCCGCGCGCGGTAAGAGCTGCCATGGGGTATGGGGGAGAATATTCTGAATCATTGACTGACTAACTTATTGATTTACAGATACCTTCAGTAACACACGGACTCATTAACTGACTCACAGATTCATTCAACAACTCGCTCCTTGAACGGTTCACTGAGTCAATAAATGGCTCACCGATTCATTCAATGCCACACCGAGTCTTTCAATGACGCACTCACTAAATGATTAAATGACCTACATAATGTTCCGCTATCGAATTCGATTGCACCCTGTAGAGTCAAGAAGTCAGTGAATCATTGAATTAATTAGTGAGTCATTGAGTTTTTGTTTTGTGATCTGCCACAGTTCGGCATTACGCCAGCGTCTTTCAATCGGTCCAAAACATGGTTCCGCTAGTTTATATTTGTAGTTTTTTCTAGTGTACAGTACCATTAAAGACTATTCCATTCTATTCCAGCGGTCGCAAGTTCTCGGCAACAAGATCGAGATGGAGATCACGGCTCTAGTTGAACAAAACCCGACTTTACTGCGTCTAGGCCTCCACCTCGAGTACAGCGACGCACGGCATCGCGTCGCCACGCACCTGCAGCGAAACATCGACAGAAGTGAGTGTTTGCCGCCTAGAGAGGCAAGGGACGCGGGGTGATCCAGCGAAACTGTCGAGAATCTATACCGAACCCTTGTGGTAGCAACTGTCCCCTCACTAGCTTGAGGTCTAGGTTGTGCATAAAAAGTAGCAAGTGAAGGTAAACATCGCGACTAAACACGCGGCATAACGCTTACATCGACAGAAGTGAGTGTTTGCCGCCTAGAGAGGCAAGGGACACGGGGTGATCCAGCGAAACTGTCGAGAATCTATACCGAACCCTTGTGGTAGCAACTGTCCCCTCACTAGCTTGAGGTCCCAATTCCCAAGATCGATACTTGGTGGTGCATAAAAAGTAGCATGTGAAGGAAAACATCGCGACTAAAATCACGGCATTGCGCTTACATCGACAGGAGTGAGTGTTTGCCGTCTAGAGAGGCAAGGGACACGGGGTGATCCAGCGAAACTGTCGAGAATCTATACCGAACCCTTATGGTAGCAACTGTCCCCTCACTAGCTTGAGGTCCCAATTACCAAGATCGATACTTGGTGGTGCATAAAAAGTAGCAAGTGAAGGAAAACATCGCGACTAAACTCGCGGCATCGCGCTTACGTCGACAGGAGTGAGTGTTTGCCGTCTAGCGAGGCAAGGGACGCGGGGTGATCCAGCGAAACTGTCGAGAATCTATACCGAACCCTTATGGTAGAAACTGTCGCCTAACTAGCTTGAGGTCCCAATTCCCAAGATCGATACTTGGTGGGCATAAAAAGTAGCATGTGAAGGAAAACATCGCGACTAAAATCACGGCATTGCGCTTACATCGACAGGAGTGAGTGTTTGCCGTCTAGCGAGGCAAGGGACGCGGGGTGATCCAGCGAAACTGTCGAGAATCTATACCGAACCCTTATGGTAGAAACTGTCCCCTCACTAGCTTGAGGTCCCAATTCCCAAGATCGATACTTGGTGGTGCATAAAAAGTAGCAAGTGAAGGAAAACATCGCGACTAAACTCGCGGCATCGTGCTTACGTCGACAGGAGTGAGTGTTTGCCGTCTAGCGAGGCAAGGGACGCGGGGTGATCCAGCGAAACTGTCGAGAATCTATACCGAACCCTTATGGTAGAAACTGTCGCCTAACTAGCTTGAGGTCCCAATTCCCAAGATCGATACTTGGTGGGCATAAAAAGTAGCATGTGAAGGAAAACATCGCGACTAAAATCAAGGCATTGCGCTTACGTCTCGCTCGCGCGCGGCATGGCGCCTACGTCGACAGAAGTAAGTAAGTAAGTAAGTAAGTAAGATATTTATTCACAAGATAAAACACAGTACAATGATACTAAGAACTAGTGAGGTGAAGTGAGTGTTGGTCGCCTAGCGAGGCAAGGGACGCGGGGTAATTTGGCAAGACAGGTTGCCTATGTACTGTCGAGAATCTATACCAAATAATCAACCAATCACAAGCGCGAAGTCCGAACTCCCAAGTCCGATACGCGGTGGTGGTGACTTTATTATTTTATGAACATACATTTATGAATGTACACAAAAAGTAACAATACCATTCGCTAATCGTGAAGGAAGACATCGTAAGGAAACTCGACTCGACTCTTACTCTGAAAGATGTGAGTGTCGGCCGCCTAGCGAGACGAGAAACGCGGGGTGATCCTGCGAAACGAACGAACGAACGAACCCCTTTCAGGAGGTGCCTGCGTTACCCCTACCGGTTCAGGAGGGGTGACAAGTGGCGTCTCGTTATTCAAGTGACAGCGATGCTAACGTCCGACTGAAGCTATCACTTGTATAGCGATATGTCAGATCTCACCCTCCCACGCCGCTTCACTACCGCAGGAACCTATTAAGTTAAGCGATATGCCCGCAAAGGCAAATTATGCCACATTGTTCCTTACAAAAAGGATACTATGTGGTATAAGTCGATATACATAGTTCAGATGTTGATTCTGAACTACATCAGTTGAGAACTTCGCGTGGAAAGTGTAGAATCACCTTCGGGTGTAAATCCACAAACATGTCCACGAGCTACGCTCTCCTTTAGCTCTCATTAGTATCCCACGCGTGGAAAGTGTAAAATCCACAAACATGTCCACGAGCTACGCTCTAATATTAGTATAAGTAAATCTGATAATCTATCTTTGGTAGAATAGTATTTCAGCACTTACTGTTTATTTTTCTAAACGATGTGTCAAATCAGTCACTATCAATGTCTCTATCGAACATCTCAACGCTTCACCATAAAACATAAGACGACTTCTCAAATCCTCACAATCAAACATAGCTCTTAAAACTACATTGACAAGGTCGATAATCGGAGCTTCTCGGACAGATGGGGGCTTGAGACGGGCCCGCGCAATGCTCTGGCGCCTCCACGAACGCACCCGCTAGTAAATCATGGACCATTTTGTTTTTATTATATTTTCACCTCTATCGCACATAGTAACACGGAGCACTGTCTTGTACCCTGTAGAACAAACAGGTAACAACTGTAGATCCGTTGTGTAGTAGTATTATGGCTGACAAGCCATTTAAACATACTTCCATTGTCCTTTATTGTTAGTATCAATATCGGGCAAAGTTTGTCCCCCTAAAACTTGGTTTTAGTATAGTCTACCACTCCCGATCATTGAACATATTCCATTCAAAATAAAACATGTCCGCCATTTCCGACTTGAAAGTTTCAACGGTAAGCATCCTGAACTTGGAAACATTTTCGCAAACGAATGCTTGCGGCACTGCAAAAAAACAAAGTCTTATCTGTAGAAACTATCAGTTTTACTTAACAGACCAAAAATATCGCTTCAATTAACAACGGTCCCGCACAGTCAATACCCCATCTGTAAATAGCCATTGTCGATCCAAAGATAACTATAGACATAGCGCTGTCTGATGTCAGATTGTCGGGTGCAAAAGCGGGCTAGCGCTTCCCTGACCCTTCGCTTCCCGCGAGGCCGGCCGCCCGCCGTCGGCGTTGACTTGTCGATGTTCATGACGCCACCCAGTGTGGAGGCCAAAACCCCCACCACAGAGGAAGAAAAGCCCCTCGTACCAGAGGAAAAGCCCGTAGAAACAGAGGAGCGAATCGTCCCAGTCCAGGCACCCGACTTTAACCCCAATCCCCACTCGTGAGTACTTCGCCACACGACGGCCTCGAGCTTTTAGTTGTGAAGTTACAAGCATGCGCAACGGTTTAATGTAGCTAAATGTGGCATTCGCAAAATATCTATCGCTAATTTACAATCGCAAATCTTCGAATTGTTTCAGTCTTGATAAATTGACAAAGTAAAACCTACTGATGTATCCTTCTGTCCCTTAAGATTTAAGAGTCCTCCCTTCAGAAGAATGAGACAAAACGATACTTAGTATTAGTAAAATTATCGATTCAGAAATCGGCGGTTAGAGAATTTGTCATTTTGCGATTTCTACATTTTGCTGTAATCTTGCGCACGCTTGACGTTTTGCGACTAAAGGGGCTTGACTCGAGAAGGCAGTGGTATTGTTTTTGGATGCGTAGCATTGGTTGGCACTCTGCGAGGTGAAATGGCGTTTTTGGTTAGATGGCTTAGCGACAAGCGCTCTCTAGCGAGTAACGCCGCTCCTTTCTCCTTTTTAAAGTCAAAGAGAGATATAGGAATTCATTGCGCTTGTGGTGTGTGTCTTGTTTGGGAGGGGGCACTAGCTAAAATGTTATTTTATTAGTTACCAGTTTCATCATCGACATTCGGATAGTTTGAAGAATAGAACGAAGAAACAAAAAAATTTTTAAAGACCTGTAGAGGAAAAAATAGATAATCTAAAACTATTTTAAGACCACTACAGTAAAGTTTATTCCGCCTCGTAGCATTGTCAAATAATGTTAGACATGCAGGATCGGTACCGCTGTATTGTGTTGGGAAACGTATGCCTGTGTAGTACTCACACCACCCAGTGTTTCTCTAAAACACCATAGAGTTAAGAATGTTACAACACAAAAAGAGTTTGTTTTTTTATGTTATTCCATTACAGTACGAAAAGACCTAACGCTGCGACTTCAGTTCAGATTTTTTAACAACCTGCAAAAGGCGGGCGCTCGTAGCCAATAGAGACACGAAAAGCGAATATTAAATACAAAAACACAAGGTTTGAGACTGGCTTATAGCCGGGCCATTGTTGGCACCCCGCTGTGTAGGCTTGTAACCAACTTCGCTTGACTCAGTCAACAGCTTTTTGATTTATGCGTGTCGAACACTGACCTACGTTTTATGTTATTACTTCTTTTGTATATTTCTCGCTGCCTGTGTTTCTATTCTGTACTCCTTTCAGTATTAAAAGTCTCTTCTTTAAAGTGACGTCGGTATATTGTGTGCTCTGCCCTGTGATACCAGGTAAAACGTGTACCCAATCTAATGGGTCGGTTGCCCATTTGTTAACCTCTGTTATCGAAGTGGTAAATTGTAGTTTACATGGAATAGAAGCACAGATAATGAATTATGTACGGAAATACTTTTCAAAAATCTGTCTTATTTTTCAAATTAAACCCCTTGAATACTTAAATTTAAAAGTATCTGTTTGTAAGTTTGACACCTAAACGTCTAGATTGCTAAATCTGTTCTTATCCTTTCTCTTTTAAAACTCACAAAATTATATTAAAATTCACTAATTTTACTTTCCATTTGTTGTGTTTTCAAAATTCTAACGTTTAACAATTTAATTTTTAGCAGAGAGGGGAGCGTAGAAGCAATTAAATTTTAAAAGTTCAGATCGGACGCGTGAATTGGTAAAAATATACATTTTATATTGGCGAGAATGCCCTCTTCACCGATTTTCGTTTCTAAAACCGGTATTTAACGGTTTTTCAAGCCGTTTCAGCTTCAGCTAATCGTATACACAGCTTAGGCTCTACGTGACCAGTTCATCATTTGTGAAATACATTACCAAAGAGGACAGGACTTGTGAATTTGACCATTCCGAGTTATTTTATTCCATTTTTTGCATTGAAAGGAATGCCATTCTTATTTAACATTGCATTGGTGGCAACAGAGACTCCTGAATAAGTTGTTGAAGTTTTTTTATGCACATGAAAAAAAATCATAGGACTTAATTTTTCACGTGCGTCAGTGGTACTAAACACGCATGAGTGTGTTTTTAGGATTGATTTAACAACAGCATCGTTTGATATAATACTAAAGAAAACAATCTTTGAGCATGTACTGATTTAATGTTTGAAATAACAATGTTTTCCGTCCAAAGATACTAATAAGTTGAGAATTTTCCCCCGTAAAATCCCAAGTTTATGGACACTCACTATTATACAACTCATGTTTTGCCGATAGCGTAGTGAGAGTCCATGGCTAAAATGCTTTATTTTCAAAATGTCCAGAGCATTTTCAGTTAGAAACTAATCCTCGAAATTCCACTTTTAGTTAAAGAATTGGGCCTTGCAAGTTTTGGATAATTAATTTCTCACAAATAATAAGAAAAGAGTGGTCCTAAACTTGCTCTGGACACCACACCCTGAATAAGGAAGGCAACTGAGCAAACTGCGGGGCCACCGTAGCTACTACCAGCCAATCGGAAACGAATGTAAACAAAATGGCGGCTTATACAGGGTGTTAAAAGACCGCCAACAGACCCGAAAGCCACGCATACTGGACACCAAAACAAAGTACTTTTTCGATAAATTATTGCTGGGAAATGATTTTGGTTTTTTAGGTTAAAAATTTGAAAAATATTTTATCACGCAATGGACGTGTAACGCACAGAAGTCATATTGCGCAAGCGTAGGCATCAGTTTATGTTACTTAAGCTTGAAGTGCCGATGTTTATAATACATTGCGGGTTGCAATTTTAACATCGTTTTTTGTAAGAAATATTAATAATTTTGATATGGCTTCTTGAGAAGGTATGTTAAGAACTAGATACTGAATACATTTCTGCAAAAAAAAAGTTTTGAAAAGTCTGACTTTGAACCTCATTATCTCGGAAACCGTTGATTTCCCAGGCATAGTTCCTTGGGCAAAAATGTTCCTTATGTTGAGGACAATACGTGGTTTCCCGCTTTGTTGGCGGTCTTTTAACACCCTGTATAGCCAATCAGGGCTGACTTTGGTACAACCTCAGTTTTACAGCACACCAATATTGTTGGTACGACCTTGATCGATATTACCCTTGTTGCACTGTAAAACTGAGTACCGCCCCTTAAGTTGTACCGAAATCAAGCGCCCTGATTCGATAACTGAGCGGCCATCTTGTTTTTAAATCGCTTTCTGAATGGCCAGTACAAACTACGGTGGCTTCAGTTTGTTCAGTTCAGCCTTCGCGTTGGTTGCGTATGTGAGATGACCCCACAACCCCTGACCTGTGTGACGCCCGCGTGTTTCAGTACGCCTCCACCGCCGGAGCCAGAGCAACGCCTAGATCCCTGAACCAGCTCCATCGGTAAGCCTATACTGTACTTTTTATACAAGCTTCGGGTGTGAACATGCTTCGATCATCTCTGAAATACATTTGGGGCAACCACTTATGGATAAGGCATACGGCCTTATGACGCAAAAGTCGTCCAAACAATGAAAAAAAGTTGTATGAACGGCAAAGCACGTACAGTCAGCCACACACTAGGATGCCCCTTTTTGTTCGATTGGCGCCCTTATGTCGTGCATGGTAGGAGCTACCATGGGGTATCCTAGACTGTGGCCGACCGTACCATATCGATCTAATTATTTACAAACAAAGCGACATAAACGCTTGTTTTAAAGTTCATGGTTTTTTTTTTCTATTGGTTTAAGGGTTATATCGCAAATAATCTGTGAAATATTTCTTCATACACGTAAAATTATTCACAAGACTAATTATACTTTCTTACAACAAAGCTCACAAACATTCTTATAACAAAGCTCACAGCCAAACTTCGAAGTATTGTGTTGGTTCAGTTTGCATTGCTTGTTGTTTCATGTGGCATGTAGATCGATACTAACCTAACATGTTTGTTTTACAATCGTTTGAACTATTTTGGTCATGGGGATTCAATCTAGTCTTAATTTTCATTTGTTTTATTTAAACAAGACTCAACTTACTCAGCTTCTTCTCCCTTTATGCAAGATAGGCCCCAGCGGCAGCGACAAACAAACGTAAAAACGAAGATTAAAAAAAACCATCGAGTAGCGCCATCTTGCTTTTTGGAGTGAAATAAAAGCAAGATGGCGATAGTAGAATAAAAACGTTTGTCGCGATGTTATGCCGCCGGGGAAGAACAGAAGAAATAAAGGACAACAGCTTGTTAAAAAAACTCCTGTTATACTGAAGGGAGTCGTTGAACTCTTCAATATAAGCAACTTTTACTATGAACCAAAATAGAATTCTCGAAAAAAAAAAAACGGTGTTCTATACTAAAATACTATTGCTAATGCACCAAATGTATTAAGAAACACAGTTGGTCCCATAGTAAAAGTGGTTTGTATGGATGTGTTAAGCGACCCCCTTCGGTATTACAGGACCTTTATGTAACACACTGTGTAGGCGCTCAAGCAAAGGCGTCATTTGTAAACATAGAGCAACATAAAATAACTAATTTAGTTTCGCCATTGTTTTTCTTTCAGCTTCATTAAACACCTAAAACTCAGCATTAACAAGATGCTTTTTAAAACGCAGTGTTATTGCAGTTCGGATTTAATACTTCACTAGTTTTAATTTTATTTAAGTTTAATTTTAATCTAAAATCAGAACATCCAATCCAGATCATACACTGGTTGCCCAAAGACAGCAGATAGAGTTGGATTGAAAGCCACATTTTATACGCTATGGTCAAGGATGCCGCCAAATAGAACAACAACTTTAGCATAATTGTTTTTTAATGTCATGCCCCAAATCCACCAAGAAATGACAAAGTTAGAGAAGTTTAAAGTTAGGCTAGTCTATTGTGACGTCATCTGCTCCCTCCATTGTAGATTTTCTCAGGTAGGTTAGCACAGTTAAACGTTATACCTACAGAAAAACTGTCAGAAACGAAAGTCATCGCATTGCAAAAATATTATTTATGAGCTAAGCCGCGTTTTCACGTTCAAAGTCGCACGTCGTCAAAGTCAACGTGAAGCTTCTGATTGGTCGATTTCATCGCATCAAAGTGCACTCAGATGAAAACGACCAACCATCCCCTGTATTCTCTAAAACATCCACCGCAAAAATTACCGTTTTTAAATATAAAAAAAAAATTGCTCATTTTAATAAGGGCTATTTTCGAGTGTTCTGACGCGCATTGGTTGAGGGGTTTTTAGATAATACAGGCGCAGAACCCTAAAGTTTATACGACGTTGACTTTTACGACGCGGGCACTTTGACCGTAAAAACGAGGCGCCGCCAATGAAAAAAAAACATATCTTCTTTTTGGATGCGTTTTTCGCTAAAAACTCTCTTGCGATTTCTCAACGCGAGGATCTGGAATCCAAACCTTAGGTCCTAAAAATAGTTAAGCCTCGCGTTGAGAAATCGCAGGAGAGTTTTTAGCAAAAAACGCATCCAAAAAGAAGATGTTTTTTTTTTCATTGGGGGCGCTAGTTGTGTGTCCTACTGGGCCTTAAAAGCCCAGAAGCATGTCCTAACTCGTCTCCATTCCTCAGGTGGTCGTGTCCGGCGCGTGACACGCTTCTGCCGCAGTCGCAGCTACGTCGTCGGCTGGATCTAGCCGCGGCTGCCCGCTGCGCGCCCGCCGCTTGACGCCCCGGCGGTGGCTACTGCGACTGTGTCTATGGAGGGCTTTCGAGATACCTTAAGGGTAGACGATAGCAAGGTGGCGGGAAATTCAAAATTTTCACAGACTTTTACATTTTGTAGCTAAACTGAACTATTTTTGTTCAGCGATTTTTCGTTCGCGAGAATAAAACCGTATTCTTTTCATTATTGTAAACAACAGAACAACAATAATTCAGCCGATTATGTGTTCTGGTCTACGAAGCCACTGTAGTGCCCAAAAAACTTGTCGCAGACCAGAACACATAATCGGCTGAATTATTGTTGTTCTGTTGTAAAAGTCTGTGAAAATTTTGAATATCCCGCCACCTTGCTATCGTCTACCCTTAAACCCGTTATTTTCGCAGCTAAGGAGTCAGCCGACTTCGGTAACCAACCTCCTATTGATTCCATCTTTTTGGCGGCTGCAAAGCGAATTTAGCCGCTGATACCCAAGAAGCGTTCCAAAACGTGTTTCACACCAAAACCGCGAAACCGCTGACCGAGCTGTCACTCTGACAGTAATTGCGACGTGACTAACTTTTCAGCCGCCAAAAAACGAGTGGTTTTAGATGGTTTCGCGGGTTCTGTAGAGCCGGCATCAAAGTAGGTGATCGTCTGATGACGGCCTGCGCTGCTTGAAATACAGGAAGAATAAACATTTTGTATATGAATGTCAAAACAAAACGTGACCTAAAAGTCGATGAATCGTATCCGATTCAAAATGCATTTTCCAACTTGAAACTAAAACCACCAGTAGACACAGTCGCACTAAAACTACCCCGGGGCAGTATGTCTGACGAGTGAATGTTGTATTGAGCAAGAATCGTGATTTTATCACACAAATGTCTTCAGGCTGACTAACTGACTGACTTACCAGAACATGTCCCATGCACTGCAGCGGCCGATTGGGCACTTCACCCATCTAGTGTGAATGAAGGTGCCACTGGACGCTGCATAAATCATCTACCGTAGTTGCAAAGGCCCAAGTTACATAAATGTAACGAATTACGTGTTTTATATTTTCCTAAAACCCAACATTTCTATGGCAGGTCCATACTTAGAACAATGCAATATTACAAGTGGAAAAGATCACAATTCTTGTCAGAAATGATTGAAACGTTCTAGCATTATACAAAAACTACTTTTAATTATTAATTCTTATTCTAGTGTGCTAATAATCGTATTAATTTTTATATCGATATAAAGTAAAATAAAAGAAAAATGTGTAATATATTTATAATAGAATCGCACATTCCATTAATGCGAAACATGCTTCTCTTTATTACTTTTACTTACATAGACTTATTTAGAGGCAGAAGTTAGTGCAATCAAGAAAAGTACATAAAAACAAGTAGGCGTGTATTTCAGTCGGCACAGATCTTCTTTTAAGTCAGGTTAAAACTCCTCAAGTTAGCATTGTTGTGGAGTGCATTTATATAAAAACGTCACTCGAACAACTGCTTTGAGGGCGGTGTTAATCTTTGGTGTCGCATGATACTATTGGTCGGGTAAAGGCTTAAGGGTAGACGATAGCAACGTGGCGGGAAATTCAAAATTATCACAGTTTTTTACATTTTGTAGCTAAACTGAGATATTTTTGTTCAGCGATTTTTCGTTCGCGGCAATAACACAGTATTCTTTTCATAGCTCAGTTTAGCTACTAAATGTAAAAAACTGAAAATTTTGAATTTCCCGCCACGCTGCTATCGTCCCACCTTAAGAGCAAGTTCGAACGTAATGAACACGAGTGTCCTCAATAAGCCGATTTTAAGTACATGACACTTGTGTTGTGATTATTGTTTTTATTAATGTCAAAGAGAAGACATGTTCTGCGTCAATGGAGAAGTTTTACATTTTCAAATGAGCAATAGGTTTGCATGTGCCTTACTCACGGCTTGATGGACATCCTGACTAAAGCCGCGCTTTCACGCTGTTAGTACACAATGACGGAGCACGTCGTCAAAGTAAGCTAATGCTTCCGATTGGCTGATACGTCGCGTCACCACAATGGCCAATCAGAAGCCTTAGCTTACTATGACGGCTCGATTGGTTTTAGTGTACTAAGACAGTGAAAATGAGAGCTTGTGAATATACATAATGAAATGCAAACTGCTATTGAAGGCTTTGAATGGATTCAGCTAAATTATGTCTTTAATATAACCTTCTGCTTCTTTGAAAAAAAAAAACTATTTTATAAATGAACTTGCTTAACTTTAAAACGTAACTTTATGTATATTTGTTAGAAAACTGGAGGAACTAAGTGTCCATAATATTGTGATAAAACATCAAGTTTTTTCCATTAAAAAAACTGCTTTGATTTTTTTTTGTCTTAGTTTCAAAATAAGAGAGATTATTTGTATATGAATTTTAGATTTTTAAAGTGTAATTTTCTATTTAAAAATTAAATATGATTTTAATTTTATTTGTAATTCATAGATTTATATGTTTACGGTCCAGCCAGGGACATTTATGAAATCCAACGAAAACCTTGACTGTTAGTCCCAGTTTTGTAGTTTGTGACATATGTAAAAAAAAAACAAATAAACATTACATAAACAATACATCATTCTTTTTCATTTGTCTTCTTATTCGTGTGAGAGTGTCAAAATTATAAGGTATGCAGCCAGTGCTTAACAACTACTATGTGGCTCTTATTTGTCTTAAAAAAGATTCATAATGTATTTATAAATGAAAGATAAGTACTTGAATTAAATTCTCTAGTGTATTTCTAAGAAAAAGTACAGAGATTGATACATTTTAAGATATGGTTGTTTTTACTATTTTAAACATTATTTATTTATTGTCAGGAATGGAAGACAAGCGTTGTGTTAATCACAACCCTTTCATAAGGAGCCTTTTACATTGTAAGGGCATATTCTAAGGTTCATCTATTGATTCATCTTTAGGTATATTTTACTCGTTATTTATGGTCATAAAATACCTGATCAAGTATTAAGATTTAATAACAAACACTTGTGTTCTTATTAGTGAAATATGGTATTTTAAGTTAATGGGGCTGGTTAATATGGCTAAAGTGGATAAAAAGATATTTGAAAAAATCCCAAAAATTAAGGGTAAACTAAAATCTGGCATGCTTGTAACGTTACTGCATAGCAAAAAGGACAAGAATGCAAATGACTAGTCTAGATTTTCATCGTTTGCTTCTTGCTTTTTGCTACCATCATGCTGAGAAAGAAAATTGCTTAATAATGTAAACGTAGGAATAAACTGCCAAAGGCAGTTATCAGTGCCTCTTTAGAAACATAACTATACTTGATAAATAAGTGCACAAAATTGATACTGTGTAAAAGATCAGTCAAAACAAACATAAAATTAATGAACCTGCAAAATTGGTGAATGTGTTTTGGGTGAAACCCTTTGGGTTATGATGTGAGGCTTACGTTACGGGAGTGTCGTCGCAGCATTACTTTTTAAGTAAGTATCTTATCATCTATTTATTGTCTTTTATTGGCCAAGAATTTGTAAGTACCTAGTTTTAGAAAGCTACGTTATTATAAGTGCAGAAATACTCTATGTCAGACGTGCAGAGAAGAACAGAGAGCGACAACCGACAACTATTGTTTGAATAGAGTTTAGTCGGTAGCTCTACTAAAGCTACATCTTATATGTATGTATATTGACAATATTTCTACGAACAATAGTAAGTATGTGATTAGATGTAAGTACTACTAAGTACAGTCAACAGCCCGTCGACCTTTATGTGTCTACTCTACTCGGTTAAGTTATGGGCGACTTTACAACAAAACTGTACGTACAGTCTGACGACGTGCTGTCTAATTCTGATGTTGTGGATGATAAAAACGGTGGGATAAAAATAAAAACAAAAAATATGGCACTACGGTTTAAGATAACTTTGTACTTAAGTACATTTTGTTTTTATTATACTCAGTCATAGAGCAAAACGAATTTTACATACAGTTTTTGTATTTCTAAGACCGCGTATTACATTATTAAATTATTTTTAAAGTTTTAAACAAAGAAGGCACAACAGATTCGATACACCTATTTAGAAAACATTGCACACAAATTAAATATAATTTAAGACACTCATCCTAAAATATTCTTAAAACCTAGACGACTATGTTTTAAAAGAAGCTAAGTTTGCATAAAATAGACATACAAAGCTATAAATGAAACATAATTTGGTATCAATGCACGATAAAATTAGTTTATAAAGAAAGGTCTAAACATGAAATAAATAATAAAGAATATTTTAAACACCATAGAATTTCTTAAAAATCTTTGACTAGGTTATTGATTTAGTTGCACCACCCTCATTTTATATTTTAACACAATATGGGTCCTTTTACTATGGTCTCTAGGGCGGGCGTTCAAATATAAATGTAATTTATACAAATCAACTTAACATATTAAGCTAAACTAAATATGCAAATTCATAAATGCCAATACTATTGCTTTATAAGTACATTTTTATAACACGCAAATCCTTAACAAAAACTACTATAAAAATAAAATTACAATCTGTGCCATCTGCCAAAAACTAGAATCAAACTCAGTTTCCATCCAGCTAAACAATATTAAACTTTCAAATACATAACACTGAATTTGATTAATATTATAGCACATTAAATCGACCTATGGAATCATAATGTACAGTCAACAGCACGTAAATTTTTACATTTTCGTTGCAAAGTCACCCGTAACGTAACTGAATAGAGTGCACGCGTTTAAGGGTCAACGTTCTGTCGACTGTACATACTCCTAAATACTTTTCCCAGCGAACACCTGAAATATCAGTAGTACACACGACAGCACGTTGAGGCTTACATGCTAGCACTCTACTCCGTTTCGTTACGGGCGACTTTACAACAAAAGTGTACAGTCTGACGGGCTGTCGTGTGTACATACCTACAATTAATTCTACATAGATTTATGCATCCTAAGATAGCTGAGCTAAAAGTCGCAAACACTACCCAAATAATCATGTTGTTTATCCGTTTGTACCCCAGTGGAACTCCACAATTTATTAGGCAACGCTTGGTTTATGTGGTTGTAGACTCTTTTGTAACACTGTAAACAACTTCTTTTTGTATGTTACAACTAAGTAAGACACCTGTATGCCTAGCCTATCAGAACGGTATAGACACAGGTGTCCAAAACGCGCCATGCGCAGTAGACGATTTATAGGTCTTTTAGCGGTATGAGTGCGGGAAGGGACCGGGCGGCATAAAGCCAGAACCTATGTATGGCTCAACGCCGTTAGGTGCTAAACAGTGCACAGACTTTGGCCTTCACTCATGCGCATACCGATTGAACAAAATCTGTGTATGCATCAACGCCCTTTGTACAGTTTTTACGCAACATGTTTTGGCTTGGTCACAATCGAGAAGCAATGGGACAATCATGTTAGCTATTAATGCGTTTCTAAAGCCGCGTTTTCACAGTCAAATTACAATACAACGAAGAGCACAATGTACTCTATGAAGAGCACCGTCCTAGTGAGCCGGGGCTTCTGATTGGCCGGTTTTTCTGATATGTTGTCTATGGGTGAAAAAACGTCAACAAGGACGTTGCTCTACTCGTCAAATTGCCTTGGATGGAAATAAAGCAAAATGGCCGACCAATCAGAAGCTTTGGTTTGTTTGGACGGAGCACTTCGTTGTAGTGTAATTTGACTGTGAAAACGCGGCTTAAGAGTCCCCTTCAGGACCGTGGGAACTCAGTGACGGCCAAGCGCGTGAAACACTGTTTTCTATAGCTGTTTCACCCAGAGCGAGACGGGGCGCGGGAAAAGTGAGAGGCAATGCGGCTGTATGAGTCTACGTGTGTTCGTGTCCTTTCGCGAGTATCTAGTTGTAGTTGTAATGTAATAGATCAATTTTCCCAAATTTTTTCGTAGTTCAGCTGCCATTTCTACATTTTATTAGCTATTTTTCTCACATGTACAACACATTATTGATGTTCCCAAGGTAGTTAGACTCCAATAGACAGTGTAATAATGTAAGTAAATAACAGCTGAAAGTAACCCCCTTTTCGGCGCGAAAAACGCATCGCTCTAATTTCTTTCAGGCTATTTTTTTATTATAAAAACTATTTGTAAACCTCCATTTGGTCATCTACTGATATAAACCAAGTTTTAGCTGAATCCAGCCTGTAGTTTAGAAATTACACCAGAACTACGTTTGTATGGGAAAATGGTGCTCTAACGCTCTCGCTCAAGTAATAGATCTATTTTCCCAAATTTTTTCGTAGTTCAGCTGCCATTTCTACATTTTATTAGCTATTTCAAAAATCACTTTTTTTTCTCACATGTACAACACATTATTGATGTTCCCAAGGTAGTTAGACTCCAATAGACAGTGTTATAATGTAAGTAAATAACAGCTGAAAGTAACACCTTTTTCGGCGCGAAAAACGCATCGCTCTAATTTCTTTCAGGCTATTTCTTTTATTATAAAAACTATTTGCAAACCTCCGTATTGGTCATCTACTGATATAAACCAAGTTTCAGCAAAATCCAGGCTGTAGTTTAGAAATTACACCGTAATTACGTTTGTATGGGAAAATGGTGCTCTAACGCCCTCTTAAGAGAAGGCGTTGGGGCGCCTGTCCCCTAAAATTCTAGGGTCGGCGGACTTAACCACATAAGTCCTATACAATTTCTATAGGACTTATGTGGTTTAGTCCGCCGACCCTAGAATTGTCCCCTAAAAGAGCCGTTGAGTCATACACAGGTGCTGGCTTTATGCGACCGGGCGTCGTCGAGGCGGCGGAAAGAGGTGCGGGAGGCGCGGTAAAGTATCTTTCGTTGCACGTATTGTATGGATTTGTCTTCTGAGGTATTGAACCTCGGTCATGCTAAGCTAGCTACACAAACATCAAAGCAACAACCTCACATAAAACTCGAGCCTACAGTTTCTAAGCGGGGCACTAAAGCGGACACTCATCTAGGTGGTGTTTGGTCGTGACGAAATAGTTCTAAGCGCCATTCGCGTCGGACTCCCGCCGCCAGCTCAGTAGCTCGTCTAGGAGAGCCTCCAGATGCGGGTTGCCGCCAAGTCTCTTCACCTGAGGAATTAACGGCAATTACATTGGAAAAGGTTAGATGCAGAATAAGATCTACAGGGTGCACTCTAATTCGATAGCGGAACTTTAAGTAATTTAACGATAGCGGGACTTTCTACTGATCAATACAAACAACTTTGTTAAAAAAAATGAAGCGAGGACTCTAAGGAGCTAACTGAGGTTTGAGTGCTAGAAATGACAGAAATCGGCAAAAACTTTCCCCCGTACAAAATGTAGGTGGAGAAGTTTTTCGCGATTTCTAACATTTCTTGAACTCAAACCTAAGTTGGCTCATTAGAGACTATTGATCCCTACACGAAAGAGGATCGAATGGCATTAAGTATTTTAAAAAAACTGCTGTTCCATACAAAAGGTAGACTCAGTACTGTGCCAAATGTATGAAACAGCTGATATCTTTTTCGCTCCATTGTTTTCGCTACCTAGTACAAGTTGTTTGTATTGATGAGTAGACAGCCTACTTGAAGTTCAATTCGAGTGCACCCTGTAGAGATGAAAGAGGGAGCTGGTTAGAAAGGAGGACGGACGGTGGAGTAGGTCAGCCACGGAGTAGATTATTAGATACTATAATTTTATTAATGTATGGCCCAGAACGGATCGATGATAAAGTGAAGACACGAAAACGAGATCAGCTTTTGACGACGAGGGTTGGCGTGAAAAACAAGAGGCCTAAATGCCTTCGATCAAGGATAAAACTAGATACAACATAGAACTCTGAAATGTGTCTGGAAAAATAGATGCCCAAATTGCCTTTGGGAGCTTATTTGCTCGTAGTCCATGCAATTAAAAAGTAAAACTGTACACTAATGCAATAAGGTTGATATTCGAATATTAGACGTATGGTCGAAATTATGTTTCTATTGCTGATATCTTTTGTTTCTGTGGGGACAAGTTTTTATTGTGATTTTAAACGTAATGCGGATTCTATGGGATTTAGTTCGGTGCCTAATTCCCAGCTATAAAACCGGCCCTAAGACGGATTCTTGCAGAACTCCTATCTTAATCTGGGATTTTTTTTATTTAAACAGTCTCGCCTGAACAGATTTGAGGTTAGTTTGGTTTGTCATGCGTCGTGCGTGACAACTATCTCACCGCTCTCGCCTCTCTATCCAACTGACGGTGCATGTCGCTCGTATATTATAAGCTCTGAAGTTTCTCCATAAGCAAGATGTAGCAAAGCTACACTTCTACATGTTCAAGAAATAGAACCGGTCCTAAGACGGATCCCTGCGGAACTCTTATCTTCACTTGGGAACTTATATTTAAACTGGTTGGGGGCTAATTCTCGGGAATCTCGCATTCGACACGAATCTCGAATCTCGAAGGAAATATCTAATTTTGCGGCAAATGTCACATCTCCTATTCTCAGTCATCCTCGACATAAGGCACGAGATTTCTGCGAGATGTTTGCCTTTTTCGCTCGACATGACTCGAATGGTCAGGAGCAGTCGAGAACGAAAGGATGAGATTTTTCCTTCGAGATGTATCAAATGCGAGACTCCCGAGAATAATCCCCCTGAACTGGGGCCTTAGCCTGTAACGCAATGATGCTAAAATGGGCTGTAAGTTGACGGCTTCAATTACTATTAAATTTATTAATGATGTCCGTCCTTTTTATGTTTTTGTAGTACAGCAAAGAATATTCTGATTCTAATTCTAGAGGATTAGTTCTCTGGTTGTAGGAGAAAAACGAGGAAATCCCGGTATTGTCATTCTGCTGGGACGCCATCGACACGCCATTGCGTTACAGGCTAAGGCCCCTGATTTTTTTATTGTTTTGTTATCAACTATCTCACCTCCTCTCTCGCCTCCCTGTCCAGCTGATAGAGCGTATCGCGCGTGTATTTGAAGCTTCCAAGTTTCTCCATGAGAGCGATGCAGTAGCGCTTCACTTCGACCTCACGCGTGCGCTGCCGTAGAATATCTGTTACGGGTTTGCTAAGGATTTATCTTAAAAGGTAAAAAAAAAAAAAAAAAAAAAAAAAAATGTATGTATTTTTTTTAAATCGCTACTGTTTTAAGACCAAATCCTAATATATTAAAAATATAAAAAAAAAAAGTTTGCGATGCTTAAAATGAGCCCTTTCATATGATATGTCACAAGATATATTGTGAATTTTTTTCATTGTGTGGCCCCCATAATTAAAATTCCTCTATTTACGTTACACGTCCGTATTTGGGTCACCTACTTACGTCGGACGGGTTTCGGACAAACGGAAAGACAGACACACGACTGATCCTATAATGGTTCCGTTTTTTCATTTTGAGGTACGGAACCCTAAAAACGCCGAAACCCCCCCGACACAGGGAGTCCTTGTGGGGGAGGCAGAGAACTTTATTTTTTATAAAACTTTATTTTGTGTCGAAATAAATTTATTCTTTCTTTTTTTTAATTCATAATATGAAAAGGATACGAAGCACTTGTTGTTTGTCGCCCTCCTGACTTCTGATCGCGTGTATGATGGGGAAACTGAACTTGCCCTCCGTCAGGTCCTCGCAGAAGCTCTTGTTCTCGGCGTACTGAAACAACATTGGTAACCAGTACCGTCTTTACCATTAGGGCACACGGGGCCCGTGCCTAGGGCCCCCATCCTCAGGGGGCCCCGAAGGACCGACTATTTCTCTCACATGTATTCTCAAAACATTTATTTCGGGTACAGTAACAGTGAGCAGTGATAAAATAAGCCAACGACATTGTTAAATTTGACAGAAAATATATTTACTCAAAAAAGCTCGTAATGTGGACATTAATTCGACAACCTTCTTTGAGCAAAGTCGGACTTGCAGGCTACTTGGATTAGGCGCCAGAAAAGTTGTATGGAATTTCATTAATGTCGTGTTTTGCGGCCAGAAAAACTGTATGAAAATCCATTAATATCGAGTTTTGTTTCATAAATAGAACTCAAACATCAGGCGCAAAAAGTATTTATTTAGAATTGGGCTGTATGACTACTGGCAGTCGACAAATTGCACAGAAAAAAAAAGCGCGGCCATATTGTTTCCGGCTTTTCGCGCGTTGTTCGAAGTGACTTTTTCTGTGTTTTTGTTGAAAAAGTGAACTCTTAAAGCGACGAATCCTCCGGTTTAATGTGTTTAACACCGCCGGACATACAAAAGCAAGCGAAATTAGTAGTTGGAAATTTATTGCCACCGAAGTCAAAAGAAAAATACTTGCTTCAAAAGCTTGCTTGCTTACCAACAAAAAGTTTGCGGAATGGAAAATCGACAGAAAGTACCTAATCTACGACAAATGGTAAGCTAATTAAATTTCTATTTTAATTACTATTCTAATTACTATTTTAATTACTCGCATTGTTTGAGTAAAGCACTATACAAGCCTTGGTCTGCAATGAGTGCGCTACTGGCCACGCTATGATTGCCTCGAGCTTAGCTTAGCTACACTCTCGGCCCTCAAGTTTGGTCATCATTGCAGCCCTTGCTGGCCGCGCTATAAAGGCCTCGACCTTCGGTCTCGGCCTTCATTCCAGCTTGTCCATCAAGTGCTGCAATGCTGACCGCACTGTGAGGGCCTTGAGCTGCGCTACGCTGCGCTCTGTCGGCCATCAAAAGCGCGCCAGAAACGCACCCATTACAGATCGCGGCAGTAATGTACTATAAAAAAGGAAAATATATAGGAAATATATTGTAGTTTCCCTTTTCGCCACAAGAATGTGGGGCCTTTTTCCAAAAGGGCCCCAAATTCTTTATGCCCATGGGCCCCAGCATAGTTTAAGACTGCCTTGGTGGTAACTGTAGAAATATTACTGGACAACCCCGAACTGCGGTAAATCCTAAGATGTAGGTACCGGTGAATCTTAATATTTATAAAGTCTTTCTGGTAAAACTCCGAATTGTTCTTTTATTTACTTTATTTACTATTTACAGGCCGGGGTTTCACAGTAACAGATAACAACCTCGTAACTTCGGAGACTGATATTTATAATCTTTTAACTGTTGTCGAATTGGTCGTTTAGTGAATTCTAGGAGTGACTTATATCCAGCATTCTTAAATAGTTTCACTAAATACGGCACTCGGCGCAAGAGGCAGCCGAGGATAGAGAGGAGTGGAGGAAAAAAGGGGAGGCCTTTGCCCAGCAGTGGGACACTATGGAGGCTACATCCTGCTAATATTATAATTTGCGAAAGTTTGTAAGTATGGATGGATGGATGTTTGTTACTCTTTCACGCTGAAACGGCTGAACGGATTTGGATAAAATTTGGAATAGAGATAGCTTAGACATCAGAATAACACATAGGCTACATATTAACACACTTTTACACTTAGGAGCAAAGTAAAGCATATATCTTTTTTCTGTAGTCCACGCGGACGAAGTCGCGGGCAAAAGCTAGTAAAAAATAAATACGGCGCAATACAGACTTTGATTACGTCTCGCGAGAATTACTTATGTATTTCTCTCATTGTCTCTTTTTATCTCTCTCCCTCTCTGTCTCTCTTTCTGAGAATAGCGAGTCGACAGACTTACCTCTTTCAAACTGAGGTTGCAGTAGTCGTCCCGTATTTGGAAGTAGAGGCCTAGAATTTTGGACAGCTTGCAAAAGTCAGAGTTGTTTTTGCTGAACAGCTGCATGAGGCGGATAGCCAGCATAAACAGACCTCCCGTCTCTGAAAACGAAAAAGTTTTTTTTATAATAAAAAAAAAAACTTTCATCCTGATGTTTTTGTTGCGCATTTTTTTCTTTTCGTTTAATCGGTTTTTACTCATTTGACTTATTTAATTAAAAGAAAAAATGCGCAACCAAAAAATCATCAAAACATTTATAAAAGGTAAAAAAAAGAATTAATAATTAAATTGAATGAAATCAAATTATTATTTACTTCATCTTCGGAAGATGTATGTGCGGGCATGTATCTATGACTTTGTTTAATTTCAAAGTGACGTACATTTGTGAATTTGTAGTAGCAATATCACTCGCTGACCGTGAAGGAAAACATCGTGAGGAAAACCTGAGCGTTTGAGGCATTATAGCCTCAACGCAAAAATCGCCAACCCGCATTGAGCACGCGTGGTGATTAAGCTCGAACTCTCTCTCTGGGAGAAGGCTTTTGCCCAGCTAGTGGGACATGTACATTTGTACAGGCTACGTCTTACTTACTTACTTCGGGAGATGCGCGTTTTAATTTTTTTTTATTTTTTGGCGCGTTGTGTTAGAGCCCTTTCGAGCCCAATAGTCTTTACCTAATTTCCTCTTCTTAAGACTGGGCTACTTGAAAAGGACGGACAACTGTTCTCGATGCCATCGATGCAAGTATACACATAGGAATAAGTGAGGATGCTATTGCTGGTCTTGCACCGATTTTAAATGAAAACTCCGTATTTCGGCCAAACTAGATCATTTTAATTACTCTCATCTCGGCACATTTCAAAGATTACAAGAAGAAGGAGAACAAAAATCGATACAATTAGTGTGCCACTATAAAAAGTCAAAAATGTTTAAACAATGTCAAAAACATATTATCCAATAAACACTGCCAAGGGTGACAAACACTTACTTTTGACAGTCATCTCCCTATACTCGTCCTCGGAAGGGCAGGTGAAGTTGTCCCGCCAGTAGATTTCCATTCCCTGCCCTCGATGCAACTCGAGCAGCTGTTCGGTATACACTTGCGTTGCCTGTAATAACGTAACATCAATAAACTAGTGGTTCGCCCCGGACTATGAACTCGCGACCCCATATCTCAGCCACCCCTCGACCGATTTGTCTCATGTTCTAACTTAAAAAATCTCTTTGCCCCATTTACCCGCCTACCAAATTTCATGACGATCCGACTAAATTTACTCAAGTTATTGTCGAACGAACATTAATACATACCCACATATATACATAACATACATACAAATGCTAAGTTGGTGCTAAGCGAAATTTGACAGTCCATATACTGTCCAGGTTCTTGTATGGGCATGCCATAGAAGTGTTTTGTAGGTATCAATGTTGTTGGGAAATTCGCATCGACAGTTACTTGACTCGGTAGCTCAATTTGGTGGAGCGCCTGCACGGTATGCAAGGAGGTTGCGGGTTCAAGTCCAGTCCCGTCGGCAAATTTTTTAATCTTATAAAATTCATTATAATGTTTTGAATTTGTTCTATGTAAACGGGCAAATAAATCAGTTTCAGCGGTTGATGAGAACATAATACAGAATAGGCTACAACAAGTTTTTTACCAGCGGATGTCCCAGATCCAGCGTCTTCTCTAGCGCGACGATCATGACGTAGTTGGCCGCATTAATGGTGCTGGCAACACCGTAGATGGAGTGCGCGACCGGGATCCCGCGCCGCAGTATCGAGTTGTCTTGGATGTCGTCGATTCTGCGGAGAGGAAGTGGATGGAGCGGCGGTTTTTTGCAAACTTTACAGAATTGGACATACTCGTATAGGAACGAGGATCTAGTGCGCCACCTAAGCTTGTAATAAGAGCATAAAATCTGCCAACAAACTACTTAGTAGTTTGGCGGAATTACTGTATTATGTTAAGTTTTTTGGCCTAAATAAACATTTACTTTACTTTACTTTACTTTACCTCAACGAGGATCTAGTGCGCCACCTCTCATGCTTTCACGACAGCACGTCAGAATGTACACTTTTGTTGTAAATTCGCCCGCAACATAACGGAGTAAAGTGCTAGCGTGAAAGGGTCGACGTGCTGTCGTGTGTACAGTGTGCAATGCAATCGAATTCGCTAGCGGAACTTTTAGAAGGCTGTCTACTGATTACTACAAACAACTTGTGCTAGGTGGCAAAAAATAATGGAGCGAAAAAAATATCAACTGTTCCGTACATTTAGTGCAGTACTGAGTTAGTCGGTTAATTAAACCGATATAAATACAAGTTAGTTTAACCGTTTACGAAACACAAAACAGCAGATGATGTGGTTTAAAAAAAATCCCTGGGTTGAGTCATGCTCGAGAACAAGTTAACATCTTTGTTTAAGTATTGTTACAGCTCGCGTAGCATAAGGCTGGGTTAGAGCGTATCCATGGGTTTATAGCTCTAGCCATCCCGCTCTACGTCAAACAAAATGGGTGAGACGCACATAGTTATTACCCCCTTATGTACACACGACAGCACGTCGATCCTTACACGCTAGCACTCAACTCGGTTACGTTGCGGGCGACTTTACAACAAAAGTGTACAGTCTGACGTGCGGTCGTGTGTACTGCCTAACCCAGCCTTATGCTACGCTTGCTGAACGGGTTAGTTATTCACAACCACCGAACTAAATCCCATAGAATCCGCATTACGTATAAAATGTCAATAAAAACTTGTCCCCACGGAAACAAATGATATCAGCAATAGAACAATACGAAACATCATTTCGACCATACGTCTAATATTCGAATGTCAACCTTATTGCATTAGTGTACAGCTTTACTTTAATTGCATAGACTACGAGCAAATAAGCTCCCAAAGGCAGTTTGGACATCTATTTTTCCAGACACATTTCAGAGTTCTATGTTGTATCTAGTTTTATCCTTGATCGAAGTTCACAACAGTTCATGGAATAATTTCTATAAATAGTTGCGTTTGCGAACAGCAAGGCCATGTTTTCGCTACACGTTCATTGGTTAGATTTTTGATACGAGTAAAAGGTTTCACCTTTAGTAGGGACTGCTTTGTACTCGTAAGTTAGGAAAGGGATTCAGGTCACATCTAAATGTTAAACTGTCTAGCAAGAATAATAAGGTATCTCTTTGAAGACGATGCGTGAAAACAATACATTTATAAATAGAGATTACCACATCGTGCAACAAAAAATAAAACAATTGTGTGGATCGCAAGCTTATCTCTAAAAGCTCTTCTAGACCACTTTTAGCTAGATGGGCAGGAATGAAAGAAAATACACGCCCTGAACGAAGGAAATAGATTTACCACAGACGAAATAAATCTAGTGTAGTGTATACCTACTAAGGGCGATTCTGTCTAAAACTATTACTAATCTGACAGCACTAAAGTGACAGATAATGTACTAAAGTGACAGATAGCTGTCATCTTTAGTACATTATCTGTCACTTTAGTACATTATCTGTCACTTTTAGTGCTGTCAGATTAGTATAGTTTTAGACAGAATCGCCCTTAGTGTGTATAGTTTACTGTGAGTAGAATGCTGCCACTAGGACTCTGTAAAGGGTTTTTCCGTGAAGTCAGCTCGTCTCAATCTCAATTGAATCCATTCCAAAATACCCATCGTCCTAACTCTAATTGATCTAAATTTAACGAAACTGCAGTTTAATTGGTATGATGGAACAATATTCTTTGTACAGTCTATTCAATTGTGGGCCTATTGGTACATTGGTTAGTGACTCATTGCTCAAAAATTATACTGCAGATAATATTTTATTGTATAGGTAGGTACTAATAGTAAGTATGATTGTAAAGCTAGAAAACTCAGCTAGCGATGTAAGCTAGCTGGTGTGAGCGAAGGTGCCACTGGATGCTGTATAAATCATCTCATTACGTAGGTACCTTAGTTTAAAGCTAGAAACACACTGGTCCTAATACGCTACGAGTCTGAGATTAGGGGGGATCAAGCCAAATCATACGACATCTCACCAAGAGGGGTCGCAAAATTGCCAAAATCGCCTCACGTAATTATCGACCGCCCCCTTAGTCCGGACCTCAAGTTAGATTTTTTTGACAAAAAATATACGAAATGGCTTAACCGATAATTTAAATTTAAATTAGACGCGGAACTAACCAGTCGGCATATTGGCAATAGCTGGGGCCTGAGTCTGGCTGGGGCCTGAGTCTGTAACGCAATGGTGCCTAGATATGCTCCCAGTTGTGCTTCAATTATGATTTGAGAATGCTGTCTGTCCTTTTAATATTTTTCTAGCACAGCAAAGAATATTCTGATCCTAATTCTAGAGGATTAGTTCGCTGGTTGTAATAGAAAAACGAGGAAAGCCCGGTTTTGTCTTTCTAATGGGAACCTATCGACACGCCATTGCGTTACAGACTTAGCCCCAGTCAGTCGGTAATTAGGTGAAATATGTAAAGGTTTTCAGGCCGATAAAGTAAACTTAAGATCGAGACGTTTTTTTTTGTTGAAAATAACCACAACGCGGCAATTTGTAGTCGGTCTGACATGGCGATACGATCATAGACCTAAAATAACAGCGAGTAGTGACTGACTCATCAGTATTCTGCATCATATCTCAATGTTAACGCAAAGTGACCTCGTCTTTGGAAGTGTTTCTTTGAATTAATACAACATTCCCTTGACCTCCACTGAGAATTCTAGCAAAAGGAAAATACAAAGAAGAAGATAACAAAGTTAAAGATTTGTTTATTGTTGGCATTTACCTGCTGCTAATGCTAAAGATAAGGCCAACTTTTTTTTCTAGGTTTACATTGTTTACATTCTTATCTTCATGAATATTGGTAAAACCCAGACTGGAAACAAAATGTGGCCGAATTTTATTAGGCTCTTCCAATTTAATTGTGTAAGCAAAGGCACCAATCCATTGAATATTGTTAGAAGAATTACTCCTTGATCCCACAAAAACTACAAAGATCTTGAGCTTAACTGAGCTTATCTGAATTTTAATAATTAAATTTAATAATCTATTTATTTGAATGCTGATTTTGTTAGTTTATAATTTTTAAACCTTAATTTTAATTTTATTTTATTGTAATTATAACTCAATGTATGTATTATTAGATTATTATGGTTGTTTATCTACCGAAATAAAATAAATTATTATTATTAACTTATTAGCTTGTCCCATAAAGCAACCTAATGTATAAATTTTGCAGAGATGGTGTAAGGAGAGGCACCAACTCATTTATTTTAACTTGCATTTCCTAGGTTTTTTCATCCCAATGTATCCTTTCACAAGCTTTGTTTACTGCCTGTCTAATTGCCTATTTACATGCTTGAGGGTATGCAAAATATTAATGAACACCACTACAGAACCTAAGGTTGATTGGTAGCATTTATTCAGGTTGTAGGTATAATTTTGTGGATATTTTATTTTTCTTCTGTGTTAATATTGCGAAACTAGAGCAACTTCAAGATGGCAATAAAAATATGGATTTTGCAACTTAAACTTTCATAAGCACTACACTACATGGTAACCTCGCTGGAGGATCAAATTCTGCTACTTATTGACAGATATCATTTGCTCTGAATAGTCTGATGTCAAGTAAATGGACTTTTGGACCGACGACCTGGTCAAAGTGGCAGGAAAAGACTGGATGAGAAAAACCCAAGACCATAAAGAATGGAGTGCAATGGAAGAGACCTACACTCAGCATTGGGTGGCTATAGGTTGAAGAAGAAAAATAAGATGGACTTTTTGAGGTCAACATATAAACAAAATTAAACTCACAGCAAGCTAGAGTTGTGGAGCATCTGGACAATCTCCCCGACGGCCCTCAGCTTGTCATCGGAGATCTGGAGCCAGTAGTTGAACGCCGAAGTGAGCTTGGTTCGGATCTGCTTGCCGGGCACTTGTTGGATGTAGATGTAGGGTAGTAGAAGTTTCTGAAAGAGAAGATTCTGGTGTCAGAATATTTTTTTTTCATCTTTTTCTGCTGTCAGATTGGCGATCAATGATTTTTGTGACCAGAGGCCTGAGTCTGTAATGCTATGGTGCCAAAATGGGCTCCCAGTTGACGGCTTCAATTAGGTACAACGTATTCATTCTGTCGGTCCTTTTAATATTTTTGTAGTACAGCAAAGAATATTCTTATTCTAATTCTAGAGGACTAGTTCGCTGGTTGTAGGAGAAAAATGAGGAAACCCTGTTTTTGTACTTCAACTGGGATGCCATCGAAACGCCATTGCATTAGACTTAAGCCACTAAAGGTGATCCTAACCTCATTTAACAAATCCTGAGACCCAAGATATTTCATGCAACACCTTAAGGCGCTGGGCATAGTGAATTAGCCCGCGCGCAAAAAAAATGCACAAAAACGATTCCTGTATCAAATACACTAAAAAAATCGAAAATGTTCACATATCAAACCCTAGAATTAGGTGAGAGCTATCTAAAACAGCCAGTTTTGTGTTGCTACCCATAACAGATTGCAAGATATTTTGTTTGAAAAAAAGTGCGCCGCCTATTTTTTTTCATCAAAAATTTCTTCAAAACGTTTATGAATGTCAACACGAAACTGGCTGTTTTAGATAGGTCTCACCTAATTCTAGGGTTTGATATGTGAAAATTTTCGATTTTGTTATTGTATTTGATACAGGACTCGATTTTGTGCATTTTTCGTTGCGCGCGGGCGATTCACTATGCACAGCGCCTTAAATTCTAATCGAATATTATAAGTAGGTACAAAGATGCTGAGAAAATCTTTACAAATATTAGTCAAATGGGTCGGTGGTGGTACACACGACAGCACGTCGACCTTTACACGCTAGCACTCTACTCGGTTACGTTACGGGCGACTTTACAACAAAAATGTACAGTCTGATGTGCTGTCGTGTGTACATGACCGAAAATTCTGGTTGGAGAGGTTGGCGATTTTAGCCCTGTATAGTGGGACACAACAGAGGCAAAAAAAAAGGTAATGCCACAAAATACTATTCCTACCTTGAGTAGTATAAGGTTAGAGTACTACTGACAACTTCCTCTGATATGAAATTGTACCTAACTATTGTTTAGCTTCATGGCTAACATAATCGTAGCGGAACATCGATGTTTTCACCATTCAGAGAGACCATACAATGCATTTACGCAAAGTCAAGGCAATAATTTGCCGCATGCGGTACTCTAATGCGGCAACCCAACTGCGGCTTCTCTAATTAAATATTGAGTACATTTTTAACATAATAAGAATATTTAGCATAAATACTGCAGTAAAGTTTTCCAGTTGTGAGGAAAATCTAGCGTAAACAAAGAAGGATTTAAAAATACATCTCCAATTTATTGTTTTAATTTAAAAAAACTTAAATCTAAATCTTACCTCGTCCTGCGACCGATCTCCGCTTTTCGTGTACACTTGCGACATATTGCACCGGTGATTTCGGTTATTGATTAGCTGTTGCGTGAATATTTTATTTCAAGATTCACGAAAATCAATAGCAATTCGTATCATCCCACAAAACAACTGTTTTTGACATGACAAAATGCAAATGAACGAATGAGTGAATGACAGAGGTGGGGGTAAGGTCAGGCACAAACACAAAAGAGACGGATGGAACTTTTTAAGGGGAAGTTATGATCAGCTAGCGTAGCATAAGGATGGGTTAGGCAAGGCATTAAAAAAGAGGGATAAAACTTATGCATATGCATATCACTCTTTTGTTTGACGTAGAGTGGGATAGATAAAGGTATAGATACGTTCTAACCAATTCTTGTGCTACGCTTGCAGTGTCTTATTTATTGAACTTTACAAGCTCACAAGTAAAATTTTCCACACGTTCAATTAAATTACAATAATCAAAAGTACGTGTCTCTAAATCACAAGATACAAGACCAGATTTCCACAAGTTCTTGTAGCGTGTATTTGTAATGAGGGCTACCGCGCTAGATTTGCCGCTAGGGGCTCTGGTGCAGCGCGAGGTCTAAAATATCACTATTTGTAAGGGCTAAGTGGGTTTATTTCCACGTGTTACAAAACATCCTAACTCTTTTTACAGGGTGTGCTACTGGTCAACAGAATGTCAAGACTGTAAAAAAAAAGACAATTTTTATTTTAAAATTGAAAATTTTTCATAACTTTAGTATTTTTGGTATTATAGAAGTAGTATCTTTTTTCGTAGTATCTTTTTTCGTCTACCCACGTTAATCAGTGCACTTGTGTTTTCTTACTGCTGCTTGAAATAATAGCAAATTAAATAATATAATTGATAATTAAGAGTTAAAAACGCTTTATTAGTGATTGTTGATGTACAATTAGTGTGTGGAAGTGTTATCTCAGTTCGCGAGTCTTTTTTCGTGCAAAAAAAAATCCGTTAACGAGACTGTTCAAAATGGCTCTTTGTCTAAAATGCGAAATAGTTTTGCCAAAAATCGATGATAAAAACCCAAAAATTTCGTGTCACGGTTGCGAACGGCGTATATGTGTGAAGTGTAGCGGGTTGCTTGTTACCGAATTGCGGGTTATAGCTCTGCAGTCGCCAACTCTAAAATATTTGTGCCCAGACTGCCAACTCGGAGTACGCCAATTACCGGCCCTAAGGCGTCTTGTCTCTGAGCTGAAAGTAGAGATTGAGACCCTCAAGTCCTCGCAGAACAACCCTATCAACTTAGAGTCAGTGCTGGGTGAGATCGGTGAACGTGACAAGCGTAGCAAGAATGTTATCATGTTCGGAGTTCCGGAACCTTCCGACGGGATGGACGTAGAGGCACGGAAACGCCACGACCAGGACCAGGTCATTAAGGCCTTGTCGAACATTGCGGAGGCTGAAACACCTGTCGCCGTTATTCGACTGGGTAAACCACACCCATCGGGCCACACCACTCGCCCTGTCAAGGTGATCTTTTCGAGCAAGTCCTCAGCTATATATAAAACGATCACGAGAAAAAGCCTCGCTCTGGCAATCCTACAGACTAACAAACTCAAAAGATAGCTACGAAAAATACAGGAAGGTAAACAACGAATTAATAGCGGACGTGAGAAAGGCAAGAATTAAATATGAAGCCAATATAGTCAAAAGCGGACCAAAATCCTTTTATAGCTATATACGGCAACAACTAACATCAAAAGTATCACTACCACCATCATTACTTGATGATACCTCACAGACCATAGAAAGAGACCATAACAAAGTAGCAAATATTTTTGCGAAACAATTTGAAAAATCATATGTGAGAGAACCACCCCATATTCCTATACCATCTATCGGAGCCCCTAGGATCAATAACTCCATAGAAAGGGTAGATTTTACTCCAGACGGTGTGCGTAAAGCTATTATGTCCTTTAAAGACGAAACAGCAATGGGACCCGATGAAATACCGGCCGTCCTGCTAAAAAAATGTAGTGAAGCCATAAGTCCCCAGTTGGCCAATATAATGAACCTTTCACTAGACGAAGGGAAACTGCCTCCTGACTGGAAGGAAGCCATTGTAACTCCAATCTACAAAAAAGGAAGCAAACGAATAGCAGCCAACTATCGACCAATAAGTCTCACAAGCATAATTTGCAAAACAATGGAGAAAATTGTTGCAAATAAACTCCGAGAACATCTGTCCAATGAGAATGTAATTATAGAAGACCAACATGGCTTTATCCCAGGTCGTTCAACAGTAACCAATCTCCTCTGTTGCATTGACAAGTGGACAAAGAACTGGGACAAACATAACCCCACAGACGTAATATACCTCGACTATGAAAAAGCATTTGACAGAGTACCTATAAGGCGATTAGTCTCCAAACTTGAACACTTCGGAATCAGAGGCAAACTCCTAACATGGATTGACAACTTCCTCACCAATAGAACTTTCAAAGTACGGGTTGGAGAAGCAAAATCTGAAACCCACAAGGTGCTCAGTGGCGTACCGCAAGGATCCGTACTTGGGCCCATACTCTTCGGCGTGTTTCTGACTGACCTAAAACAGATTATTCACTCGCAACTCTCACTATTTGCAGATGATACAAAAATTATGGGTAATCCCATTATTAGCCATAACCAAATTCAGGAGGATCTCGACCACATTTATCAGTGGACCCAAGACTGGCTAATTACATTAAACGAATCCAAATGCACAGTTCTGCACATAGGAAACAAAAATAAAAATCCCAGACTACCTTACAGCATCAACAAGAGTCAACTAAAAGTTGTAGAGTGCCAAAAAGATCTTGGAGTTAATATCGCATCAAACCTGAAATGGGACACGCATATCGTAGAAATTGCCAAGAAAACGAACTCCATCCTCTACATTATACGCAAGGCATTCTCATATATTGACAAAGAACTTTTCCTAAAGCTATATAAAACCTATGTTAGACCACTATTGGAATATGCATTTCAGATATGGAACCCTTACTTTAAGAAAGATATTGACTTGCTCGAGAGAGTACAACGGCGAGCCACTAAAATGATACCATGTCTCAAAAACCATCCCTATGAATACAGACTAAAAGAATTAGGGCTAACCACCCTGGAACAGCGCAGAGAACGAGGCGACCTAATAGAAACATACAAAATCCTACACAACCACTACAATGTACCGGATCTTGCTATGATATACGAGCTAAATACAAACAAAATGCTAAGAGGGCACTCACTGAAGTTGAACCAGCAACGATGGACAAGCAACCCCAGAAAACACTTCTTGCCGAACCGTGTAGTGAATGCGTGGAATAAACTACCTGAGGCAGTAATCAGTGCCCCCTCGGTGAACTCTTTTAAAAATGGACTCGATAAACATTTAAAAAGTGCACTAAAGTGATATACACGCATCAGCTTTAAGCTGCCAGTGTATTAATAAATAATAATAAAATAATAAAAAAATTGGTTTAGGTACCTAGGTAGTTCAAATTTAAAAATATTTTTGTACGTGTAGCTGCATTTGCATATTTTAAACATTTATAATAAGTTGAAAAAATTCACTCGGGACAGGACTTGAACCCGCAACCTCTCGCATACCGTGCAGGCACTATACCAAGTCCTGTCCCGAGTGAATTTTTTCAATTTATTATACCTAGTTGTTTAAAATATTCCCTAGCACTAGTAGCACTTAGTGTTATTGCTTTAGAAAAAACAACAAAAAGTGCATTTGCAAAGTTTGACCACGGTTAAAACAGTGTCAGTCAATTAAAACAATATTTAAAAAATACTTTTCTCCCGCCACAGCAATCAAATTTTATTAATTTAAAAATCAACGGAATCAACGTCATAGAGCGAAAAAAAAATTGGTTGTGATCCTTATCATCGGGGTCTAACTTTTGAATCTATCGCGAGTCGCGACTCGCGACCCCTTACAAATTGATGTTTGAAGGGTGCTGTGCTGACGAACTTCAGACTGAATTTAACTGTCACTGAGAGCGATTGGCATGGGGATAGGGATAGCGACGCGATTTTGAAGGATATTGAGCGAAGAAAATAGCAAAATGGATCACACAATATTATTATCATTCCTCAAATGTGGTTTAAGAAAGAACTATTAAAAAAAACGAAAATTGAACGAAAATTCAGCCGATTATGTGGAACACATAATCGGCTGAATTATTGTTGTTCTGTTGTTTACATTAATGAAAAGAATATTAGGTATGTTATTGCCGCGAACGAAAAATTGCTGAACAAAGATAGCTCAGTAAAGTTTAGCTACAAAATGTAAAAAACTGAAAATTTTGAATTTTCCGCTGCATTGCTATCATCCAACCTTAACCTGCTTTACAGATTCTGCTGATCCTTAGGTACTTATTTCCTGAATACTTTTTTCCTGGTAGTACAGTCGGCCACAGTCTCAGATACCCCTTTTTGTTCGATTGGCGCCCTTATGCCGCGCGTGGTAAGAGCTGCCATGGGGTATCTGAGATTGTGGCCGACCGTACCTACTACCTTCACCTCTTTTAGCTCTCGTTCGTATTCGGTTCGACGAGAAGGCTGTGGTTCGACCAGGGCCCTTAGTCTGTAACGCAATGGCGGGTCAATGGCGTCCCGGCAGAAGGACAAAACCGGGCTCTCCTCGTTTTTCTCCTACAACCAGAGAACTAATCCTTTAGAATTAGAATCAAAATATTATTTGCTGTACTACAAAAACATTAAAAGGACAGACAGCGTTAGCAAATCGTAATTGAAGTCGTCACCTGATAGCCCATTTTGGCACCATTGTGTTACATGTTAAGGGCCCAGTACGATGTCGAAAAAGTCTATCTTCGCCCTTAAATTGAATGATTGAATGATACACAAATTCATTCATTCAGCCAAATGTCAAATGAATTGATTATCTGTGAACGAATCACACGACTTCACAGATTAGTTAGTTATTAGTTGTCAAACAAAATATTTGGATTCGATTCGGAATATTGGTTTCTTCTCAAAATTTAATTTATTTGAAAAGTCCCTCTAACCTGCATTTCAGGGGATTTAGCGTAGTTACATACCCTGTAAAGAAAACCGTGAAATTGTGCAAAGGTACTGCAAAGACCTGCCGATAATGGACATCAAAGTTGTTTGATTATGTCAGCTCGAAATTACCTTTCTGGGCGCGAGAAACACTTCAAACTGATCGACTGTCTGCCGAATATCAATCAGCAGAAGTTCTTCTACAGCTCTGGGCAAGCGCTACCCGCCTTGTCGGCGAACACAAGCAATCTCATCAACCGAAACATCAACTACTCGTTTCAAGTGGACAACTCGTTTTCTTTCGACAATGGAGATAGATCTGGGACTCCGTTCTCTGATTTTTTTTCGGAAAGTGAGACCGGTAAGGATTATTCAGTATTTTTCTGTCCATCGCTTGACCTCTATGTGTTTTCCGTCTCTACCAGTCTTAATGTCATGAGACTTTCGTGCAGCTAATTGGCCCTTACAGGGAATTGAATATCTCAAGTTTAGTGTTTAGTATTTGAGTTGTGGATTCACTGATAATTTCATACCTAGCATGCTAATAAGACTAATGTTCAAAGATGTTTGCTCTATTAATAAGCAATTTTCTATGTAAAGAATGAGGAAGTGCGGGGTATCTGTAACACAGGTTTTACTCCACCAACTAGACACCTGTCAACTATGCAGCCAAATACAAACTGAATGCCTTGTTTGATGGAGTAGTGGTACAGAACTCCATAGCCTATTTTAGTTTATAATTGCTTTATAAATAAAGATTTTATTATGATGATCATTTTGCTCCTAAATCCCACTTTCACCCATTCCAGGCACCCCAGACTTCCGCAGCGAGGAGAGTGACAGCAGTACGGGCTCGGTGCTCCGTCGCAACACTGCCGAGGCCACTAAGCTGTTGTGGGACGAATGGCAGTGCATTGAACGCACTATCTATGAGGAGGACGGAGAGCACACCACCCGGCCCCTGATGCTAGATGAGTGCCGGCAGTGGAGGGAGCTTCATCCGCATCTGAGGTGCGTTTGGGTCTTTAGAATTTTCCTAAAGTTTCTATGGCCTCGTAGATGGTATATATACGGTGTTGTTTTGGTCAGTGACACCCGATTTTGGGACGATAGTTTGAGTAACGCTTGAAACTAAAAATAAGTTTTTTTATCTAACAAGTTTTTGATGGACAAATTACCTTGTTCAAGTTGTTCTATAATAACCGCGACGTGCGGACGCCCCCGCCTTTTCAATCCGCGCGCGCGATGTGGCGCCCGACTCGCCGCAAGCGTTAGTTTAATAAGGCAGGCCACGATTTAATGATTTTTGGCTTCAGTATCGTGTAAATAATCACCCCTGAGTCGGGTGTCACTTCACAAAACAACACCTTGTATAATGGTAGAGCCCTGTAGGATGCCTTTCATAGAAAGCAGATGTCTCTGAAATAGTATAATCCGCGCGCGATGAGAATGGGATGGAACCTTGTCGAAATCAATCGAAAATAGACTTTATTTTTCTTTGACAAGGTTGCTTCGACGCGAGTTTGCTAGTTCCAAAAGGTCGATTTAATAGCTCAATGCTGATTCTCATTCCGTGCGGATTATATCTCCAACTATTGCCCACCCGCTCATGATGGTAGAGGAGTGCCGGCAGTAGTGGGAGCTGCATCCGCATCTCAGGTGCGTTTGGGTCTTATCTTAAGGATTTTTCTCTATGGTAGATAGTCGATGCTCTCGATGACGAGGCCAATGATGGGCCCAATACTGAGCTCTGTGGAATGTCAGATGTAGCATCAGACATCTTTACCCACTCCATCTATAACCTATATTATGTCTGGTAGTATCTACTAGATAGTTTAGGCTGTAAACTCTTTTTAGTAGATGGCTGCTGCGCCGACGCATCGGAGCAACTTTGTCAAAGTAAATAATATTTTTCGATTTACTTTGACAAGGCTTATACTCGGATTATACGCGGATTATAGTGGCCATCCCTCTAGTGTCAGAGTTTTTAGGCCGCCCAAGGATGCGGGGACTAAACGCGGTTATATCGATGCGTCATGACGCCATAGCATGTTTTTTTTTGTTTGGTGGCCCTAAATAGTTTCATAGAGCTGCTAAGTACACAAACCTTTGTCGTTTTTGGCATTTCGTTTTCCTATTTCACCTAAAAGTCCTAAAACTCTACATACCACATGAGCATGAAAAGGATTTTTAATTACACATTTGGACTACAAAAGAAATTTTATCCTTTGTTGCGGCAAAGCAAGGCCACATAAATCCATATTTAATGTGACATTCCGACAAAAATCCTCTGTACTAATGGTTATTTTATCGATTTCACAGGGTCATAGGCAAAGCCATCAAGCTACCGGAGAAGAGGCAAAACTATCGAAACATAGAGATGGACGAAACTATTGCAATGCACTACAGTGACCATGAACCGCTTAGTGATAGCAGCGAAAGACTCTCGCAGAGTAGCACAGACGTCACACCACAGAACTCGCCTAGACCATCCGTGACAGAAGACCTAGGAGAAAACGAGAAAAGACTGTCCAGGGACAAAATCACGTTCTGCCCAACATACGACTACTACGACGAAGAGCTACCGGATACGTTCTGTTCCTTACTACATATAACACCGATTCAAATCCACAGTCCTTTACAGAGAAAGAGACTGAACTCGTCTATACTGAAGTCAGATATGGCATCGTCCAGATGGATGCGGAATAATAGACCTGATTCGTCCGTAAACTGTGATAGAAATAGCGCTAAGTCCTTCATATCTCTGGATACAAGGAACTACAATACCATAGCGCTCAGCGCGTCCGATCGCGATAAAGTTATGAATAGAGGAGTCACAGCTCGACAGCGTGATAAATTAGAACCTCTATACACACCAGATATACCTCAGAATGACTTAGGAAGACTGTCAATGCACCAATTAAGCGTTAGAAAGGTCTCCCTGCCCCCATTGCTTTTGGAAGAGGAGAAGAGAAAGATCGGGACTTTCGGATCGGCGACGAAGACAAACGTAACCAGAGTAAGAACGAGGAAAGGAGCTCAGAAGAGTTTGTTTCAGACCGACCGCGTCAAGCATATTTAGAAGCTGTCGGGTATGTATGGTAGCTAGTTTATATAACGTGTTACAAAAGGTTCAAAACGTGTTGCAAAAACTCTTTTTGCAGGGTGTAACTTATTGGACATGTCTGTAAAAAAATATGAGAAAAGCAATTTTAATTAAATAACGTCAAACTTGTTTTTTTTCAAGTTTCTTTTTTTTTGCATTTAGTTTAAATTCAGCTACATGATTGTTTGCGTTGGCAACTTGCATTTGCATAGTGTTCAGTTGATAAAACATCGTGAAAATCAATGAAAGCATATTTTTAGCATACTTTTCTCCTGCAACTTAATCAATGGAATGTAAAAGGGCAACAAAAAAAAATGGGAATGTAACCCTATCACCGGGTGCTATTACCCTGTAAAAAGAGTTGGGACCTTTTGTAACACCTTGTTGTAGTTAGATGGTTTCGAGCAGTTAGGGTGCTGTATTTATTTATTGAAGTTTGATTAATGATGGCATAAAGTGCGATTGGCGGCGTATTGATTTATGAGTCGGCGTATTTTTCGTCATCATTTGTTCTAGGATACAGTGTGGGGTTGAAATCCGTCCTTTAAATTAACCGCCTACATTATTGTACAAAGTTCAGTGATATATTTCGATATGCAATATTTAAAAAACAACTGATTATGATTAAGGTATTATTTACATACTTACATGTTCGTTTCCTATATATTTCGTTATAGAAATTCTTATAGAATTGTATGCTTTGGTTATTTTGCTAGTCATTATTGTGGTGCACCAAGTGTGAGAAATGGTTACATTATTTCCTCACATTATATACCTAGTAAGCAATTTCTAAGTAAGCAATTTGTGTGAATTGCAAGAGTGTGTTGAATATAATAATAAAACAATATTATATTTTCGTTAAAACTCTCGTATTAATAATAACCCTATAAAAAACGTAACTAAACAAACCGGGGCATAAATGAAATCGACATTTTCAAATACAAATACAGAATTTATTTTGATATTTACATTATTTGCATTTTATTAACAATCAACATCAACAATGTTAAATAATTTTGTCCTTGTGGTGTGATAATTTTAAACAGTCAACTGTAATATTACATTTCTCTTCAGTGTGGTTTCCCTGACGTGAAGTTTTTCATAAGAAGTGTAATATTACGCATGTGAGATAGAAAATGGTGGTATTTTTTTTGTCTGCAAATGGTTGACTAGAAGCAGTGAGATCATGGGATTATGATGCTGAGGATATTGAGCAATCAGCGGGAGAAGCTGTGGCCTCGTTGTTAGGGTTGCCACTTTTAAAAACTCTTGAAAACTTTGGATATTTTTGTTTTGGCATGTGTGTCTGGCAACCCTTTAACTTGTAGTACTGATTCAAAGTTTTCCTTTTTATAATGAATTTGGTGTTCTATTGATAAAACAACAACAAATAATTTGATTGCTGGTTGTTGTATCAGTACAAAACGTTTATGGCTTATAGCATCAGAACAGTCGTTGCGTCGAGCGAAGTATTTTGAACTATTTTTATCATTTACACAATAAAAATTTAATTGTTTATAATAATTTTAGCTCACAGCCATCATTATATATTGATACTACGTTAATAAGGAGAGGACTAGACGTGTATTAAGACACGAGTTAGACGTGGCTGCTTACAAAAGGGACTAGCAAACATTCGTATTATAGAAAGTCGAAGATTTATGTATACGTATTATATATTACATGAAAAATTCACCATTCCGTTCTAAAAACGATAACAACCTCAAGCTATAGCAATAGTCAACAATGTTGTTTAATTCTAGGATTTTACACACAGAACATGAAGTTACTAAGTTGCAAATAGGCATTAGTTTGTATTTCGACGTTGATTATAATTTTTGTGAAAAATCTTGTAAGTATATGGCTTGTGTCAATAGCATCGAAAGAGATATATTATTTTTTATTTATCTTTAAAACGGAACCATCGCTAAAATTATCCTTAACAATAACTTATACACCCAAAATGTATTTATTGATTAACTTTAAATATATAAACTGTATTTTTATATGTACAAATGATATAAAACTCTAACTTTGTGCGACGGCACAAATGAAATAAACTATACAGGATATAGAGAAACAAACATTCCTTCAGTCATATTAAAGAAATCGATAACAGATTTGAACATTGGGGTGATATTATGGAGATGATTGATCTATATCGAGTATGAATAGTAAGAGCTAAGATATCGCGTTGCAGAAAGGTTGACACACACACAGTAAGGGTGGACTAACAAATAGATTTGCAATCAAAATAATATGAATATCAGGTATTTACAACAGCAGCTTAAGACGAGGTATCCCGGCTGGGCGCAAGACCTCCAACGCAATCCGCTACGGAGTGTTTTTTTTCCGCAATCAAGTAAAAAAACAGAAAATAATGGTCAACAGCCCCTAGATAGATAAATAGTTAAAAAATAATCATTCAGTTTTCCAACTATATGCGAATTAAATACATTACAAAGACTCGTTTATAGGGGTAGTACGACAGGATACCTTATCTAAAGTTAAAATCAAACCGTTGTGAGCCACTAGACTTTTACAATGCATAGGTTCTATTGAATGAAGATGGTAAAGAAATTGACGATAAACGAAGGTTCTCAAGCATACTCACTGAAGGACATCTGCTATTATTCTCTCTCGATAAGGCGATTATACAAATTTAAACACTATTTAAATTGCACACCGACCCATCACTATATATTTTTTTAATTGCGATAAATATCCGTAAGTAATGCTGTATAAAAATATTAAAGGAAAAATCGTCATTTAATACTTATTAGTCTTAATTAACATTCAATATTAATTTTAATCCAAAGTAATAGCGTTATATTACATTTTTACAATGAGACGCCCAAACCCTAGTTCCTAGCTAGCATACAGTGACGTAGACAAAGAAGCCTAGATTCCACAACAATCTACACACGATAGAATATAAACTTTTTTTAATGTTGTTTATAGCGTTTCTATTTTAATACAAAGGAGATGTTTGAAAAATCCTTATGTTACCATACAAAATTACAGTTTTCTATATACAACATTCTAGCTAAGTATGAATAAATTGAATGTAGCACACGTGTTTACGCTAAATACAACGTAGTTTGGCGTCTAGACCAGTGGCATGCCTGGTTCTCTAAGAACTAACGTCCCAAGCTCCAGCGTACAACTATGATAATAATATCTCATACCTAGCATTATTATATTTCGGATTACGCGACTTTTGCCATGGACCTATATTAGAATGTGTCGTGGAAGCCAAGTTTAAACTGTGGCCTAAAAATTCTCTAAACAATCTCTATTAAACTTTACCGTAATTTTTGGTCGCTCATTGGACAACTTATATATTTTTTCTTTTTCGTGTACTTTTTAATTAAAATCTATCGTGCACAACCATTTTACATTTTATATGACTCTTCGTTCATTCCAGCATATTATTTATTCCGCATTTAAACACGCTAACTTCACGTCGATTTAGTTTGCCGATTTAACATTTCATGTGTGTAATGTGTGTATGTATTTGGTATGTGTGTGGTTGATATTTAAGTAATGGCTGCTGAATTACAAAACTTATTGGCAGTATATTTGCGTTCAATTCCTTTACTAACTATTAAAGGTATTTTGATATTGATTTGTTGATCCATCATCGTTTAACTGACGTGACGACTTTTTAGTCTCGAGATTCATAATTTATTCGTAACAACCACACTATCCTAGCGGTAGATTAAGGCCGGTTTTGCCTATACTATTTTGATGACTGAGTGAATTATCTAAGTGATGCGGTGAACGAACTCTATTTACAGGATTTAATAAAAAAAAATATCATACTTCAAAAACAAAACTTTTACTATCAGGTAATTGAGGTAATTCATTATATTATTAAGTAATTATTTAAATTGGTGCTATTTCGCTTGCAAGTGCCTCGCGGCTGCGGCGCGGTAATCTTGCCTAAATGTCTCGTTGAGAATTTAAATGTCGTTTTTAAAGTTCCGTAACTACGTAGTTTCGTTTAGAAATATGATATTTAACATTAGCGAGGCAAATAAGTAACTAGTCTCTAATAAATTCTATTAAACTTTTACTCTAGTGGACTACAACTTTTCGAATATGATCTGTTACTTCGACAACGTTAATTCGGACTGAGCGTGGGCATGTTTAGTCTTTGTTTCGGATTAACGCCCCCTTAATGTTAGGTATGAAATAAAATTGTGGTCCACCGTAGCATTGCCTACAATTTAATACAATAAAAAGGGACGTGGTTGTCTATGATAACTTGATAAGTTCCACAATCGTCGAAGCACCCGAAGTTAACACTTAATACATTCGCCTCTAGAGCTCTATTAACAACGACTGTCGAAATTAGTATCACACATTTACAGCAAAATTACTCTCTGCGCTCCACCGCACTGAGTTCCACCAATAAGAGATTTTTTAGCTCTTTAGCATTATTCGGCTATTTCGTCTCTAATCACTTTTTCAGTTCATTTGCGTTTTCTGTGCAGCGCCATCGACCACTCCCATCCCTCCCAACACTAGGAAATGTGTGATAAAGAAATAATCAACAAAATAATAAAAACAAAAAAGGTTTAAACGCGTTTATTGAAAAAAATAATAAGTAATAAAAAAGTGTAACAAGTATGTAAACCCAAATGACCTAAACTCCTAAATGAAACAAGATTGACACAAGATAATAAAGAGCTGAAAAGTGTAGAATCTAATGATAGTGTTGATGTTGTTGTGAGATTTCGTGAAGTAAACTACAGGTGCAATTCGATGAGTAAAACTTAAATAATACCGTAAAAATAAATAAATACGACAGAAGAGGGTCTTACAAAATAAAACAATAATAAATCAGGTAAGTGAATTCTCAAAGAAAACACCCCTAAAACTTAACAAACCTAAATGCCCCTTGATGTAACATTCACACGTCATACGTATTATGAAGTGTTTCCGGGCCAAAACCTTTAATCAGTCAACGAGTATTTAAATGCTTACTAAGAGCTTAAGATAATAATATATTTTTCTTACTTTGCTTGCTTATATGTTATCCAAAAATTTTGCCAAATAAGAATTCACAGACATGGAATGGATATTGTAAAGATATGCCCTATTATCGTATAAAAATAAGCATGCAAGAAAAATACTACATAAAATAGATTAAAGTTGAAAAGTTTACCAAAGTGTAACATGCAAATAAATACAATAAGATAAAAAATAGGTAAAAAAACTTTTTAAGTTAAACGGTTTTATGTTAAAAATACATTGCAATGTTTAAGATAAATGTACTAAAAACCAAAAAATAATAAAATAGATACAGTCGTGGGAATTATAAACATATGCATAGACTAGACTAAAATAAAACCGTGGGGCACGTCAATTGTCTACAATCGTTGATTAAAATGTTTGTTTTGTAATGTTACACTATAATTAGGCAGTTGACGTGCCCCACGGTTTTATTTTAGTCTAGTCTATGCATATGTTTATAATTCCCACGACTGTATCTATTTTATTATTTTTTGGTTTTTAGTACATTTATCTTAAACATTGCAATGTATTTTTAACATAAAACCGTTTAACTTAAAAAGTTTTTTTACCTATTTTTATTTTCTAGTTTTTAGTTTTTATTTCGCATTCTGTTTAATTCATATAGTACATTGTATTATACTGGTTGAGCACTTTCATTTGATACCCATATTGATGGGATCGATAAAACCTACGTTATCCGCCATTTTGTAGCGGCCGCCATCTTGTATTTCAATTTTTTATAGTATATTGTATTTTGCTTGTTGAGCCCTTTCATTTGATACCCATATTGATGGGATTGATAAAACCTACGTTATCCGCCATTTTGTAGCGGCCGCCATCTTGGATTTATTTTTTTTATAGTATATTGTATTCTGCTTGTTGAGCCCTTTCATTTGATACCCATATTGATGGGATTAATAAAACATAAATTATCCGCCATTTTGTAGCGGCGGCCATCTTGAATTTATAATGATAATGAATAAACATAATTGTATTGTCACCAAAATCCAAAGTTTATACAAAATTTCAGATTAATCGGTTGACAGGAAGAGGGTGAAATTTGAATTACTAAATTTGACCCAAGAATAAATAAAACAAACGGGGTGAGCTAAATAAAACCGTTTAAAAACAGTTAACAACTGCAGTAGATGTTATATTGACTTATATCTAATGCGTCATTTATTTCTGAAATTGCTATTATTAGCTGAGTATCGTAAAATCTATGATAAAATATCAATTGAATAATTAAAATATAAAAAGTGCACGTGCTTCTAACTAGATAGATAAATACAAATACATACCTAGATAGTGACGATGTAAAGTGTCTTCGCCATATCACGGTAAATTTAAGCCGATGTTAAAATTGATAATCTTGGACATTGCTCGTCTTAAATATAAAAATGTTGCCTTGATAAAACCCAACCTAACATCTTTACATTACCTAAGTAAGTAATATCAAAATGTCTTTCCGAGATTCATATCCCGCTGAGACAGAGCCCTTAAAAACCGTCCAATATGGCGACGAGAGTGAGCAACTATGAGTAGTAAAGTACATTAAGAGTAGCGTATTTCAAAAGTGCATTGATAGGTAAGAAATAACCAATGGTCTGAATATAGGGAGCTTTCAAAAACTAGAAGTTATTGTCGCTACATGTTCCATATTTTACTCTGAATCTGTAAAAAATAATAAGAGACAAACCAAAGTTTAACATTTTATTATAGCATGATGCTTTATTGGCACTGGTGTGGATTACGCCGTGTCTAAGAAGTTCTCACTGTAAAATTTTCGCCAGATTCGGATTCAATATAAAACGTGCAACGGAAGCAACCCCATTCCTGAAAACACTCTCTGAACTCCAACCACCAGCAACAAAACAAGTAACAAACAAAAGCAATGAACGAAATTCGAATTAAAAGGTGGTCTCTGTTGGGGGGCTATGGTGGAGTGTCCGGAGCCCTACTGCCTAGATGTAGGAGTAGGGCCCGTCGGTTAGGGCGCTGCACAGCAGTAGTCAGGAGGCGTCGTCTTTGCCGCCGCCTGCCGTCGCGGAGCCGGCGCGCCGCGACGAGCGGTACTCCACGCCCGGGTCGAACTGCATTAGGACGAATACCTGGGGAGAGGCATCTGGCGTTAGTAACAGCTATCCGTAACGAATGGCAATGGGCAGGCCACGAATATCGAGAGTATAGAACATGAAGCCGAAGTCCTGAAGTGTGATGGTCTGTCGACTTCATGGCTCGGCCTCAGGCTCAGGTTACAATATTCACAGACTGGTTCAGGTGGAAAAAATATTAAAATGGATGTCATGGCGTGTTACGTAGCGAATGTCAGAGTATGAGAGGGAAGGCCATCGGTCACCATGGCGTGTGAGACTGAAAGATATGGCCTTTTAATCTGACTCTTAAATAAATTAATGTTCCCAAAAGAAGTTCCCCAAATGTGAAGGGGAACAGACGCATGTTCATTCAACAAAAAACAATCACCTGATCAGTGGGCAGCAAGCAGAAGTCATCCGGCGGGTTCGTGATGACGTAGCGTTTACTGCTCGCGTCGCACGAGGACGAGGTGTCTCTAAACCGATAGAGGCCGATGCAGAGCATCCCGTAGGCCCTGAGGGCAGCCACGAAGAGGTCCCCGTACTTTCCCGCCTCGCCGAACTGCGCTAGCGGCCCGTCGTACAGGGATATCTGGCCCACTCTACATCGGTCCCTGGAAAAGAAATGCAAGGAGTTTAAAATGAGGAAGTGTTGAGGATGTCTGGAAAAAAGGAAGCTGTCCCAAGTTCCAGACATAGTAGTGGTCACTTTTCGTCAAGTGAGAATGCTCTTTATGTCATCAACAAAAAGTAAAGTTTGTGGATAATAGAAACGACGACGCACATATAAGTTTGTTTAGCAGCTTTTAAGATCTTTCAGACTGTTGCTTGGTTATTTATACACCCTTGAAATTTTACTGCAAAAAGGGCCACAACATTCTGAAATTATCTGATTGGATTTGACTGTCTTGTCTTGATTTGGCTGCCGTTAGTAAAAACGCAATGAAAGCCCTTACCAAAGCGAAGATGGAAATCTGTTTTCGTAAATTTAAAACATCCGCCGACTCCGATAACCGTGTCGGGTGTATGACGACCCAACTCTTTGCCCATCTTCGTTTTGGTGGATTATGAACCGAAGTCTTTTGAATCTTACCTATTTGCTAAGCTCTCCGGCGTTGAGTAGCCCCCGCGGAGACCAGCTCCCTCGGCGAGGATTAACTCCAGTTCGGGGGTCGCGCCACCCGTGATCAGCGACCGGATGAGCGTTAAGGCATTCTGGTTGAAGTAGGTCTGGAACCAAAAGCAGTACGATCGTGTTTAGAGTATCTAGAATTCTAGAAGGAGTATTATACTACAGGACACTTTGACGGTAGTTAGATCTTTTGGGTCAGCCCCATCCTTATGTCTCCTTTGGGCGTATCACAGACTTCAGGACATTACTGAGGTTGACGAACCTATAGGTTTTTTTCGCCTTAGCATGTGCTATCGCTACAATATTTGGATCTTTTGAGCTAGAGCTCCGCAGTAACTCAAAACGTGATCTAACTTTCGACGCTTCTTTACAGAGGCAAGTAACAGATATGAGATTAGATATCCTCATGTCAAATAGATGTTTGTTACCCGCCGTATGCGGCGTATGCCGTATGCCGTATGCGAGAGATTAATGAATGAGTAATTTCATCGGTTGCTTGTGTGTACCAAGCTGTCGAATACCAGTTGGCCCTCTCAAATAACGCTGGAGCGATGACGTCGGCAAGGATCTGCGCAACCTTCAGCCAGGCGACTGGAAGAAGATCGCGCAGGACAGTGACCAGTGGCTGCTTCTTGTGTCTGAGGCCAAGACCCACTTCGGATCGTTGAGCCATCGGAGTAAGTAAGCAATCTTGAGTGGAGTGTCAAGAATATGCGCATACGTACAGTGGACATAAGGGAGTCGAGCACGCTGACGGCGAAGGCGGTGCCACAAGCGAACGGCTGCGTGAGGTACAGCTCCGTGTCGGGGTCGTCGTCGTCGTCCTGATCAAGAAACTGCACGTTGCTGTCGTTCACCAGCTCTGCAAGAGGGTGGGGAGTTTAGAGGATCCTTGGAAATTACAGAACATAGGTCTAAAGGTGACGCCCGAGAAAAGGTGAGAGAGAAGGTCCCAAATAAATGTAGAGGCGTGTAAGTCGCTGTAGTTCAACAGCTCTGCAAGGTGACGGGGGATTAATTGAAATTGGCAGCTGTTTGAGATACGTTTAAATTGCAACGTGTAAACCTTAAAATTGGCAATTGCTGAGTCAGGAGCCTTCGAACTGTTCAAAACAATCTGTAGTTGCATTTTGCAGTTTGAAAAGAAGTTCTATGTACGCTGCAACAGCACCAGCGAGGGCTTCGTCGGGCTCACTTAGCTCCAAAAAGGTTCTCACGAGACCAAACCCTGCTCCTGCAACTGGCTGAAGGCTGTGCCATACAGTGGCTGTGTTGCTACCACTGATACCAGAATTAAGGTTGCTACAGAGGGGACCTCACCAGTAATCATAGGCACATTGGCTCCGTAGACTGACCCCCGTCGTTGCAGCAGCACCGGCGCTGGCGGGTTGCTAGGCGGGGGCTGCGTCGCGCTCGTGTTGCCATTGGCGGTCGCGCCTCCCGACAGAACTCCTATTGTGTCGTCGAAGGTCATTGCCTAGAGAGGAAAGTGTGTTTCGGTTAGCAATGAGTATCTTCACACTGTGCACTGTGCTGTCCCTTTTGAAATTCCACTCCAACGTATGTTTTCTTAAGACTCTTTGGTGTGTTCTTGGTTAGCTACCCTGGATCCGTAGGTTAGGACTCCACCATGACCTCAAAGCGTTCCTGTGAGAATTCCCTTCATGGTTCGTTGGGACCAGGCATGTCAGTGTGGATTCAGTCAGATTGTTTTAGTAGAATGTGGTTGGTCTTGGTTTTGGCAAGCTTAGCGAATAGACCTTTGTAATAGCAAAAGTTGTCACCTTGATGTTCAGTGAAGCCAGAATAGCTTCCTTGTCAGCCAGCGTCGGGTCATCGTTGGATGGCACCTTCGCTGACAGGATGCAGCACATGTCGCAGAGGTTCACGTTGACTGCACGCAAGTCGGCCCGGCTTAGCGGCGAACCCTGTGGATACAACGAATGGAACGCTTTAAGAGAACATCTTTCTTAACAAAAATAAATAAAAAAACAAATTGTTAATTTGTTACTCCAAAAAACCATGAAAAGGTGACAGGATTTTTAGACGATTATCTAATGGGTTCGATAAAGTGATATTGTAAACACTTTTGTCATGTTGGTAAAATTACATTGATACCTACTCTATACATAAACTTCATTTATGTCAACAAAATTAATATGAACAAACATACGAGTACCTAGGAACTAATATCAGAAACTGTTTTGAGATTATACGTAAGTATTTAAAATTTTAGGGAGTTAGGATGCAACGGACGGACGCGAGGCTTCAAACTCATTCATAACACCCTCCTTAGCGCTACACAATATAAATTCAATTATTGTTTGTATTCTATAGCTTCAGGATCATGTTATGATCGGAGTTTGGACGACAATGAAATTATAGCTCTTTCATCATTTGAAGTTTCCGACCCTATTAATTCCGAAAAAGGTAATTAGTTCGTTGTGTTACAACTTACGTTCAAGACAGAGATCTTCGGCAGGTTCTGTAGCATCTTCCATTCTCTTCTTATGTAATCGACACTGCCCACGATCACCACGTGCTTCAGCTCGTGGTAATGGAAATTGGAAGCCCTGAGGGGCATCACTAGATTCCTTAAACCTATTAGTGGAGAGTCTGGATCGGCGAACAGGCACACGACCACGTGGCCGTTGAGCACTGTCATCGCCGCTTGGTTTCTGTCCTGGAAGTGTTGAAATAAGACGTTATGACGTGTTTAGGAAGAACCATTTCCATTTCATGGCAGTCTATGAGCGTTTGTTGACGAGGCCTGGTGTGTGCACGGCACAGTCAACTGAATAAGTCCGGCGTCTGGCTACGAACCAGGTTGAATAAAACCGCGTATAACCCGTGCCATTAAAGAAACGATAATAATATATAAATGGCGGACACTCTTGCGCCCTCTCGCTTTAATCATATCTCCGTCTATACTCACACGTAACGTTAGCAAAGTCATTTTAGGCAGTCCTGATTAGTCACCTACGCTTGGCTAATAAAACATGCCAAAATACGTTCGCCTCTTATTGATTTTTTAATGTTTGTCGAGTTATTTCAATATTGTAGTTTACGTTAAATGTTGTTATTTTTTGAGGTTTGTATTATTTACTACGTTTTAATATTTTTGATCTTATTTTCATAAAGATTGTTGTTTAATCACAAACCCAATGTAGAACAATTACCTAATCAATAAAGAAAGCATCGTAAAACAATATTTCCTAACCAAAAATGTAAGAAAGTTTTAGGTATGAACCGAAATCGTATTTTCGTAACCTCTTTTTCAGACCTTACCATAGGTACCCGCCGCCATTTTCATATCGTTTCTCTATTGGCACGGCTTATACGCGGAAAATCTTCGACGGCGCCGCCGCCGGGCCGTCGCCGTGCCGGGTAGAAACCGTGCCGTACATTAGACTAGCAATAGTCAAAAGACAATGATGTTTTGTATAGAAAATCTCAAAAAGTTTGATATTTTGTCGAGCGTGAAAAAAATTCAGTTTGAATTTGCTGATTTCAGAAAAGCTTAGATTTTATAGTGGTGTTGTAGTGCTTACATTACAGCTTCGTTAGTTTTAAACTTATTTATTGGGTTATAGGTATTTAATTTGGTTATTGTTATCGATTTCTTGTCAGTAAGAATATTTTTGTTGTTTTCTATGAACGGAAACGATCTCGATGTTTTGAACGAAAAATGTAAATCAAGGCTACATCAATTACGCCGGGAAACTTACTAATATACAATCCTCCAGATTTCTGGCGGGACTCCAATGGAACATTCCTGTGGAGTCGTATTTCATTTCAGTCTTTTCAAAGTCGAAGTCCTTCGACTGGTCGTCGGCTAGCCCTGCGGGCAAGCTGACTCCGTTGCTATTCTGGTTGCCACCGCTACTCCTGCTCGTTGGCCTGTCAAATCACAAATTAGATTTTCTAAATTCTACTCTAATGTGATTGACTTTGGAACTACAAATGTTAGCTTCGTCATTCAATTCTTGTTTATTTTATAATACAGATTTTTATAACTATTGAAGTAAAACACTACCTACCTAGTTAAATTTACTCTCTTTAGTATTCAACAACTTGTCTGAATTAGGTTTTGAATTAGGGATGACTTTTTATTTATATGATTGAAGTTCATGTTAGATGGAAGTAACAAGTTAGTTCAATAGTAAAGAGAGCACAAAAAAAAGGATAATAGTAAATGCAGAAAAATAATCGTAATTACGGTGTAAAAACTAAGACGAAATAAGTGCTGTAATGAGAGAAAACATGCTTTTACAGAGAATGCCCTCGAAAGATAGCGAAGTTCGTGCTTGACAGAGCTCATGTTAAGAAATATCTTTCTACTGTGCCTCTAAGTTACTCTTACCATTTTTGAAAATCAAATCACGATACAATACAAGCAATTACTATACGCAATGTTCAAGACATAACTAAAATTTTAAAGAAATGTAATGACAACAAAATCATTACATAGGTAGTCACCAATCTACTGATAGAAAAAAAAACTAGCTGATAAGTAGAAATTGTATTTGAATTACATTAGCTTTTTCACTTCGTAGGCAAGATGATACGCCTGGTAATTGGTATCTTGATCCTGCGGATTCCTGTAACACAGGGCCAAAGAATCGTCGCCAATGACTTTTAGGATATAATACAAAAGAATGATAAACAAAGAAAGAAAAATGTGCAGCAAATAAATTGTGTTTAGACACTACACGCGCAGTGCTCAGTGAGCGAAACTGAAATTGTGACGTCGATACATATAAGGCTGACACAGACCTTGATCTAATCAAGCCACGAAAGGTTAAATAAGTGATCGGAAAGAACAGAGCATATTAAATTTTGGCGGTTTTTATTTCACTCGTTTATGGCAATGAAATGTTTACGTCATTCATCATGATTTTCATTTTTATCTAAGTATTAAAAAAATCTCGAACTAACCAATTAAACATTTGTAAGTCTAAGTTTTTAAAATCAAATATTAATTAAAATAAAAAAAAACTTACGTGTCTGGCGGAGCTCTGTTTACGTTTGGCTTGACCTTGTTCACTTGTCGTGTGGTGGTCGTGTTCATCAGTTGGTTTGCCATCGGCGAGAGAAGCGTCGTCGGCGCCATACTTCGATGATTACGATTTATTACTGAAATTCAATGTGTTACTTGTATTGTCCAGTTTTTTTTAAATTACCGGATCATTAGATAGGTAAATGTTAAAATACTTACAACTAATGTCTTCACCCCTTTCTCTCGCAATTTCACCTAAAAGCAAGAATGAATAATGTAGATGAATACAGATAATGGACTCAAATAAAAAATATATAATTCATCAAAAAGAGGCTTCGGGAATCTGTGTTTCTTCAACATCACAATTTTTAGAAGCAAAAGTTATGCAGGGATTTAAATGTGCTGGAAATATAAATTGTATAATTCTTGGGCAAAGGGGACATTATTAAATTAATCAAAATGGAACTACAAAGCGATATAGACAAATGCATTCAAAGGACATTGAAAGTCTCAAAAAGGTTGATGCAATACCATGATTCGTAGCAATCAATGTTTGGCAAGGGTTCAATCCAGAAATGATAGAAAAACTATCCGCATTAGAGTTTACCAAGAAGCACAGGTCGATGGAATTTGAATTTCACCATTGAAATCAGGTTACTAAAGTGCGAGAGGAATTTGTAACATAAAAAGTGATTTATTGCATGTGAAAATTTTGCGTAACATTTTATAATCTGGGTTAATTCTTTTAGAAGCGATAGTGAAACTAGAATTTTAGCCGGGATCATGCCTGATCAAGCAGTCTTTGGCACTTATTTCTTAACTTTCTTTGCTGGTCTTTGATTTGGTCAGACCCTAACAGTGCGCGCTACAAATATGCGTGACAAAGCCTCTAAGTGCAGGACAGTACCGGTTAGTGGCCGATAAAGAAAGCACATTGCTCGCCGGTCGAATGGTGTGAGTGGGCCAATGATCGGGGATGTAGTAATTTTTAAAAATAAAAAAATAAATTTCACTCAGTCCTTGAGTCTGAGATGTACCTCGAACATGGACCTTCTTGGGCAACTCTGGCGGCGTGAAGGTGGGGGGAGGGTGGTGGTCATCTGCAAAACATAGCACAAATTCGCATTCCGAAAACACCACTCAATAAATACTGTACGGTACATCAAGTACACCTACTGGCAACCTTTGACACCATATAATTATACTTCACTCCATGTTTTTTGTAGGTACATAGGTATTAGCAAACAGATGATGTGCTTCAGCTTGATTGACTTTATTTGTATCATGTATATAGATTAGATTTTTGTCACTGACCTTGTCCTGTGTCAAGCAAAACACATTCTGGCAAATTGAATAAATTATTTACAAAATAGTTATTACCTACATTTAAGATTAGTTGTAAGTATAGTAATATTAATAACATTCACATGCATGACACAAAAAGCTACGTACACACAGAAATAAGAATAAACTACTATACTAATAGACAAGCTTAGTGTACAAAATACTTTTAGAAATAAAAATTATTATGATGATTTTATTGACCCTAAGGATGAAGCTGAATCTAGCAAAGGGAAATTAATTATGATTAGGAAATTAAATCGAAATGAGAGATGGTACGACGGACTGGTCTAATAAATTACTCTGCTTTATATTTTAAAACGGAATTGAATATTCGATAAACTTACAAGGTTTTTGGTAAATAATTAAAAGATACCATCTTATACACGGCGGAACCACTTGCAGTATAACTGTATTAAAGTTCGACGAAGCTATATGCTGGTACCAGCTATCTAAAGTTAACATTTCCTAATAAAGAAGATGATTATTCGGATAAAAAAGATAAAGACTCATCAAATCATATCGTTGGAAAGCTTAATGAAAAATTTACATTTTACTCCTATTAAACTATTACTTCACAACATCAATTTAAAAGGGACTATATCGATGCAACAATAAGGGAAGTAGGTACTCCTAGATAATATCCATTTTCATTTAAATTATATTTAATAAACAACATCGATAAAATAATAGACATCACAGCAATGTCTGTTTTCTTTTCAGCTAAAGAGAGAGGCAAACATCTAGTTGCTCGCACAATATAATAATATATACGTATAAAAGTTTGATGCACATTTAACGAATCAGACAAGACATCGAAACAATTGCGAGAGTTTGCGAACAGCAGCACCTCGCCTCGTTTTAAAACATCACATCGACATTTACACCGAACCGTTACATACGAGGTTACGTACTTGCCCTGCCAACCATCTGGACAGCTCGAACGCCCTTCCTGAATGTAGCCACTAAACCGAGAAACAATCGTTAAATAGCTTATTAAAATACAACAAAAACCCCTCACTAATACCCCAACAGAAGAGGCAGGAATCGTCGTTGATTGTGCCCCTATTTTTGCTTGGTAGATATTCGTAATTTTTAATATTCTAATTTATGTTTTGATTAATGGTTAGGGACGAAAGTTGTTGCAGCAAGAGTTCGCAAATCAAATAGACAGCTTCAGTATGCAAACAGAGATGCAAAGCTGAGAAAACTCCTTTTAGATTAGTATTTCATGGTAATAGAAGATGGTGACGGCATTTAGGTACTACTTTATTGAGTCTGTTACTATTGCTCAAGCTCGTAGCCTTTATTCTATAGCTCTGATAATTTTTGGCAAGGCATTTCAAATAACTCTGTAAATCATGTGGAAAATATAAACAACTTTACGGTCACCAATCCACAACCTTTAGTTCAGAAAAGATCATTAATGCAATAGCAAGCTTTCTTGTAGCGTTCGTCTAGTAAAGGCGGCGAGTTTAAGCTTCGTAACAAACAAAACATAATAAATAAAAAGTTTGGCATCCTTCAGTTAGCCTAAAATCGGATTTGTGCTAGGTGTTTAGATTTCATTTGTCTTAGGAGGAAACAGCTCGTCTAGAATACACTATCAAGCGATTCTGTATGTTTCTGGCGTTGCTGCACTAGTATAGCATCTGCGTGTATCGTTATAATTGTGGTGAATTAGCTTGTACTGTAGCCCAAGTTATACTTTTCATGAGCAATGGTTAGTCGATGCAAACAAACTAAACGTGTTGTGAGGTACGGTATTATGCATAAAGAGCGCTTTGGCTCCGTACCGTCGTGACAACTTCGATACGTATTAAGATTTTGTTTCACCATCCCGGACTGCATCATCATCATTCCGACATCTGTAAAAATCCAAACACTGACACACACGAATGTACGCTCTCCTAGTGTTTTGTCCAAGATGTGAGGACTTGTCTACGGGAGAATCAAATTCTTGGCACTGTTTGTACGACTTTATTTAAAGAATTTGGTCCTTCGTGACGAGGCGGACACTATTGATGAAATGCGTGGGTAGCGAGCGATAATGTTTTAGTCTCCCGACGTAGTGTTAGTCACTGTAATTAGCACAGACTAAAGCTTCGGAACTGTTCTAGAAAGTTTTTGTGTCTCCTCTTAAAGCTCACTCTCAATGGTCTTTTGTTTTTAGCACTTTGCGTTTGGTTTGTATTAACAATCTCATGTTTCTGAGACATGCTTTCGTGGATTTACATTCATGATAAAAAAAACATAACTAGGTGTTCTCGAAAAATAATAGTGGCGGTGCAACTTTTGATTTTTGCGATATTTATAATAATAATATTACTCTACGATAATATTGAATTCATACATGCATCATAAAATGTCTGTGCTGGGCTATGAAGTGCATCATATCGTTTCTACTTTAGTTAACTTGTGTTGGCTCAAGGGAGACGACTGCGCCAAAATTATTTTGCATTCACTGTTACTGTGTTATCCCAATTCAATTTTGATCATGTTTCCATTGTAAATTTTCAAATTGTATCTACTGACAAATACGAGTAAGTGTGTCGAATATTATATGATGCACTAAATCCTCATTGAATGTTCATATATCAGAACAGAGCGCGAAATATCTCAAAAGGCAGAGAAAAATAATGAAGTGTCAGAGTGCTTTAATCGTAACATGGCAGTATCCATTAACGAGCGAGCGGACATACACAATGATCGCTAGAGGGTGTACGAGCACGGGTCAAGAGAATGCCTTGCAGTCGATCCAGTCTGTGAGGAACGCAACACCACTAAAGCAACTCAAATCATAGACACGAAAAAATAAATATCGGAAAACGTCAATTTGTGAGGTTAGGTGTGGTGCAAGTTACCTAGGTCGGCTCCAACCTTCCGCTGGTGTGCGGTCACTAAAAGTTTAGCCGAACAATATTCCATTAATGTCTCACAAAATATACATTGAAAACTACAAGTGTAACGTAGAGAACAAGGGAGTTGTAGCTGTATCGTGTTCTTAAGAATACAGTGTAAAGTGTGACATATGTCTTATTGTATTTAGAAGAGAAGAGTGTTCAGTTGATAAAAAGTACAACACAGCTTTTGGACAACAACATACCGTCTTTCCAGAAAGAATGTCACAGAATATAAATTGTGTCAAGTCAATTCAGCAATTAAAGCCTGGTAAAATGTTAATATTTACTCGTTGGTATCATTAGCTTAGTTTAAAATATCGCGAGACTAACAAAAGCAATAAAAAGATCTTACAGTTTTTGCATTTGCACTTCTTGATCAACGTTTCGTCCTTGATGTCTTCATGGCACGCTTTGCAGTAATACCACGCTCTGCAAGCAAAGAGTTCCCCAATAAAAATTTGATACAATTTAGGCAACAATCCTTTCTTGTGACTGTTCAGTGATGTTTATGCATCCAATTAAATGTTATTTTCTTCTAACATAAATTGTCTTTTAAGACATGGTTTTTACCTTTTAACTTCGTCCGCTGACTGGGCTATGAAGAATCCCTGTGTGTTGGCGTGAATCTTCGCGCTTCGAGGGTTGATTGAGATCTTGCTGTCCGCTCCTTCCTCTCCTTTGATCTCGATCGCCAAGAGCAGCAGTTTTAACTTGGTGAAACACAACCTGGGAAGTGTGCGGTGATTTTTGAAATCTGGGTTTTAGAATTTTGTAGAGTTTATTGTATTCAGAAATATTTGGGTCGATGCTAATGCGAAGGTGATATTACTTGAGATTTTAAAGATATTTGTAAAGGTTTGTGATGTTTTGGAGATGAATGGAAAAATTGAGACATTAAATTAGTATCTTGAGTGTAGGGTGTTTTTTGTAGAGTATAACAATTTTTTAAGCAGTGACAGTTAGTTTGCGAAAATGGATAAGCATGTGTGTTTTAGGTTTCTACAGCATAGAGGTGCAGGTGCTTTTTACAAGAATACGTTGAAAAACATCGGTAGCGGAGCAATTTTGTGGAACTTACCTTGAAGAATCAATAAAGACAAAATTGCTGCGATACTTTCATGCAAGTGAATAAAAAGTAGTAGGTGTGTAAAGGTGTTGAAAAAAGAATTTCTAAATCAAAGTTACTGCACTGAAATTCGATCACTACTAACGTGTTAGACGCAAGAAAAATGTTGACGCCCGCATAATCCAAAACCATAAATTGTGCAATCAACGATACGAAGTAGAACAAACGTTTTAGCTTATCTAATATTTACCCATTCATCATGCACAATCTAGTCTGAAACTTAGGAGACCTTCAGTTAAGAAAACAACTCAAATCGTTACCAACCAACCTACGAGGGAGTTAGGGACCGATATAAGGTTAGTGCACATTGATTCAGCTCAGGGATGGCACATATAGAGTCTACGGTGCTTCTAAATAAGTGCGGGTGCAGGCAGGACCCGGGGGTCAGGGGTCTGGGAGGCAGGGTCTTACTCGCTCGCTTGAGGAAACGTCATTCCCGTGAATGAGGTCGACAGTGTTTCTGTGTACATCTCGCAGCCAGTACCTTGCAGATAATCGTTCTGCCAAGCTTGGGTGTCCGGAGACTGCAATCAACCAATAGGATATGCTCACACTCATGCTTTGTTAGTCACAGCCGACACTTCTGTAGCTAAGGCTGCGTCTCTACCAATGACCACAACGTGAACACGGTGCCCTAGATAATTCGTGTGCTGGAAGTCTTTATAATATAACGTACATTTGGTTTATTAACAGCTTCGTCCTATTTACATTTCGTCAATCAGGTTAGTTTCTACCTCTAGATTGTTATTTTTGTGGAGCATGGAGATGTTACCAATATCAATGATATGTTCAACTACTACCGAGTTATTCAGTGCAGTACACGTCTCTATCCCAATCAGAGAGAAAAACACTTTTACGAAAATACAACAACAGGGAAAGAAAACACCCAGATTTCATCGTAACAATCACCACGTGAACCGTAAGCTTGCAACGTAAATGTTTAATTTACAAAACATCGATGAGATAATAAGCTGTATGCGATTATTCTGAGTCGGTTAGTGACTTTCGCTCCCACGTCTACGGGGCTACAGCCATGGAATGTACAGCGTAGAGACACCAGGGTACGATGTTGTTTAGTGTGCGTGACGGCCGGTCACTAACAGTACCCGGCCCACTTACTCAGCTGCCTGTTTGAACGGCATCCCGACAAACGTCGTGCTTAGCATCTGGGTGTACATCTCCATACCCGTGCCGCGCATGTAGTCATTAGTCCATATAGCCATCTCTTGGGACTGTGGAAATGTCGCATAAGATACGTTATAAAACGCTATAGTACCATTATCAACGCGACTCAAAGGGAAGTATTAACTTTTAAAATATTGGGAGTCCAATTCATTATTTTGTTTTATTTTCGATGTTCGGCCTGGGTCTGTATTTTTGTGTAATGTATTTCTATAAAACCATTATGCCCTAACTTCAATTCATTCCAATTCAATTCAGTCTTCAAACCTATTGCAGAAATGATTTACACAACGTTTAATGTAATTTTAGCTAGAACTTTTTTTTTGGTTTTTGATTTTTGATATACCAAAGTAATAATGTAGGATGAGTCCATCTCTCAGAGATAGAGTTCGGGCTTTATGACCACGCTTGCCCACTGCGGACTGGGGATACACCAAGTATTGAAAGCAAATCTGACCGTTTTGAAGCTCCTCATGGCGAAGAGATTAGCCATCATGGTGGAAAACCCTGGGGCCAGGCAGCTCTGCGCGATGAAGCCAAGCTTCAGCTCAGCGAGACAGATCACGTCGTCACCCTGCTTCCAGTCCCACGACGGAATGTTGAGAAGATAGGCCTGAAATGTGCGGAAAGAAAACTTTGTCGTGACGTCCATTATTGTAACTTGTTACCAGGGAGATTTACTAACAGAGAGAAAGAGATTTAACCTAAAGAATTCATTCGAATAGGTTGGCGTGGCTCGATAAGTATCTGTAAAAAATCTTCAGAAAGTTTTTTTTTTGTCATAACGATAAACATTTACCGTGCTCTACATAAAGATTGCGTTGAAAGATACGGCGACAAATTGAAAGAAGAGAATTTATAAAAGTAAAGAAACAATCACAAATGTTGATCAATGTTGAAGTGAAGCAATTCATTTGTAGCTGGAGTTGTTTACTATTTTACTTTTACATTTAGTACATATTTGAGCGTATATTTTTCGAACGAATCTAACGATGAAGAAACTTACTTTGTTATGATACTGCATTAGCTGGATAATGACTCTGATATCGTCTGAGTAGTTCTTGATGGAAATGACCCTCATGATATTAGCGGCATCTTCTGCGTCAGGATCTTGACAATATTTGTTGGCTAGGACTAAGCAGGCATCAGCTTCGTGTACCTAGATATTTGAGAAAGATCAGTAGAGGAAATCGATAAAAGATGTTTCGGTTGATAAATTTAAAGATTTACGTAGGTACCTATTTTGATTTTTTTATGAATTTTTAAGATATTATAGTAATCGCGAGTAAAGCTTTTTAAGTAAAAAACAGGGATTTATTTAAATGTAGTTTTTTAAATGATATCTTAAAACGACCAAGCCATGCATCCAATGCAAGAAGAAAATAAACATGACACGAAAGCATGCAATGCAATATCAAATCAATAGAATTAGGATTAGCAGAAAGAAAACACCACAATAATTCTCAGTTTATTTTAAACATGATGTTAAAACATTGAGAAGCATTGGGTGTACGTTAATAAAATAAACCTTAACATGAGGACAGGAACTACAGGAAGCTTACAGACATCTAAAAGCTATGCCACATAGGGACAAAGTGTGCCGTCACCAAATCGCCCTGAAACCAGACCAAACATACAACAAGTATTGATCATTCATTACACTCATAGTTATCTGGGAGTCGTGTCACTTTGCTTGAGATGGTCTGGTGACTGGTGGCGTAAAAATTGGCAGCGGCTTGGATCTCTAAAGATCAAAACAACATCTAAACTTACCGTCAGCGAACAAACTACATTGCACCGACAATCGACAACTGCACTTGCAACTACTAAACAAGGTTAATTTTGAAACTGAAATCCTTTCTGCGGCAGCCATTAATGCCAATGATATATTTACCACTGTCTTACAAGTCAGCCATATCGATTGTTTAGAGAAGGAGTAACACACGGGCCATGGCAAACAACATCCATTCGGGCCCTGGGCCACGATGCAAGACGGGGCCACAGGTGACACACAGTTCAGTAGACGACATCTATTGCCAATACCAAACCGGGAGCACGCACACAGTCAAAGGTTACATTAGCGATAGGCACGTAGCGTTAGAAGGGAACAGACACCGCTTCAACGACAAAAACTAAGTCTCCAAACGCGAGGTTAGTTGAACGAGCATCGCGCTACGTCTAGTGTTTAAAGGACAGTCTGTACAGCTGCAACCCGACACCACGCTCAATAATCACAGCCTCGTGTGTGCTGCGCTACTTACTTTCACCCTTTGAAGGTCGATTGGATTCATAATGGTGCCTTGAAAGAATTCCACAGTGGTAAAGTGTCTCTTGAACAGGCCTTCGAGCTCCAAGTCGGGCGGTTTCCTGTCATCAACGCTCAGTTAACACACAATGGACTTCAATAGGGAACAGTCCACCGCCTTCGTGGGCCGACCTTACCATGCACTCTATGTAGTACCAAAATACGCAGTCGTGAGGTGGGACGCCAGCGTTTCGGCCTCAAGGACGGAAGCGCAAACGTCCCACGTGATAAAGCAATGATTGCATCAAAAGAACCACAAGATAAAGTTACCAAAGTGACAAAATCCTACTGTGACTATGAAACAGCATCGTTATTACAGAGGTAAATAAAAGAAAAGTCTTTGGTTTATGCACATAAATGAAAAGAAAAATACTGGTTCACGAGACGAGGCGCGATTCTTACGGCCGTGCGTGTAACTAATGCCTGATCTATGCGTATACGCGCTAACCTTGACTCGCTCAAGGTCGACAGCGTTCATCATTGTACCCTGAAAAAACTCGACGGTGGTGTAGTGACGTTTCAACAGGCCCTCCAGCTCAAGATCGGGCTCTTTTCTGAAAGCGTCGTTGGACCACACATCATATACCACCCCCAAATTGTTTGCATTTACTTCACATAATTAAAATTCTTTACCTGTATTTATTACAATCTTAGGGTTCTTAAATGGTAGGTTCATTAATTAGCTTAGTATTCTTTTAAAAATAATGGTAACGAGTTAAAACTTGTTCTTTATTTGGGAACACAATGATTTTCCATGATGGAATATTAAGACTGACAATGGGTTTATTGTCTTATATGGTTCATTGGGTTTAAATCTACGATGGACATTAGATATGAGTACCTACTTAATCTAAACTAAAATGGGTTATCTAACTAAAAACTGACCTGTGTAAAAAAACAACCTCGACGTCCACATCCTCTCTGTCTTCATGTAGGAAGTCTTTTAAAAAATGACTCACTGATTCGTATGTTATATGCCCACATACAACTATATGCCTGAAAACGCACAAGTTTATTATAGAAAGTCGCGTAATGGTATCATGGTGCTGCTAAAATAACCGTGTAAGCTTTTGAAGCGCAACTTTCGGCATAATTTGAAAAATTTCATTACCAAAATGTGTAAAATATTGACTTAGGCTGAAAATTTTGGTAAAATTTAAGCAGTGCCTTATGATAAATTTATTTGAATGCGCCTTTTATTTTATCGTAGCAAAGTTTTAAAAGCATTAGCTTACTCTAAAAGGTAGAAGAGATAGAACAGCAATTATTTGAGTTTTATTTAACACCTGTCGACCTTAGGATTTGATAAAATTATTCAAAAATGTTGAAAGCAAAAGTCGAAACAGGGTTAAAGAAAACATCCGGTGACAAAAGCGTGATAGATTTACAAAACAACTCGCAATGACCTCATTCTTGATTAAAATATCTAATAGATACCATAAAACACCAAACCACCAATAATGTAGAAAGTTAAATGAACTCAATAATTATCTCAAAAATTAAGTCATTGCGTTTGCTAATTTAAAAGTTTGTTCACAAACTTGTGTCTGGGGCAACACTCGAAGAACCACACAAAACTAAAACTTCACATAGCAAACACCCATTCACAAATTAATGAGCAAACCCACTAAAGAGCTCAGTTTCGTCCAGTATAAGTGTCTTCTGCACACTAGCTACCACACCAAACCCAAATAATAACAAGAACAGAAAAAAAACAAAACCAAATGAAGAAAAGGATAGGTTAAAAGGTATCACACCTTGCAATGATCAAAAGTTACTGCATACTTCTAAAAATTAAATTCGTTTTAGAAGTCATAAAAATAATAAGAAGAAATCAAGGTGTTGCTAAAGTCAAAATTCATTGCAAGGGTTTCGGCCAAAAGTTTTAATGAATGTGCGATGAAGGAGTTTGAATTCCAATTAACAATGTCACAATAAGGAAAGCTAGGCTCAAGGTCTATATTTTCATCTTGATAGATTCTCAAATACAGTTCCCAAATCGGATTTCAGCGATATTTTCTTTTAAAATTCAAGTCAAAGTTTAAAGGTTGGTAGAGCTATCAAGATTGTTACGGTGAGGGTACTGAGGATTGTGAAGTACAGACAGTCGACAACAGTGACATTACAAAATAAAGAAATTAAATCCAACAGGTAACCGGAGCAAAAACAAACTCTTAAAACTCAAATCGTAATTGTCGGATAGAGAAAAAAAGTAAAGAAGCAGGTAGGTACACTACATACACATGCAAAAACTAAATCCAACTAAGGTGTGGCCAAGGAACTGATTTAACTTTTATTAATGATCAAAATGTCTACCTTGTATAATTTACGATTGCAAAAACATTGCAAATATTACACGTCCAGGTAAAAACATTTTTAGAAAAATCCAATTGATGATTCATGTGTATTGTTTCTAGGATGATAATTGTAAAATGATATAACAATGTCGGTATCTAAATCTAATCAATTTGCGTTATTAAATATAAAAAAATGTCCTCAATGCACACAGCCTTGCCACGCTCTATATTACGTAAATACAGTAAACTAAGAAGTAACCGGGGGCTCGATTGATACGTAAAATTACAGATCAAAACAGTAATAGGGTCAACAGTACAGTACAGTATCGTGCAGGCAGGGAATAGAGAGGATGTTGACGGATTGAGGGACACTCACGCTAGGCTGGTTGGTTGATAGGGGGCGGGCGGAGGGCGAAGGAAGGGAAGCATCAACAGCGCCTCGTCAGCTCTCGACGCTCAGAAAGGAGCTGTCGACGCCAGACACGAGCGACTCCCACAACACACTACGATACCACTCAACATTTAATTCTCCGTAACTAAGCTTTACTTTAACATTCCTTAAGTACAAAATACAACTAACAGAACATAATTATGATACCTATAATGACGAGCGAAACACTAGCCACTATCTGCTGTTCACTATTACAACTGAACTCAAATCAGATAATTTACAATCAATCATTAAATCGATTCAAAACAAAGACAATTCGCGGGATTCTGTTGGTCCCGCCATAGATAGTGAGAACACAGAAGCGTGCTAAGAGAGAAAGGAAGATATAGATTCACAACACGGAACACATTCAACGGAACGGAGTGAAGACAGCGGCTCACCTGCGTCCCCGCTCATTCTTGTGGGTGCCGCCATACTTGGGTCTAGTGCCGATTAAGTCAATTATCTCTGGGATACAACTGGCAAATATCGCCTAAACGCCGACAGACAAAACAAGACATACACATTCAAGTCGACCAGTGACCTGGCGCGGAAGGGAACCGCCTCGCCGCCGCGGGCCAGTGGTGAGTCAGTGGTGGTCTGACGGCGGCATGGCGGTTCGCTTCCGACAGCTGCTCTCTGGGCGGCCGGCACGCACGGGCGACGGGCGGTGCGGTTAGTCATCATCATGTCACATTCGGGCACTCGGACGGTTAGTGAGTCGATCGAGTCGGGACCGCGGCGGCGCGGGGCGTGGCGCGGGGCGGGGCGGGCACTGGCTGTGTGTGGCCTCAGGACTGGCAGGTGCCTCTAGCGCTACAGCGTGGCGACAGGCATCGTGTGCAAGCGAACAAACCAAACACTACTTCATTGACAGCATTACAAAACTTTACATCGGCTCTCTCCTAGTCTCGTTAGAAGGATTAAAAGCTTAATGATATCTCGAGTAAAATTTACGAAAAAAGGCATGTAGTAGTGCGTCGGTCGACCGCGCGCCTGTCTCTCTAGTTCGGGGAGAGGGGCGCGGCCGCCGGGAGCTAACTCTTCGAGCATGCGCCACGGCACCGAGAGACCGATTCTAGTGAAGGATTAATAAATTTCATTAGCAAACTCCGCATTCAATCAACCAAGTCAGATCGAAACCGTGAGAGGTAAGAAGGCAGGAAGCCGTGTGGAGCGGGGGCGTGAGAGCAGGGTACCTGCGGCGGACGTCCTTGCTGTACCGGCCGCCGTATTTGTTCCGCTGCGCCGCCAGCTCCGTGATCTCGGGGATCCAGCTGGCGAACACAGCCTACGATACACAGCAAACACCGAGAGGTGAGTGGATGCGTGCCCTCGCCCGCCCGACCCCGGCCCGAGCCCCGTGCCCTCGCGCTCGCACAAGGCTGTGTGTGAGTGTCGTCTGTCTGCGGTGGCTGTGTGTGGCGGGTGAGGTGCGGGACAGACAGACAGGTGCCGTGCCGAGCTACGCTAGCGACGGGACGCGTGGACGCGTTGACGCGTTGGGGACTGACCGGGTGCATGCAAAGCCTGGGTTCATTCGCTAACTATCGATGAACAGAACTTAAAAAGAAATCGGAATTGCTGGATCCGAAACTAAGATGGAATTTATATAGACGCTTGGTAGACGCGCACACGAGCGGGCCGTCGCTTAGGAGCCATGGCTCATCCTCGGCCTGGCTCTACTGACAGTGGCAGTAGCACGAGGCCGAGGATGCGCCGGCGCCGGCCGCGGGAGCCGCGGGTGCGCGCGAGTAGATAACACAATACATCTGACGGCACTGAGCAAGCTTTGTATAGGTGATGATCACATGGCTGCGAGGGATCGGGGGATTCAGTCCGCAGACGGTCGGCGGAAGTGTCACGCACGTCACACACACACCGCGGAATGAATCGCCTTCACTCTCGGTGGACAATCTAAATATCAAACTGATACCTTTTTCCATGTTCACGCTTCAGCTCGCCACTGTACTTGGACCTACTTCCTACCAGCTCTATAATTTCAGGAATGCTACTAGCGAACATTGCCTGCAACAGACCATGGTGTCGATCGAACATCTTACAGGAAGGCGCGCGGACACCATCGCGTGGTGCACGACAATGTCCACCTCAAGTCTCCATAATTACTATGATGACATAAGTTTTAAGGTGTAGCCGGTAGCGGAGCGTAAATCAAAATATATCTACTAAAAAGGAACAAGTGTGTGTCTAACGGTGAGGTGAGCAACTGAACACAGCCAGGCACTGGTGCGGCATGCAGACGGAGGGAGGGGTGGCGGGGGACGCGGCGCGGACCGGCGCGGCACGGGCTCTACCGCGCGACTGACTCTCCCCACTATACACATCTCCAGTATTGAAGCAGGAAAAGAGATCTTCCGGCAGCACAACCATAGTTAAGTATCACATAACAAAGCAAAAGAAAAACAAAATACACCCATGCATTAAATTGAAATCGGCTCTGAGAAGCCACTGACAATATCGAGAGATCTGACTGACGGAAGCGGCCTAGAAGTTAGAAGATGGCAAGTGTCTGCAGATGCCTCCGGAGGTCTCGCCCACATGTTATCGCATGCTCACTAGAGTGCACTAGGCAGGCTGACAACCATTCCACGAGCTGTGCGCTTAGATAAACCAGTACCAGTACAATAAGGGTTATACCCATGTTCGTGTCATAGAATATTCATATTTCCTTTTGCTTTGTTATTTAACCAATCAGCTATAGGTATTTTATGCAAGGAATCGCAAGCGTGGAGTTTGCGACGAAATAGCCGTTAACTACATCAATAAAAATGTAGGCAACATAACCAATGTTGTACATACATGAACTTCGGCGTAGGGGGTACAATTAAGATTCCAGAAACAGATTTCAAAGATCTTGCTTCTCCTTGCAAAGATAAGTCTTTAATATTGAGAGATCTTAAAGATAGTCTTAAATATAGGTATAAGATAAATGAAGATGAAACTTACCAAGCCGACGAGGAGAAAAAAAACCAAAAAGGTCCTGCCAAGGACAGTGTGGCAGAACACATCACCGTAACCTACTGTCGACATGGTGACTATGAGAAAGTACACGCAAGTCCAGTACGATAGTGACTGCGCATTCTCGAACTCTAGCGGGTCGCCAGAATTCTCCAACTGAAATGGAAAATGTGTTGCATTAGCAGAGACCTCAAAATATTTATTTACAAGTTTAATTTCTGTGGCCTGGTGCCACAGAAATAAAACTTGTAAATAATCTGTCTGCCAAAGACAGATTTTGCCCAACATCAGCTTTTGATGCAAAAATAAATCTATACATTTTTCAATACTTTGGCATCAAAAGCTGATTTTGGGCAAAATCTGACTTTGACCCTTTTAGCACCAAGCCACCAATTTCACGATGACATGTCCTGGCTATTGCCGAATCTTGATATCTCCTTTCTTATGACATTCATCAATATTTCTATGTAATTTTGGTGTTATTTACATTCGTATGGCATTTAACACATATATATTTTTGAATTCACCATCAACACAAATCATGAACGTTATGAGGCAACGATCTCTGTCACATGATATTGGACCAATTCAATTCGGAAGGCAAAGTTTTTTGTTCGAAAGTCCGTTATTGGCTTAATCTTATCTTTAGACAATATTGAGAAACTAATTTCAATATTTTTTATTTTGCGTCAGTAGTTTTGTTTTTATGCGCTAAAATGTTTTGTTCCTATGACCGCCAAACAGCGCCAACAGTATGGAGACCGTCGCGTGAAGGTCATAAAACCGTATCTTTGAAACGTTGTAAAATCCAAACTACTGAACCAAAATAAAAAATATTGAAATTAGTTTCTCAATATTGTCTAAAAATAAGATTAAGCCAATAACGGACTTTCGAACAAAAAACTTTGCCTTCCCAATTGCAAACAGTGGGCTGCGAGATCTTAGAAATAGACCATACATTACGAGTTTGGTGCGGTAATAACATGCAAATGTCACACTATTTTGAGAACGGGGAGAAACTTACCAAATGAATGATACCGGCGGCTGTCAACCACACCGATATAAATATAGAAACTAATTGCGCCAACCGAATTGAGCTCGATGTCTTTAATATATTTAGGTACTGCAAAATATCAGGCACGGTCATTAAGCGTAGAGCTCTTAGAAACCTTAGCCCTGAAACAAAAAGGAGTAATTAACACATTGATCGAGAGAAATTATGTTTCAATGCAAACCTCAGTGGCCAGCACACCAGACCTTATGTCGCAACTCGCAATCCTACTTATCCTACTTATCCTACTTATCCTACTTATCCTACTTATCCTACTTATATATTATAAAGGCGAAAGTTTGTGAGTGAGTGAGTGAGTGAGTGAGTGAGTGTGTTTGTTACCTTATAACGCTGAATCCGCTGGACGGATTTGGATGAAATTTGGAATGTAGATAGCTGAGACATCAGAATAACATATAGGCTACATATTATTACGCTTTGGCGCTTAGGAGCAAAGTAAATGCATAAAGATTATCATATAGTGGCTATTTGTATAAAAGTGAACGACAAAACCATTTACTATGGACCCTCCGTCATCACGTAGCGTTGAGCTATTTACTTTCTTAAATCCATCGAAAACTGATCAACGCTGAATTTTGATCTACCATAAAAACACACCAAAAAGTCCGCAATGTGCCGCAACTATGCATTAAAATCAAACGATGTCCAACAGCGAAGAAGTTGTTTTAAATTATCGTTGTCATCCGTCACTGTCACAAAAATGGTATATCAATAAAGCAACAAAGGAGAAATAAACATGTTTAATCACATTTATAGCTACTTACAATCTGAAAGAACCAATAAATCCTTACTTTAAAAACTCTGCATTCAGCAGTTTTTATCAAAGCTCTTTACAAAGTTGCGGTCACATCGTGCGATCCTTTAGCCAGACAACATGGTAAATTCGTTGAGTGCACTGCTGGTTATTCAGGGAAGAATAGGATGCACCAGACCTCGAAGATGGACGGATATTATGACCAAAGCCACACATAAACACCTGCATGAACTGATCCACATCGCGAGTCATAGAGCGCAATGAAGAACTCTTCTCTCTGCCACCTTTAATGATGCCACGATCCTCAGCATTGAGGGAACGACTGAATTGAATGGAGACCTCGAAGGAAAGTTAAGATACGATGTTCTTACCAAAAAATCCGCTGTGTGTAGCTGTACTGTGCAAGTGTGCAAAACATTGTAGAGTCTTGAGCGACCAAAGGCGCATAGCATCAGTCATTGATGGTGTAACATGAGCACCATGACCGTTTCATTTCCATTAAGTACTTATTGAGTACCTAAAAGGACTGGACAGGTGAACTTTTACATAATTTCATTGTCGCCTATATATTCATTCTTGCATGTAAAAATCCCAGAACCGCCTGCGTGGTGGTTTTGCCGGCATGAAAGATATGTGAGGAATACATCCAGAAGAGGCAGATGCCGATGTTTCGTGCCAATCTTAACTGTACTGACTGACCTGATCATACCTGTCCTGATGCTCCACAGTGCAGCTGATAGGATCTCTCTAGAGGCGACCTCAGCGCGATCAAGTTAACGAGTTTCTGGGACAGCAAAGTGTGACGCTTTCAACACGAAAGAAGAATAAGACTGGCGATTTAAAACCATTGTTTCAGACTATGGTATCGTAGACGCTAAGAATACGCATTTGGTGTTTCAGAAGGGCCGCTCATAGGAAAAAAAAAACTACTCAATGTGATAGACATAATATTTTTAGTATCTCCTGATATTATCACATATTTTCTGGTGTCAGAACCCAATTATTATGATCGGTCTCTTTGATATAATATGATGCAAAATAAAAAATAAAAAAAACATACGGATTTTCATTTAGTTTTCTCTTCGTGCCTATAATAGTGTAGGTAGGTAACGCTAATTAGCTCTGTTGGAGATCTTTTACAGTTTTATAGAATTCCAGACTCATGTTGAGACCTGTGACGTACTGCAGCGAATGCTGATTATTCATTCACCCAACTGTGCAAGCTAACGAGATGTAGTACTTGGGTTTCAAACTACCCATTAGGGCTCTCTAACATCGGGAGAAGCAGTGTCCACAAAGGCCACAAAGGCACGTAGTTTTTGCATAATCATGCTTAGAAGACTTGGAGCGAGACCAACTGAACAAAGAGAGAACCCAGCCTGAAAGTTTGCAGTAAGCAGCAGCAGATTAGCGGACTCTAAATTATGGGATAAGGCTAAAAAGAGAAGATAATCTTCGAGTGTGTCTTGAAATGCAGGTAACCCGACAGTTAGTCGCCGATAACAGTAGGTATCTGCATCTTTACTCCGTTGAGGTTGGAAGAAGCACATAACAACTCGTGGTCCACGGAAACGAAGTCTTGGGCCAACGCTTTGATAGCGCTGGGTGTAGGGTGGGGTTCATAAATAAAAAATATGATCAAAAAGGATCAGAGGTGGTCAAAAATATGCTAGGTACCATTGCTAATATCCTTTTTCTTTTATCCACGTAAATGAAGTCGCGGCCACAAGCTGTAAACTATAAATTGCTATCTTTTCCCCTGACTGACGTCGATGGCGGGGGGAAAATAGAGCTGTAACTTTTTATCTTAGTCAGCGCGGACGAAGTCGCGGGCAAAAGCTAGTAACCCATAAGTGTTGCTACAATCAGGAATTGTTTGGTTGAATTATATGAGGTAGTGAACGATCTTAGTGTCATAGTGTACCTATCACTGAATTATTGAATTCTCTTTGTTACTCTTGTTTGGCCACTGAGTCATATCCCTATGCACGTAGGAAATTTAACTCACCTATCCACGTTCTATCCAGGTATATTGATACAAAGGATGGGGGTATCGTGAAATAATCTACAAATGAATACATCTCGAGCATGAACCACAGTTTGTCACTAGCTGCTATAAACTGAAACATAAGAAACGAGAACAGATTTAAAATGTACATCCGCAGAGCCTGAATTTCCCAAAGAGACGGTTGTAAAAAAAGGAATACGTACTCGTATAAAAAAGTAGACCATAAAAAATATGTTAAAGGCAAGGTCGATCTGCTGAGTAATATTGTCACTCCATTTCTGACATCGCTCCACCTCCTCACTGGAATGTAACAAGCTGAAGTTGAAATATTTATAATTCATTCGACGAAGGTAAGGTCGAGAGGTGTTGAGCAGTACCTGGATGCGTCAATGAAGTAGATGATAAGCGATGCAATACTCAGGATGAAGACCAACACTACCTGGAATAGAAGAAAGAAGACATATTAATATCGGGGGAAATGATAGCCAAGACAGAAGAGATTTAGTTGTATCAATACCGATAGATTAATAGTTAATTCAGTTAGATCTGAAAAACTTGTTCATCATACATAAACAATGACAAATAATATCGACTGAAGGATCAATCAATCTACATATTATAAATTGTATTTGATAATTTTTATGATCTGCCTATGCATTTCTTGCACTTTTGCCTTCACAAGACGATCAAACTACTTAATAAACGTCTTATGATATGACTAAACCTTGCAATAAATAACCTTTCAGGACTGTTATGTCAGATTCCCTCTTCCGCTTTAATAATACTCAATGAGGCCTTCGCTGAAATGATAAACTAACGTATGTTCATTGGAACGTGCAATATATCTTCATTAGCTGATGAATAACTGCGTACTATGTTGATCACAGTATCTCCTTTCTGTCATGCATTAATTACATATTATAGGTTCTCCTCATGGTTTCATAATAATATTAATTGAATTGTTATATTTACGATTTCATGATAGTTCTTTTATTATGGCTGGGGGAATAATAATGATTCAATTCTTCTTCTTAATCGATTCCTCATGGCTGAGGATCGCGACCATGTCGTACTCGCTTCCATTGGGAACGGTCTTCCGTCATATGAACTGCCCGGTCAATGATTCAATTAGCTGATTCCAATTAATTGAGTTTGCATGTTTTTGTCCAAAGTAATTAGGTAGGTAATCGTATGAGGTAGTGGCCACCCCTGGTGTCAGAGTTTTTAGGCCACCCAAAGGGTCTCTGACATGGCTTAACGATAAAACGACGGGCTTGTCCAAAGTAATTTAAAAATATCCGTACGGTCGACATAACAATTTAATAGAAAGGCTTTTGGCACTTAACATAGGTAGGTGTTTTGTTTGTTAGCATTGCAGCCCATTTTTGTGATAAACTGATTTGTCATTAAGATCCAATTTTCCTAATAGACGTAAACATTTAAAGGTTCGATAAGAAACATTCCTTTCTTTATCCTTAAGTCTATGGTAATGTTATGAGGGCATTTGGGCTAGTATGTTATATTATTCAGGTCAAATATATGTAGAGATTACCATAAGATATCCTTGAGGGTTAGCCCATTATTATACAGATAAGAAGAAGCACTGTAAGCATACTTATTTACAAAGAAGGAGAATGGGGCCATTTGTTGCCCAAAAGTTCTCGATAAAAGGGTAGTAAATAGGGATGTAGAAGAAAATATTTGGGTTTTAGACATCCTTGTTTTCCTGAAGGAAGGACTGTTTTCCAAAACTTTTCCAATTATTTCTACTCTGCTGAAGAATTATAACGTTGTCTTAAGAGGAAAATTTAATTACAGAAAATAGTTTATTCGTCGTTATCTGGGTATACCAATAATTAGTTACAACTAGAAAAAGTCAGATGGTCTAATCTAAAGACATTGGCAGTGCATAAGACATTTACTTACATGTTTAGATACGCTGAGAGGAGTAAGGGAGACAAGTAAAGTTCGGCTAAGTCACATTTTTAAAATATAATACATGTTCAGAATACGTAAAATATTCTTGTCATTGTCAGTGGGTATTAAATTTTAATTCCATAAGTCGTCATTCGAAAATACTTGATAATATTTTGTAGCAATGTTAGTGTTGAAAATCTATTTCCACTTTTCCAGTTTTCACGTAACGGCATATTGGATTTGTGCTCACAGGGAGTGCATCAAGGCTAATCTCGTTAGTCGCCCGCTGGCACCACAACGATGGAAAAAAGGCATAGAAAGTCAACTCTAGCTGATGAATTTACGTTATACTCTGTGCAATTTTAGTGGTTTTAAAGCCGAAGGTATTTTGTTGCACTGGTGATTCTGAGCCAAATTACAAAATTTCATTCCAAACCGCGCGAAAAAAAAATTTACTTCTCCATACAAATGGTGTCGAATGGCGATAGCCGTTTGTATTGGGAAGTGATTTTTTTTTTCGCTCGTTTTGAAGTGATACTGAACCACTTTTTTCTTTGTCATTGAAAATTAAGAAATAGCACTCTTTACTAGTGATTGAACAACTTTTTTCTTTAATTATTGGGGGTTATTAGTAAATTTTTCGCGTGTTTTAAAATAATAAAAACGTACATTTGTGATGCTTAGAATGAGCGCTTTCATTTTAAGTCACAAATATATAACATTTTGAAAAATTAAATCTTTTTTTTTATTTTCTATTTGCCCCTCAAAAGTGGCCCCCATAATTAAAATTCCTCTATTTACGTTACATGTCCGTATTTGGGACACCGATTTATATATTAGGTATGTGTACCAAATTTCAACTCAAACGCTTCAGTAGTTTCGGAGCAAATTGGGTGTGTGTGACAGACGGACACACGACAGACACACGAGTGTTCCTATAATGGTTCCGTGTTTTCCTTTTGAGGTACGGAACCCTAAAAAATACTGGCTGAAAATAGGTACCTAAATGAAGTAAAATTGTACAAAAATATCTAATGCGAACCAGAAGTGAACCTTCTCTACATAAACTAACAGCGCTTTAGCTCTAGTTGGTCAGTATACAGTTACATCCAATTATGTAAAATATCGCTAGCCATCCTTGCTTAGGCACTGCAAGGCCAAGTGGCCTTGTGTAAGGGCTATACATATTTAGTAATTGAGTATCTTGTATTCAATTTCAGGATGCTGCGACTATAGATCTTTGTATTCATGAAGCTTAGACTCTCAATCGTCCGCGTTCTTTTTGAAATGTAAGTAAGTATGCACGAATATTACGAACATTGTAAATATGCTGGAAATTAATAGATTGAGATACCACCCGACAAAACCATATGATTGACTTAAATTTTTACCCACACTCTAACTTTATGGGACTCCGTAAATAACGCTAAGGAGTTCCTGAAGTTATAGAAAATCAGGGTTACTTATTGTCCTAGGAGTTCCTTTCATGAATAAGTAAAAAGGCTACAAAGATAAGTAACGACGAGTACTGCAACACGCAAGCGAACAAAACAAATAGGTACTAAAATTTCACGTTTGCTACACAATTTTTCATATGTTTATATCACAGATCGCTTTCTGGTGTAAATTTCAGTTCAATGTATAGATGCCTTAGCCTACCTGTAGTTCTCTTGATGAATACTGACTGTTTAATAAATAAAACTACCTAATGCATGGCGTGGGGAGGTAGGTTACGTTTGTAAAGTTTTTGTCGCTGAAATAAATTAAAAGGAGGTATTTAAGCAGTTAGTTTCTCATAACAAAGGCAAGCGTAAACGATGGCGTGACGCGATTTCCTTGCATGTGCGAAAATGTTTTTTATCCTCTGACCTAGTTGTGGCTCGACGGTGCTCGATGTATCCAGGCTGCACGTTACTCACAAGGGGCCGAGAAAATAAGGTGCATTTCCTTGTCATTTGCTTAGAAAGCCACAACTTTTTCTGCAAGGAGGTACGTAAACTAAGTATCGTTGAAGTTGTGCAAAAATTGTGACAAAAGTAAAAATATTTTCTTATTTTTTTGTAAAGTATTCTTAGGACTTAGCATCTACATGTTTTATAGAGCATCCAGTGGCACCTTCACTAACACTAGAAATGGCCTCTGGGACGCAGCGTCCCAGAGGCCTAATTATGAAAACAACTTTGGCCTCGAATTTTCTGGTTAACGTAGTATTTAGTTAGGCCACAAATTTAAATTACCGCCAGTATTAGGTACCTGACTAAAGTCTTGGTCTAAAGGGCAGCTGCAATTTTTACAAAGTAAGGACTCCCGGACTAAACTTCATAGGTACGAATATTTTCGACAATAATATATTTGTTTCCATGACTCTACATTTTACATAGATCTGATGATTCTGTATTTTTGTGTTGGTATTTGTTTCATCTTAAATCCCAAGCACTGCAGCGGCTGCAGTGCTTGAGGTTTTAGAGTCCTTAGTTTGTAAAAAATGCAGCTGCCCTTTAGACCCAGACTTTAGTCAGGTACCCAATACTGGCGGTAATTTGTGGCCTAACTAAATACTACGTGCACCAGAAAATTTGAGGCCAAAGTTGTTTTCATAATTAGGTACGCTAAATCGCAGCGCAAACTTTGTGCATAAATATCATGTGCTCTAGGAGTGGATGGAGTTACAGATGGCCAACTGCTTTATTATATAAAAAATAGTTTTGAAATGATAGTTGATTACAGTGAACATTTTCATACATTTATAATAATGATAAATAGTTTATTTCAACAAATTATACGGTCATATTTGGCGAGATACAATGAATGAATTAAATTAAATTAAATTATTACTAACCTAACAGAATAAAATAAATAAAATTAGATACAATTGAATAAAATTGAATTTCATGTAAAGTTCGTATCGCATACATTAAAAAGTGTTCTATAAATTACTAAAAATTTTCTACAAAAAAAAAAAAGAATTATATGCACGGCCACTGTCAAGCATTACATATTTTATTTCTAAGTGAGAGCTCTACCTAGCTTTTGCCCGCGACTTCGTCCGCGCAGACTTAGATAAATAGTTTTTTTCCTGCTATCGATGTTAGGGCAGACGAAGTAGCCGGAAAACATAGTAATTTGTAGCCTACGTATGATTCTGTTGTGGATATGGCAGAGATTTAGAATGGAGTTAGCCTAACTCCATTCTAAATCTCTGCCATATGCATCAGCGAGAAAGAGTAACAAACAAACACACATCACTCACTCCTATACATTGGTATTTATAATATTAGTGGGATTTCCTTCTGTCTAACTAATATGCTGTACGGAGCAAAGTTTTACGTTCACGGTACGAGCTTATTACGTTAGGTTAGGAGACTAATGCAGACTGAAGCCATAATTTAACAGTCTACCAATTAAGCTAGCTAGGCAATCTCAGTGACCAGCCCCCTTAGCACGCTGGCCTTTTGACTACTCTCAACTGTCACCTTAGCCACTGTTAACTGTAAACTCAGTAGTGTTAAGTGGCTAAGGTGACAGTTGAGAGTAGGCAAAAGGTCAGCGTGCTAAGGGGGCTGGTTACGTATCTACACATGAATAATTACAATATTGCCCGATTACATTTGCATTTATATAGGTAAACACCACACTTCATAGTAAGCACGCAACATGAATTTTATTGTAGTAAATTTTCAGTTATGTGCCTGCGTTTCAAAAGCTCGTTTCAATCAATGTCTGGGGTATCATTGGTTGGCGCACAAAAAGCGGTAGATTTAAACGTTTTTTTACTTAATTTATCAAAATCCCCAGAAGCAGATGAATAAATCACGATCTTAATCTGATAAGCTGCGGTTTTCCAATCAATCACCCTAATTCGTATCGTCTGCGAGTCTTTGAAGTGTCTTATTTATGGTCGACATCATTTCTTAGTAGTAATCCGACCGAGAAGTTCCAGGTTTTCTCAAATGGACCATTTCATAAAACTGACAATAACAATTTACTATGACAACTCGAAGTACGTTGCGTACCTACCCATAAAGTCATTATACGTAAAGGCTACAAAAAAGGTTAGGTTGCCAACCGACTACTTAATGTTCATCGAATTGTCATAATAAACCACAGTACGGTGTTTTTTTAGCGAATGCATTTGTTTTTATATATTAGTTTTTTTAAGAACCACTTTACTAAAATAAAATTGAACCTGAACCTCTGTCTATCCAATTCCAATAAATATCTAACATTCATTAAAAAAAAAAACAAGTCGAAGGAAAAGGAAGCATCTGAACAAATAAGTCAGTTAACGGTTTTCTATCACAACAAACGTCAAACGTATTCCGCTAGCTATCGAGATTTTACTACAAAAATATATTTCACAATCCGGATGTGAGAAATAAAAACTTATCAATGTTTGGACGTCTACATGCTATAAAAGTGTCATCGCGTTAATGATTACATAACACTTTACGTTTTCTATTTATTGGGAATATTCTTCGATATGGGATTTAGTTCGGTGGGAATATTACACAAGTTTTTCTTTGTCATTGAATGCACTACCTACACTTTAATTTATAAGCTATCAGCAAAAATAAAATGAAGACCTATATTTTAATTTCAGCGACTGTAAGTGAAAATTATTAATAGTTTTCTTTACACTTTAAAATAAACAAACAGAAGTGCCTGGATCTCAGTATCCACTTTTTTATCACATCTATTCGAAAATACCTGGTTCGTTCCCCGCAGGTAGGGTAGGTAATCGTATGAGGTAGTGGCCACCCCTGGTGTCAGAGTTCCCCGCAAACAGGGACTAATACTTTTTGACCAAAAAGTTAGTAAAAACAATGACCAAAGAGATCAATCAGTAGGAAAATTTTATGGACAAGTACCTAACTGGCAGCATGAAAAAGAAAAGCGCGCGAGCCAAATTAAAAAAAAAAATGTGAAAAATTTAAATGTCAGAAATGCATTCTGCCTTTGGTCGTAATAAATAAAATTGTTTATTTGTTTACTGAAATTCGGATTTACATAGGTACCTAGTTTGATAAAAATAATGTGTTTCTTCCACAAGTAGTGAGAACGAAAGCATTTATTATATGAACCCCAGAAAACTTTTGGCGATAATTGATTGCATTGCAAGGTCTCGAATCCAAACCTTAGGTCCTAAAATAGTTAAGCTTCGCGTTGAGATTTTACAGCAGAGTTTTTAGCAAAAAACGCATCCAAAAAGAAGATATGATTTTTTTTCATTGGCGGCGCTAGTTGTTCGTCCTACTGGGCCTTAAAGATAACATGTAGGATGAACTTTTAAACACTCTCAAAGCTTGAAAACGCTAGTTTTAAAGTCCAACCTAGTTTATACATTGTGCTCAACTTATTCCGCTTGCAAAAATAATATTATTAGTCAGTTTCAAACGATGGAGCTGCTATAAAGCGTTAGCAACTGAATATAAAACAAGCAAGCAACACCACCCTTCTAGTTTTATTTACCTACTTCGTGCGCAACGAACGAAAATACACTCAGTTGCAAAAAAAAAGAATCGTCCCGCACTTGCATAGAAATTTTGTTATTTTTTTGCAGCGAGATCGTTTATCATCGTGTCACACTGTTGAGTGGAAAAAGTTCTCTGTCACCGTGGAATTAGACTTGTTATTTTAGTATCTGTAGATCTGCCTTGGCTTGTTTTCACAGACTAAGTAATCGACCGTTAAGTGTCCATCCGTAATCGTCTGAAACAAATTGAATTCAACAAGCGTTCAACGAGAGTTTTTTCTAATGTTTTTAGCATGGCCTACTTAATTTAACAGCAAAAATGTTGTTAGTCTTCTGAGAAATGCTGATGGACCTTTGTTGAAACGATGGTTCCCAGTTAAACCAGTCATTTCTACACCTAGGTTTGAAGCCTAGCTTTCAAGTAGGTCCTAAATACTGATTGATATCTTTTTTAAAAGTTAGATAGATAGATAGAGAACACTTGATTGTACACCAGAAATTAATTATTACATGAATGTTGTTACAGAAAAGTGTCATCAAATCATTAAATCGGGTGAAACCTTAAAAATCTGCTGCTCCGTACTCTATTTTGCCATTTCAAAGCTGTTACTGTTTTTTACGTTATTTATTGAGTAGAAGTACACACGACAGCACGTCGACCCTTACACGCTAGCACTCTTCTCTGTTACGTTACGGGCGACTTTACAACAAAAGTGTACCTACACTCTGCCGTGCTGTCGTGTGTACCTTTTTCCACCTTTTCGTTTGCAACTTTCTGAAGTAACAATAGTAGTCGCTAACGATAAAGGAGGATTTTCAAGTTGTAAATACTGAACTAATGAATATTCTTCTTTTATGAAACAAGCCGGACAAACAACAAATCAGCAAACTAAGATCTTCGACCCGCGAACTCAGTACCTGGCGTGCATAGGGTTGCCAAGTTGCACGGCATAAACTACATTAGAAATTCAAAATAATAGGCCATTCATGAGAGCCTGAAAATGTTCACTGTTTTAATTCGCGACAATGCAAATGGCGCACATTTCCGCTTTGGAACGCTGTGAGAATTATGCGCAATGACATAATTCATCCGGGTTTGTAGTTTCCGAGAAGATATTTTGATCTTTATTATTATCTTTTTATTTCTTCTTTGTAATGACTATACTAGGTACATCCGCATCGTATCGCAGACCACATAATATTAAAGTAGGTATAATGTTACATGTGACACATAATATTTTCTCCATCTCTACAATACATTTGTTTAGAAACTAAACTCCTCTTTATTTCTTCCGAGCTTGTTCAAGGCTCTCTATTAGTAAGTTATAGGGCGACATTTGATTAGGTACCATTTACACATGCATGTTTTGGGTTGTTTTATAGTTTATATTTTTTAAATATTATTTTGTCTTAATTCCACGAAGACTGCCTATCCATTACTAGTGAGGGCGTCTCTTCTTGCCATTGTTATGATGACAAATGACTGCCAAACGAATACTGCCACTGACAACGTATTAAATTAGACAAAGCACGTTGACCCACTTTACGTGTGTATTTGTTCCTTTTGGCCTGCTGACTTTAGCTTTTTTGTATGCAAATTGTCCCCGAAACTTACTAATTGAGACCAGAAACTTGGCACTCTTGACTCTCATTGCAATTAGACCTACTGACTAAAGGTTTGAATCTACGATCTATTCGATAGAACCTTCCAAAAACCATTTTCTTGTTTCAGAATATTTCATTTGTCCTAACCACTCAATCTATCGAAACACGATTGCGTTACAGAATTGAGACCTTGTAAAATGCACCAATTAACCAGAAATTAATAAACTACACGTCAAACGGTTATATTGACAGTTCATTCTTACGGTCGTTTTTGTACAAATTTACCGGTAATAATGCGCCCAACCATATACATCCATCTACATAAATGTAGATAATTTAAAGCCATATTTATGTTAGGCTAGGTGGCTCAGGACCGGAAAAATAATATTTTCATATGGATGCGTTTTTTGCTAAAAACGGGCCGTCAAATGAGAATAGAATAGAATATTCTTTATTGTACTAGAAAACATTTTAAGGACATTCAGTAGGCTTAACTATTTTTAGGACTAAGGCCATCGATTTAAATTTATATCGATGACTAAGGCCTAGATTCCAGATCCAAAACCTACGAATAAATCCCGCGCATGAACCAAATTTACTTGTGCGGGATTTATTTGAAGATTCTAGAAAGATAAGAATCACTAGGAAGATATGTTTTTTTTATTGGCGGCGCTAGTGTTCGGGTCCTCCTCTTAAACGAACCCCTTCAGTAGTTTTTCAGACCTTTTTGTAACACGCTGTATAGATAATGCTGAACGCGTAGTTAATGCCACAATTATTGCGCAGTTGGACACAGTCATTAACATTACAGTAGCCGCAGATGGAGTAGTAGCATTACAACATGTTGAAGCGGGAAAAGCTTGTCACTAATTAGGTCATGTCGTCCGGTAAATATTGTTACAAAATTAGAGTGAAGAAAAAGTTGGCAAAATCATGTGGCCTCTTTCATATGACTTAACTATTTATAACATTCATTCTGGCCACTTATTATTATTATTGAAAGGTTAGAAACATGTCGAATTGGGTTCTTTTTGGTTACTTGTATATTTAGGTATACACCTAGCTCTGCTTCTATTAACTACCTCCAACACGATTTTAAACCGTTCAAAACAATTTTAACGTATTTTTTTTTTATTTCTCTACCACGTAAAAAGAGAGTTATTTATCAAAGCTGCAACATTATTGAATTAGGACAATCCTGTTATAATAGTGTAAGTTATGTTGTATAAATAAAAATAACAATCAATTAACATTGTGGGAATATTACCTATTATAATGCCTGGAGCATCTAACGTAGGTTCCTAAATATTCTATGGTTGAACTAATGGCATGTTTGATTCCCATTAAGGTTTCCCAGCAGCGCTAACGTTTCACATCGGAAGTAATGATATTTTACGGCAGAATCTAACTCGCTTCGTTATAACGAACGACATAATCAGATGCAATTTGTACCGCCAAGGCTGGCGGCGGTTTTCGTGTAAATATTCGGAACGGGAAGGACATTCTTGGCGGTTTTTAGTGGGTATACGGTTTTTGAATGGCATATTTTATTGCAAATAAATACTTAGCACCCGGAACTGGGAGAGTATTTACACGCGAATGTTTAGAATAGTTTCTACAACCTATTCTCAACCTTTTTTCTGCTCTTTCTCTTCCGATCTGTCTGTGAAACTATCACCACGCGCTCCGCATAATTTTATTCCTAAAATCTATCGTTCAGTGGCTCATTGAAAGTGTTAAAAGTGCATCGTCTATCATTGCGGTTCATCCGAAGCAATAATCCAAGCGTAAATCTTTTTCAACGACAGCACGACACTTTTGATGTAAAGTCGCCCATTGGATAACGTAGATCGTAGAGTGCTAGCGCGTCAACGTGCTTTCTTGTGTACAATTGTACATGCAATGATTTTAGAAGCGAAAGGGGTGTTTAAAAGTGTTTCGAATGGGGAAGCTAGTGACTCTTAATTGTATGGATGCTGTTAAGTTTTATTAGCATTTACCTACCTAGTACTTCTATTACCATAAAATTATGCGAAATTATGTTGTGCTTGCGCTTTAAAGCTGCCAGACGAAACAAAAAGTCAGACCTCGAAGAGGTGGTACTAATTTTTTCGTCGATTTCTAACTGAACTTCTCAGCTGTTACGAAATGCTACAAATATAAATATCTTGATAGCTAATCTTGATTCGTACCTCACCTTAATAATAATGGACAAAAATCGTGCCAAAACCAATACCCCAATAGTTACTGTGCCATCAACATAGGCCGCTTGAGTCGTATTCCTCACTCAATCTGAGAGCCATACTGACAACTGACAACTGTCGTGTGACAATGCGATCTCGGCGAATAAGACGCGGAACAAGTCATCAAATCACCGACCTGAGAGATTCGGTTGTATTAATCCGGAGATGCGATGGCAACACTCTGGTTTAGATAAAAGTGCGCTGAAAACTAACTGAAAAGTTGCTGAAATGTATGGTAACTTGGCTTAGATAAAATGGTTATTAGTGAAGTGAAGTTAAAAGTTCTAAAAGTGCTTATTGAAAAAAAAAAAGTTTCATGCCAACCCGCATTGAGCACGCGTGGTGATTAAGCTCGAACTCTCCCTCTGAGAGAAGGCCTTTACCCAGCTAGTGGGACATGTACAATTGTACAGGCTACATCTTACTTACTTTTTCATGTCTGAAACCCCCAGTGAATACTGAAAAGTCTACAATGAATTCCGGGCAATTTTTTTATTCGCTGAAAAGCGGGAGTTGGTAGCTACAGCCTGACGGAGGAATTTTTGGAATGAAATAGATTTTTTTGGATTTATTTTTGAGGTTAGTTATTACGTCACTTGATAAATATTAAGATCCCGAAAACTAACTTGAATATGTTTGGACGCGCTGCTGTTTTTCATACCCGGCAACTTAATGGCTGCATCTGTTTTTCTGAGCAAGTTTTGTTATGTTTATCAGCTGCTGAATTCAGCGCTTGAACAGCTAGACCGTCCCAGCCCAGAGTGGCTCAGGGAGCACCGATGTCACGCGATGCGACATGTTTTAAAAATAGCGCGTAAATATAGCGGTCTCACGTGGAAGCGGAGCGTGCGCGCGTTTTAGCGGCGGTAAGAATGCGTACACCGCCAGTGATTGGATAGGACAGTAGTACGTGGTTAAAGAAAGTAGTAAAATAAGGAACAGTTTCTAATTTAAGGTGGGATGATAGCAACGTGGCGGGAAATTCAAAATTTTCACAGTTTTTTACATTTCGTAGCTAAACTGAGCTATTTTTGTTCAGCGATTTTTCGTTCGCGGAAACAACAAAGTATGCTTTTCATTATTGTAAACTACAGAACAGCAATAATTCAGCCGATTATGTGTTCTGGTCTACGAAGCAGTGGCACTGCCCAAAAAACTTGTCGTATTGTTTACAATAATGAAAAGAATACATTGTAATTTCCGCGAACGAAAAATCGCTGAACAAAAATAGCTCAGCTACAAAATGTAAAAAACAGTAAAAAATTTGAATTTTCCACCACGTTGCTATCGTGTGCCCTTAACTACAGGGTGCAATCCCATTCGGTAGCGGAACTTTATGTAGGCTGTCTGTCTACTGCTCACGTTGTGTCATTCATTATTTTGTTATTCTTCATCATCATCAGCCCATCTCTGCCCACTGTTGGGTATTGTTCTTAGGACCTTTTTATTGTGAAAATTTTGGAGACAACTGCTTACCCTATACTACAGGTTTTACCTTCTTAGCAAGCAGGGCACCCTTGCCTTAGCAACATTAAGGTCTTTTGTTTTAGTATTTATATTAAGATTGACTCTAGTATTCGTGTAAATTGTAAAATAAATTGTATCAAACATTCCGTTGAATCTAATATTCCTGTTGACTTAAAATTTATTGACATCTTTAAAAATTATTGACATTATTATTAATTATATTGTTTTGCATTATGTACTCATAATATTTGCATGCCTGAAATAGGTTGAATGTGCTGAGCTTTTAAATATCAACTATTTTAACATCTGAAACATCTACCACGTTCAAAGCAAATAAATATCTTGATCTAAAATTTTTTCATAAAATAAATTACTATTACTACCACTACAAACAAAGATATGCTAATTTTAAGCTAAACTGTTGGGGGAATTTTAAATTTCTTTAGTAATTATAACGGTGTTGTCGCTAGATAGAAAGATCAATAGGGTCGTGATATATCAACCTCCACCCCACTTCCTTGACATTATGTCTCTGACTTATGGCCTTTAAGGTGAAATACGTCTTTAAACTAGCGCCGCCAATGGAAAAAAAATCATATCTTTTTTTTGGATGCGTTTTTAGCAAAAAACGCTCCTGCGATTCCTCAACGCAAGGCTTAACTATTTTTAGGGGCTAAGGTTTGGATTCCAGATCCTAGAACTTAAGAATGCAATCGATTCTCGCCAAAAGTGGCCACTTTTGGCGAGAATCGATTGCATTCGTAGGAAATCCAATCCTGGAATCCAAATCTTAGGTCCTAAAAATAGTTAAGCCTCGCGTTGAGGAATCGCAGGAGCGTTTTTTGCTAAAAACGCATCCAAAAAAAAGATATGATTTTTTTTCCATTGGCGGCGCTAGTTGTGAGACGTATGGCGTCTTAAGAGCCAAATGCATTCCAAACTTTTATGGAGTCAATCTATCTTCCATCTGACGGTGCCGAGTCCCCACTGCAGGGGACATGCATCATTCATTATTGACGAGAAGATAATATAAGTAAGTAAGTAAGTAACTCTTTATCGCACAAACGAAAACATTTTACAAATAAACATTTAAAAATAACAGTGCAAATGGCGGTCTTATCGCTAAAAGCGATTTCTTCCAGACAACCTTAAGTACGATAAGTACGAGTGTGTATGGATAAACGAGTGATTTTTATTCGTATAACTAGTAGATAATGTGTCTGTTGAAGAGGTTTAACACCCCATTTTTCTTAATCGAAAACGAACTAATCGAAGAATTGCTGCAAAGTATTCGATTCCAAACCGTAAATATCTAAGGAAAAAAAAACTACTCTACTGGTAGACTCTACACAATTTTTATTTTCGGAGGCAAATGAACTATCCTGTCGCCGTCGGGTTGATATGACAGCCGTGGACTTTTTTGTCTACGCAGTGTAGCCAAAATCCGGGGCTACGGCTCACGTTATGCTTTCTTGTATTTCCATAAAAACTTAAGAAGTTCTAAGGATTTTAATAAGGTTTAAAAGTTCACTCGGGACAGGACTTGAACCCGCACCATCTTGCATACCGAGTCAAGTAACTGTCGATGCGAATTTCCCAACCTCGTTGATACTCGTCTTATGGACGATGGGGCGCCATCTAGTGTGATAGTTTGCACTTACACCACCCAATGGGTTCATCTTTGCAGACGGGTTAGTGCCTTCCCCCCGCACCGGAACTGTCAGCGCGCGCGCGGCGCCTAGTGACACGCAGTCTGAGACTGGCCACGGCGTCGCGAGGGCCGTCTCAGCTCCATGATTAAGGTCTCCGAATGAGAACCGAAACTAGTCGGCTACACCGACATAATACGAGTAAGTTTAACCGTTTACAAAATACAAGACGGGTTAGTGCTTTAGAAAATACAAAGAAGAAAGTCTCATGTCTTGTCATAACCCTTTTCGCAGCAGCGCCAAACAGCTGTTTTCGGAGCGCTAGAAGGAAAATTAGGTACTTTGGGTCTTGGCATAAGCCCCGGGTGAGTGACACCGGCCGATCAATATACCGGTGGGCGGGGCAGCTTCCGCGGCCTGCCAATAACCCCTAGAGTGATGAAAGAGTTGTTATCACTACTTTAAAGCCAGCGAGAGAAGTTCTCCGAGTCTAGAACAATCCGGCGTTTGTATGTATGTGCATATATGTTTGTATGTTTCTATGCGTAAAAATCTTATCGTTATGAATGCATTTTTTGCAAAAAAGGACTTTCAAATTCATAAACCTAAATATTTTAGGACCTAGGTCCCAGATCGCAGAACCCATGAACATTTCCTGCACAAGTAAAAAATGACCACTTTTGCCGGTAACAAGTTTTATTCACAGGTTATATTATAATCTACGTTATAGGTTATATTAAGTCCTAGAAAATAGGATCTACTTTCTAGATCATGCTGCTCTCACGAAGGTTGTTTGGGTTTTGAACGTCAAAACTGCAGATAAGTCCGCACCGCAAGAAAGGGTTGTCTGTCTTGTTGTGTAAATGCAGTGTTCCAAAGCAGTGAAATATTAAAAACCTACCTAAATAAATAGGGGTTAAAAGTTAACAGTTTAAAATTTTACGTCGTCTAAGCAGGTCAAGTAGGTATTTTCTTACCAAAATCTATTTTCGACCCATTACCGAGGAGGGTCCGCTTTTCTGCTCAATCCATTTTCTCTAGTGCTAGCAGATTCTTGGCAAATGCAATGGAAAAGTTCGCACCAGCCGAGCGGCAAACTTCCCGAATGCACTTCACTTTATTACATCGAAGAGCAAGTGATAAAGTTAGCGAAAATGGCCGGAAAACGGACCTATGTTATATGGAAAGGGTAGCGATAGTTCACTGCCTTATTTGTCGTATATTTTTCGGCATAACTTCGACTCCAACTTTGTTTTTGACTTTTGAATTTTTGTCTGCACTGCGGCAAGAAGGTGGTTTGATGGTGAGCACCTAGTAAGATCCATATTGCTGCAATTATACATATACAATTATAGCTAAGACAGCAGAATAAAATATAGGTTACATATTATCACGCTATTACACTTAGGAGCAAAGTAAAGCACATATCCTTTTTCTGTAGTCCACGAGAACGAAATCGCGGAAAGAAGCTAGTTCTAAATATTTATTCCGTGTATTTGATACTGGTCCACTCTTTGCTGTTACACAATAATGTCATTTATCTTCTTCCTGGCCTTATCTTTCCTTCAATGATGGGCAAGGTAGAAGGGTACTACATTACCTACTAGATAACAAGGGCCTACCACCTTACATTCAATGTTCATTCAAGATTATAATACTAAACGGCTACGCAATGGACATCGAATTGTCATGGTAAAATTGACATTGTCAGTTTTATGCAATAGGACGCAGGTAAAGCACGTAATCACAACACACGTCGCGTGATTATGTCACATGACACGGGCCCGAATCACGATCAATATCATTGCGCGATCGGTGTAGATTGTGGGGGTGTACGCGATATATGACCCCGCGATGCGGCTGACAGGAAATTATTGTGCTACCACACACAAATGATGTTATTGCTGGCAAGCAGAAGCGCTGGATGCCACAGAGTTAGGAGCCTGCTGGCAGAATGGTTACCTAACTCTCGAATGAGAAAATTCTGGTCAATAACTATACAATATGACTGACTGAGATATTATGCACGACCTAAACCGCTAGTCCCACAGACATAAAACTTTATGCAGAGTCTTTATCCAAAAAGAAAGGCATTTTCCTAATTCCATCCCTTAGGGTGGTATTCCAGAATGCTACTTAAACTCAGTTCAAACTACAACGCTACTTAAATTCTGTTTAAACTCAGTTCAAACTAGAACGCTCCTTGAACTCTGTTTAAACTCAGTATAGGGTAGAGGCGCCTAAAGTCAGCCACCCCCCAGTAGTCGGCCATTGCGGGTTTAAAGTTCAATAACTAGTTTAGTTTTTAACATATAGCTTTATCTGTATTTTTCTATGGTTCATTGATTAATTTACGATACCTGTAATATTTTGTTATATTTTTACTTATTTGTGTTTATTAAAAAAAACACGTTTTAATAACTTGCGACTCAGAATCACGGTCCGCCATCTTTTTTTGCTAGTTGAAGGGAGTCTCAAATCTTACAGATTTTCGCTGTGTTTTGTACTGTGGTATGCATGTTTTATTTTATTCTCATTCTTTAATAAATTGTTGACCTCTTGATAACTTAAATAAACCCTTATTTGTGATATCAATAAAAATAAACAGGGGGCCGACTATTGGGATCAGTAGTTTCATACAAATGCCAGTACTCGGCCCCCCGGCCGACTTATGGAATTTCTGTATATTTCACGTAAGCAGCCTACATTGACAGGTTGCACATATCTTTTTCTTCCGTATAGAGTTCACAAAGCATTGAGAATATTATTTTGGCAACAACCCAATACTCGGCCACCAAAAAAAAAGCCTATTAGGTGGCCGACTTTTGGACCTAATTTCGAAGAAATTTTGTCAACCCAGAAGTCGGCCACAAGCAATTCCTTTTTCATACCTTATATGGTGCGGCCGACCACTGGCTACCTCATGGCCGACTTTAGGTGATAGGCGGCCGAGTACTAGAGAAATGGGTATTTTTTTGTTTAATGCAAATTTTCTCCATCGCAGTATGAATTGGAAGAAAAATCGTTTTATTTACTGAAACCTAAGTAACCGGAGCTTCAATAAATATTGGTTACGTCCTTCTAGAACCTCCAACAACAGAAATAATGGACTTTGAAGTTGCACATTTCACTAAGTGGCCGACTACTGGTTCCTTTACTAAGTAGAGTTTAGTTGTGTCGACTGTCGATAAAACAGTGCATGTTTTGATTTGATTTGAATCTCTTCTTTTCAAAACATGCACTGTTTTATCGACAGTCTGAACTCTGTTTAAAATGAGTTTAAGTAGCGTTCTAGAATACGCCTAAGAGGGTGAAAGGAAATGCCATAGTTTGATTTTGAGTGTCGGAATTTTGAGTTTCGACATTTATAATGTACCCATCAAAGAAGAAAGTCACTCTCACTCACGCCTTTTAATGACGGGCGTTTTCCCCGTCTCCCTTCGGGCTTCATGTCTGCGAGTTATTTTGAACACCCATTAGCTGTTCTTACCTAGTTTATTTTACTAATTGGTGGCTAAAGCTCTGAAAATATCAGGCAACTGAAACTATTCATTCCTGCGTGCCACTAACAGTTACGATTTCTGTATTTGGTGTTGAATATTAATTATTATTATGGATGCAGCAGAATTCTGGCAATATGAAATGTTACAAGAAAGGCCTCCATTTGCTGACTCTAAAATGGACTCATTCATTTGGGTTTACCCGCCAAAATATCCGTGAAATAATAAATATCGGGTTTCAAACCGGCTGGTTTGGAACAATAAAAATAAACGTGATGACCTTATAATTAATAGACGAGAATGGAATATAAACGTCAATTCGATGGAATTGAAGTGTCGAACTTTTAGACTACTACGAAAAATATTCCGCAATTTTTTTCTCGCAAATCTGTGAACTATAAGAATGTATGACAGTCCGCGCATGCGGTAAAACACCGGTGCGAATTCTCATAAAATTTTCGTGCGAAAAAAACGTACGGAAAGTTATCCGAAAAGGAGGATTGCGATAGATGTTTCAGTTAGCCATTCAACCCCTGGTTTCGGGTGTTCACGCCGGGTCTGGCGGCGCCTAAACCGTCGGAAATAGGTCACCGGGGGCGGAGGCCTATCGATTGGGAGCACTTGTGCCGCGGCCCGAGAGCCGGCCACTTTTGACGGATTAGACCCAGGTGGTATCTCAGCAAGCAGCGGGCTTCTTCTATGATGTGTGTAAGATATCTCCATTATAAATTTCATCCAGATCCGTCTAGACGTTTCAGCGTGAAACAGTTACAAACCCCCGTCCGTATAAACAAGCAACCATTCCCACATACAAACTATCACGTTTATAATATCAGTGTGGTTTTGAATTCGTGGAATAATGTGAACAGTACCAAAAATGGTACGACACAGGCCACAGATAACAAAGCACTGTAAAAATTTCGTTACTAAGGGTTTGGGCTATACGCTACGCAGGGTCTACGGGCTACGAGGCGTAGCATGCTACGAAATGACCTCTACGAAATAATAGATTGACGTTTGTTCGTGGCCTAGCTATCTACTCCCTTTCTTTATTAGGCTTTGACCTCTACTTAATAAGATGAATCATTCAGCGTCCAGTGGCACCTTCACTCACACTAGATGGGTGAAGTGACCACTCCGACGCTGCTATTCGTGGTCATTGTTTTAGAAAGGAGCACGTATTACTCAGCATTTATTGACATTGTCTTAAGATAAGATAAGATAATGTTTATTTAGCTTTCTTGTTGTACATACATAAGGTGTTAGGTGTTACATTTAGGAATCAAACAAGAACCCTGCTAGGGCGTTGCTAATTTAGTTAAAAAAAAACTACAATAACTTCAGACTAATTTACTTATACTATTTTAAGTACTTATTTACTATATAGACTCTGCTTAGACAAAACAAAAACAATATAATAACTCTAGAAATTTATAGGAACTTGACAACATTTAGTTTTATTTTTTATTTTCTTAAGTACTTAAAGCGATTCATAAATAAAAAATGTATTGGATTAGTGGGCTAGGCCGACTAAGCTTGCAGAGTGAATAGGGCAGTAGCGGATTTCCCTAAAGGCCAATTAGGCCGGGGCCAGATATTAGGGGCGGCTAATAGTGGTCACCGACTGCTTTTATGTTATAAATAAACATTTGATAAATGTTGACAGAAAACTGTAAATTTCGGGCGCCTTGCGCGCGCGTTTGTCAATTGTACATCGTTATTACCAAATTTAAAAATTACAAGAAGGGGGCGGCTGGCACTACACGGCCTAGGGCTGCCAGGACTGTAAATCCGCCACTGGAATAGGGTGATATAGTTGGTGGGCAAGTCTTTCTTTTCATCTTTGCGTCGATTATGTATTTCATAAGTTTAACTGCCAATTACCCCTCGTATAAAGCAAAGCCAGTAATTTGGCTCGGGAGTTAATTTCCCGGTCGATCGCTCGTACATTTGCATCATTTGACGACGCGTGTCGCTCAGACGAACGTGTTTTCATAACACATCGCTGGCTGCGCGCAGTGCATGCATTATGCTTGTTAAATTACCGTACGGTCGGTCACAGTCTAGGATACCACATAGGTATAAGGGCGCCAATCGAACAAAAAGGGGTATCCTAGCGTGTGGCCAACTGTACGCGAATATTGGTTTATTTTCGCTTTGTGCGGATCTGCGGTCAGTGAAGTTCGAAGCCAATGAGCGGGACAATAAGCGCGAGCGAATTGGCGCTGATTTTTTGTGACATGACCTGATTTCGAAATAATTTGACATACCTAATTCGGAACCCGAAGTTTTTTGTTCGAAAGTCCGTTATTGGCTTAATCTTATCTTTAGACAATATTGAGAAACTAATTTCAATATTTTTTATTTTGGTTCAGTAGTTTGGATTTTACAACGTTTCAAAGATACGGTTTTATGACGTCACGCGACGGTCTGCATACTGTTGGCGGTCATAGGAACAAAACATTTTAGCGCATAAAAACAAAACTATTGAACCAAAATAAAAAATATTTAAATTAGTTTCTCAATATTGTCTAAAGATAAGATTAAGCCAATAACGGACTTTCGACCAAAAAACTTTGGGTTCCGAATTACATAGAAACTGGGCTGGCTGGAAGAAATTTCTATAGAAATAAGTCCACCCTTGTACATAATGTCTCACATCTCTGTTATTTAAGTATATCTTTTTAGTTTTTGTGCGATAAAGTGTAACAAACAAAAAAAAACTCGATCGACAGATTCTTAACCCTAAACGTTTGCAATTTTCCTATCTGCTGGCCTATTACCCAAAAATATAGACTCCGTTGTCAACTATTAAAAAAGAAAGTAAGATGTAGCCTGTACTATTCTACATGTCCCACAAGCTGGGAAAAGGCCTTCTCGCAGAAGGAGAGTTCGAGCTTAATCACCACGCGTGCTCAATGCGGATTGGCGATTTTCACGTTTGAGGGTATAATGCCCCATGCGATGTTTTTTATTGTTGGTGGAATGCAAGAATCAGAATCATCTTCTGAAGGTTAATAAAGGGAAACTCAGTGGATTTCTAGCGGATATGCTAGCTGGGCCCTTAGCCTGTAACGCAATGGCGGGTCAATGGCGTCCCGGCAGAAGGACAAAACCGGGCTCTCCTCGTTTTTCTCCTACAACCAGAGAACTAATCCTCTAGAGTTAGAATCGAAATATTCTTTGCTGTACTACAAAAACATTAAAAGGACAGACAGCGTTAGCAAATCGTAATTGAAGTCGTCACCTGACAGCCCATTTTGGCACCATTGTGTTACAGGCTAAGGGCCCTGGTCATGTCACGCGGGCCTGTCACAATAAAATATGAAAACAAATAGCTCTGATTTGATTTGATAAAATCTAGCAATATAGGTAATCGTAATAAAGTTCTCCAAGAAAACTGCGTCATCTACTCCTTAATTTTGTAGTACACTTACCTACGTAGACTAGCGTACATACATCGTGTGCCTACGTATTTCGCTTTTCTAATAGGCAAATAGAAGACAACAGAAGACCAATTTTGGCACTGGTCTGAAGACGTCTGAAGCCATAATTGCAGCTCGATAATGTTGATAAATCGACGTTCACTGAATTAATAAAACAGGTTTACTTGATAGGGAAGAACATTTGAGAGTTTGAGTTTATCTTTACTAAAATAAGAACTCGACCGGTTGTTGATTATAAATGAAAAACTTGGAAGTTTCGACACAACACACCACACACACTAACAAGGGACATCAGACTTTCCAATTCATTAAATTAAGCAGTTTTAATAGATTTCCGCCTGGGTGGACTTTCTGTCCCTTCCCGCGGGTGCACCAGTTCTATCCCTGGCACACTGCCACGTCAGCTGTCCCCAACTGTCCCCACAGGCGCATATTAACCGAATTATTTATAAACAGTTTGTTTTCAATTAAACCGCTGGAAGCGTGCATCTTACGCGCGCCTCCCACATTTGTTGGGGTAATCATTCTGAATACGCCTGCGATCAACCTTGGGCGCGACACCTGTCGAGCTGTGTTTAGACCTTGCGAGCTAACGATCTAAATTACCAACTTCCTTATTACTTTCTTCCAAGATATATATAAAGTTTTAGCAATGGCAGAAGAAACGCTCATTCATTTGCTCGCTTTGTGTAAATGCACCATCATACATCATATTTTGTGAAGGTCAGAATAGTGTTATTTATTATTAAAACACCCTGAACCGTAGGTACATTTTTCTCCGCAAAATATTACCCAAGTATTTTAGTTATATATTTTCTAAACTCTCCTGAATGTCTGACCCAGATCTGAAGAGGAACTTCCATTTTAAATGTACGCCGCGCCGTCTTATGTTACTCTGTGATACATTTTTAAACGTGTTCAGTTACTTGGAAATTCTTTGCATACCTAGTGTAAAAGAGAGAATGGCGCTCCACAGGTCTTTGTGATTCAAATAACGTTCATCGTACTGAGATCGATATAAGAACTTTGCACTTTTTGCCGCCACAGTGGTATATCAGATAATTACACAGAGAATTTGGATATACTTACGCCACAACTAGAGCATTCGATCCCTGGATCCCGGATCCCGGGATCCCGGGATCCCTGCCCTTTTTCAGTCCCGAAATTTTCGGGGTTGAAATCGTCAAATCCCGGGATTTTCGGGATTAGTAAGTAGGGATGAAATTATTTAAAATAACAACGAAACGCAGTCGCTTCTCTTGATAATGTCGTAAAGATTTTTTATAACATTAAATGAAGAAACAAAACGCAATCGTTTGGCTGAAACGGAGCGTGAACAAATAAAAAAAAAAAAATCTGTCAGCCATCTTACTTTATCAGCTGATTCAATAAACAAGTGCTCAAGTTTATGTGAGATTAATTATTTTATAAACCTTGATCTCCATCGTCTGTTTTCTTTAATACAGTTGATTTATTTAGTTTAAGGAAGTGTTTTTAGTTTGTCTAAGACATTTATTTAGTAGTTCATTGAATTACTAATCAATAAAAACTGAATTCCTATAGAGAAAAATATTTTTTCTAGCTTTTAAAAATCATTCTCAATCCCGGGATAATCCCGGGATCCCGGGATTCTGTTTAAAAAATCCCGAAATCCCGGGATTGGCGAAAGGGTCCGGGATCGAATGCTCTAGCCACAACACATTACTTACGTATATCCAAATTCGTCATTATTTTATTATGCGTGCGAATTATAATAAACACGCGCGCAGTGCACTCGAAATTTTATCAATTTGCACGTAAACAAAATAGCAATGACGGTATTATGTTCAATAGATATACGCGCGCGCAGCGCGCCCGAAAATTCATCGATTTCAGTCTCACTTTGCCATATAAGTTTTGCGTTTTGTCAATCAGCGCGGCAGCATTTAATTTTGCTATGCCACGATCGATAGTATTAATTTAAAACAAAACGGGAATGTTGCGACCCGATATAATAATATTATTTTAATGGCCCGTTATCAGATCGCGACCCACCAAATAGGAAACGCTGATCTATACCACCTATACCTATAAAGGATGGTCTGAAATAATTATTATAAAAACATAAAAGCACTTTACACACATGCAAATTAGGATGCCTGCCTGCCTACCTACACATAGTCCTCCAGCCTACAATCAAGATAATAAATTAGCATGAATGATTCAAGAGGTGATGAATTGAATTAATGAATGGCGCACATATGACCTCATCCAATATCCTGTCTGACTGCACACCTATTATCCTTCTAACATAAAAAATATTGCCTAGGCGCCTAAGCCGGCTGTATGAGTCTACCTGTCTGCTTGTCCTTTCGCGAGTATGTAGTTGTAGTTGTAATGTAATTGATCTATTTTCCCAAATGTTTTCGTAGTTCAGCTGCCCTTTCTAAATTTTATTTGCTATTTCAAAAATCTTTTTTTTTCTGACAAGTACAATACATTATTGATGTTCCCAAGGTAGTTAGACTCCAATATACAGTGTAATAATATAAGTAAATAACAGCTGACACTAACCCCTTTTTCGGCGCAAAAAACGCATCGTTTTAATTTCTTTCAGGCTATTTTTTTTATTATAAAAAAAAAACTATTTGCAATCCTCCGTATTGGTCATCTACTGATATGAACCAAGTTTCAGCAAAATCCAGCCTGCAGTTTAGAAATTAAACTGGAACTACGTTTGTATGAGAAAATGGTGCTCTAACGCCCTCTTAAAGCTTCTGATTAATCGTTTCCCAAAGTGCACTCAGATGAAAACGACAAATCAGAAGATTCAAGTTGACTTTGACGACGCGCTCTTTGACTATGAAAACGCGGCTTCAGTGTGATCTATCTCTATCAACTATCAACGCTACTGGGTGCCTAAAAGCTAAAAATGCACCGCCATTGTCAACTGTCAAAACATGTTTATAGCTACAGCCATCTTTTGACAGTAGTTGACAACGGATGGATCCACTCAGTAGATTTTTACCATGTTATAGGTTTGACCGCTATGTGTGTCTGTCTGTGTGTGTCTGTCTGAGGCACCGTAGTAGCTCTTAAACAGGTGAACCGATTTTGATGCGGTTTTTGTTAATGTGAAAGTTTTCTAAAACGTTTCAGCCGTGACATATGCCTATTTGAAGGTAAATGTCGGGAAAATTTTAAATTTAGTAGTTATTACCAAATACCGGAGAAAATAGGTAAGGATATTGTTGGTAGCTTCTAGGTACTGGACGGTTGAACACTAGTTATGTAAAAAAAGTGCAAGCTAAAATAATTCTGCTAGCTAATCGTTTTTGGCTCTGAAAACATCACTTGGTCTAAGACTGCTAAATTGTGTTTCACGCAATATGAATATGACTGCTATACATTGTATACGTATAGCAGTCTCTGCATTGATGTTATCTATGGAAAGTAGATGGCTCAAGCACAAAAGATGGATCAACTGAGCGCTGAAGCCTTTGCCAGAAACAGCGGCGGATTAAGAGGCTACGATTTCCATGCAAATACATTTTTCCATTCATGGTACATATTTTAAATTCGCTTAGATACGGTCACGTTTTGTATGACGGCGACACGATCTAAGCGAATAGACTTTAGTTGCATCATAATTGAACGAGCGAGCGAAGCGAGCGAAGTTCTCCGAGTCTACTGGAACAATCCGGCGTTTGTATGTATGTATGTATGTATGTATGTATGTTTGTATGTTTGTATGTTTGTATGTTTGTATGTTTGTATGTATGAATGTTCGTTCGACGATAACTTGAGTAAATTTGGTCGGATCGTTATGAAATTTGGTAGGCGGGTAAATGAGACAAAGAGAATTTTTAAGTTCGAACATGAGCCAAATCGGTCGAGGGGTTGCTGAGATATGGGGTCGCGAGTTCAAAGTTCGGGGCGAACCACTAGTATCTGTGTGTCTGCATTTAGATTTTTCTGCCGTAGGTAATTAAGATTTTTATTTACGGGAAATGTGGATAACTGGATACAAGTATTTTTTCACTTATCTTTGCATACATTATATTTTCTCCAAATCCCATACGCCAAAGCAAAATAATCTAGTCACCAAGCTGTTCTCCATTTGACAAGTTTCATTATTTTCACTTGATTCTTCAAGGTTTGCCAGGAAACTATGATGAAATGTGCCTTTTCATTTTCATGTGCAGTAATAATCGTTTTTAAATCGATGGCTGTAAGGCTCAGAATAGAATTGCATACTTTTTATCTTCGACGCAGGTGTAGTTTGGCAGTGAACGTACGTTCGCTGGATGTAGATATGGATATATAGGTTGTACATAAAAGCGCTCACTGCGCCACTGGAAACCTAGGCCGCTAGGCCCCGTGTTTTGGCACCTACCTACATAATTTATAATCCCCTTAACCCAGCTGGCAGTGCCACTAAAATGGCACTACCGAAATTGCATCTTCATTTCGAGTTACGACCCCTTATGTCAGCCGCAGATACAGCTACAACGGTTGTTGTAGCTTTCAGGGCCCTTAGCCTGTAACGCAATGGCGGGTCAATGGCATCCCGGCAGAAGGACAAAACCGGGCTCTCCTCGTTTTTACCCGACTACGCGAAGCAAAAAGGAGGGTTATGATTTTAGCAGCGTATGTATGTATGTATGTATGTATGTATGTATGTATGTATGTATGTATGTATGTATGTATGTATGTATGTATGTATGTGGGTATGTATGTTTGTGTGTTCATCTGTTCCCTCGCAGAGCCTAAACTACTCGGCCGATTTCAACAAATGAGGTGTCGTTGGATTCGTCTTATGCCCGTTTTCACTAACCACCCCTAATTTTAAAAGACCTTTTAACGAAAATTATCTGCGCCTCTGCAAGTCTAGGGGTCATGGATGAAGGACCATACGAATTCCACTCACAAGCGTTATGAGTTGAGTGTGTATGATCCTTCATCTATGCCCCATAGACTTGCAGAGGTGCAAATAACTTTCGTTAAAAAAACTAAGGCCTTTGCATCTACGTAATGAGATGATTTATACAGCGTCCAGTGGCACCTTCACTCACACTAGATAGGTGAAGAGACCACTCGGCGCTGCAGTGCCTGGGACATTGTTTTAGATGGAGTAGGCTTGCCCAGCACCTATACCATCCTGACAGCTTAGTCGACCAAGCCCACAGGAAAGACAGGTCAATACGTGTGGAGCCAACTGAGCCGCGGGTTTCCTCACGATTAAAAGAATTTCGTTAAAAGGCCTTTTAAAATTAGGGGTCGTTGGTGAAAACGGGCATTAATCACCCAGGTAACATAGGATAGTTTAATTTTGAAAAGAACCAAGATGGCGGCTGTGCTGCGCCCTAAAGTGGTGGACCTAAAAATAAAAATTATCGGATACCATCGTCATGGGTATCAAATGAAAGGGCTTTAAAAGACCTTTTCAAAAATGTATAACACATGTAGCGTCAACATAACAAATAGAACAAAAAATTCCAAAATGTGTTTTTTTTTGCCCTTCTTGGTTCTATTCTGGGTGATCGTCCAAAATGACTTACTAAAAAGCTCAAAAAAAATAGAAGTTAAAAACTAAAACCCGACTACTAAAAGGCTTAAAACAAGACCTGTTTATCCTTAAAATAGACTCATAGATAATTAATCGTAGTCGGAGGACACCACATTCGCATTTGATAAACCGATGGCCTCCGACTACGATTAATTATCTATGAGTCTATTTTAAGGATAAACAGGTCTTGTTTTAAGCCTTTTAGTAGTCGGGTTTTAGTTTTTAACTTCTTTCTCCTACAACCAGAGAACTAATCCTCTAGAATTAGAATCAAAATATTCTTTGCTGTACTACAAAAACATTAAACGGACAGACAGCGTTAGCAAATCGTAATTGAAGTCGTCACCTGACAGCCCATTTTGGCACCATTGTGTTACAGGCTAAGGGCTCAGTTCCTTCGAGTTGTAGCCATCTTTATACATAGAATAACATTTGACAGCATTCTGTGGCGCGTCACAGATCAAAAGTGTAAAATACTTAACTTAAATTTATGTTCAGCTAACTTAGCAGAGCGCCATATCTGTGGGTTTATAGTCCGATATAAAATAGTGGGATAGAGATAAACTTGTACTTACAATACTATTGTGGGAAGAAAGGTATCCAATAGATTGGTATAATCGACGCGGGATGAGAAGGGGATGCGACCTTTTAGAACTGAGACGCACGCGGTAAGCAAACTCGCGTCGAAGCAACCTTGTCAAAGTAAAATAAAGTACATTTTCGATTGACTTCGACAAGATTCCATCCCATTCTCATCGCGCGCGGACGTGGAAGTTCCGGTGGATCTGTGTTTTTTAACCGACTTGAACAAAGGATGAATTCGGCTAGTACCAATGTTTTTTTTTAAATTTAACTCAGAACTTTTTTGTAGGTGAACCGATTTTGATGATTCTTTTTTTTTCAAATGGTATACTCAGTCCGCTCGCTGGGTATACTATACATCCCATGCAGTCCCTTAAAAAATGTGAAGATCTGATGAAGAACTTGGAAATGGAGATTGGAACTCCTCAACGGTCAGCAGCAAATCACTCGAAATCAGTGCAAAGTCGATTAAAATAGTTATTTGTTATGCAAGAATGCAAAATTATTGTTTGCGGCGAGTGCTTGTATTGAAAACCGAGCTAGCGAAGGTTTCTAAAATTGAGCCACGAGCGTAGCGAGTGGTTCAAAAAAAGAAACCTGAGCGTAGCGAGGTATTCAGAAGCACGAGACGCAAATAATATTGCATTCGTGCGAAACACAAAACTTTTCATCTCACAGAAGCGAGGAAATGACTTTGTTAGCCAAGCGGGACAAACTCTATAGACAACTACTTACAGGCAAAACAGGTGAGTCAAATAAGTTCCTTTTATAAGCATATTTTACTGTAGTTACGGCTGCCGCACTAAAGTTTTGAGCTTCGTTGGTATTAAAACCATTCGTTTTATTAATAATTTCCTGAAGTTTATTTATCCAGACACAAAAATAATGTAAATAAAAGAATGTTTTTTTTTTCCGGGTGCATTCTGAACTTATACCATATAAATTAAAAATTTGTAGGAGATAAAAAATGAAATTAGTAATATCGTTTGAAAAAATTTATTTAACAAACCAAAACATAATTATCTATTTGATAAAACAGAAGCGCAGCATTTTTTTTTATTTACTGGTATTTAAAAATAAATATGTGTACAAAATACTGAAAAGACTATAAGAAGAAACCGCGTTTCTGAATGTTCTATTCCGTGACTTTACCTTTTTAAAAGATGCTTATGCACCATTTACATTCACAGTTTTGTATAGAGAATGGGCACGAACAATCGCTTTCGCTGAAATACGCGTTTAAACGAACTATGAATGAGGTTTTATTTTCCATCGGGATCTGGCATCTACTTAAACGGCCAGTGTTTTTATCTTTTTCAAAACCATAGGGCGCGGGAAAAACTGTGCCGGCGTCGCGTTCAAATTTCGAAGCGCACAAAAGTTCAGATAGTTTAAATCCGGCCTTTACACGATCGTAAGTTACTAGTAACAGCAAACTTTCCGAGCGTGGGAGATGAAATAGTTATTTGTTATGCAAGAATGCAAAATTATTGTTTGCGGCGAGTGCTTGTATTGAAAACCGAGCTAGCGAAGGTTTCTAAAATTGAGCCACGAGCGTAGCGAGTGGTTCAAAAAAAGAAACCTGAGCGTAGCGAGGTATTCAGAAGCTCGAGACGCAAATAATATTGCATTCGTGCGAAACACAAAACTTTTCATCTCACAGAAGCGAGGAAATGACTTTGTTAGCCAAGCGGGAAAAACTGTATAGACAACTACTTACAGGCGAAACAGGTGAGTCAAATAAGTTCCTTTTAAAAGCATATTTTACTGTAGTTACGGCTGCCGCACTAAAATTTTGAGCTTCGTTGGTATTAAAACCATTCGTTTTATTAATAATTTCCTGAAGTTTACTTATCCAGACATAAAAATAATGTAAATAAAAGAATGTTTTTTTTTCCGGGTGCATTCTGAACTTTTACCATATAAATAAAAAAATTATAGGAGATAAAAAATTAAATTAGTAATATCGTTTGAAAAAATGTATTTAACAAACCAAAACATAATTATTTATTTGATAAAACAGAAGCGAAGCATTTTTATTTATTTACTGGTATTAATAATAAATATAGTGTACAAAATATTGAAAAAACCTGAAAGAAGAAACCGCGTTTCTGAATGTTCTATTCCGTGACTTTACCTTTTTAAAAGATCCTTATGCCCCATTTACATTCACAGTTTTGTATAGAGAATGGGCACGAAGAATCACTTTCGCTGAAGTACGCGTGTAAACGAACTATGAATAAGGATCTTTTTTCCGTCGGGATCTGGCATCTACTTAAACGGCCAGTGTTTTTTTCTTTTTCAACACCATAGGGCGCGGGAAAGACTTTCCCGGCACCGCGTTCAAATTTCGAAGCGCACTAAAATGCAGATAGTTTAAATCCGGCCTTTACACGATCGTAAGTTACTAGTAACACCGAACTTTCCGAGCGTGGGAGATGAAAAAAAAATTGTTTTGTGTTTGTATTTTGTTACTTGATATCTCTGATATTTTAACTGAAACTTTCGTAAGCACTACTCATTTTGCATTTATATGACGGTGAGCTGAAATTGTGCAGAGATTTTAAATATAAAAAATATTTTATAGGGATATTTTGAGCGCAGCGACTTCAGTCTGAGACGTATCGTTGCTTCGTATATGGGAAAATAAACTAAATACGTGACTGAAGAAATTTTAATATTATCCACTGGATTTTCTTCATCTAAAGCCGGGTTTTCACGATACTAGTGTGCTTGGACCGAGTCAAATGTTTTTATCCAGCTATCTACAAACTCCAACTTGCTCTATTCACTACGTTAAGCAAGTTACTCGTAGTGTTAGTAGCACGATAAAACTTTTGTCGCAGTGTGGTGCTGCCGGGGCAGGTAAAAAAAAATCTTACTTGAAATGTAAGTCAAGAATGATGGCTGCAAATAAGACTGAATGGAAATCTCGTACCTATGCCAGCCAGCTGAGCCTTAACTCAAATACACGCAGCCCTAGATCCCACCCTAGACCTAGATAATAGACCGTCACACAATAGGCTATGTACTAATGTGTGTGAAATTCTGAAGAAGAAAAGGGAGTAGGCTTTCCCTTATTCTGACATATTTTCTCTATACTCAGGGCTGGCTGGAAGTTATTTTAGACATAAGTCCCGGTTTCCGAATTGAGAAATTCACTAAGCAAATGGGTAAGTATCGTTCTGTCACGCTCTGCTGAGACAGGACGATACTTACCCATTTGCTTAGTGAATTTCTCAACTCAGAAACCGGGCCTAACTAAGTCCTCCTTTGTACTAAGTATCCACGAACACATCTTTTTAATCAACAATATTTTTGATACATAAGCTTATTGCAATAAAACTACACATCTCAATCCTAGTCTTAGGTCTTAGGACCTAGAATCTAGATCCTACACCCGAAGAACTATGAGTAAAACTTGCACCAGTCAAAAACAATAATTTATTCGTCTACTACGGCAACTTTGAACGCTAGGTAGGTACGCCTTTTTGTAATCTGTGGGTACGCCCGGACCGTAAGTTTCGTCCCAGTATTAGCTAAGTCTCTGCCCGTCTACCCTTGACGCATTTTTTTCAATATGGCGGAGTGTATAAAATTCAATATTTCTCGAATTGAGACCCATTTTATGTTGATAGTGTACAAAATAGTATTACCTTTAAATAAAAATTACGAAGTATATAAAATCAAAGGATGAAGATGCGATGTAAAAGAGAAATAATGTCAATATGAACGCAATGGCGTCAAAAGTAACCCCCCTGGCCGGGACAATGCAGCGTCCCGGAAACGATTATGGGGGAGCCCTTTCGTTCGGCTCTTTGTGGTAACTTTCCCGACCGACTCGTAATATTATACGCAATAAATTATTGCTAAGAGCTTCTTTGTTTCAGACCCTTGCATAATTTTTTGAAGATCTAAAAGAACAACCTCCAGTTTCGCAAACCTGGTGATTTCTTTACTAGACTTCCCTTAGTTTAATTATTATTATTGAGGGAATTCATAAACAAACGTTTGCTACAAAGAAAAAAATTGAATAAAAAAAAACACTAAGCATTCCCTAGTAAAGAAGCAGGTACCTATTGGTGAAAATTAAAGTAAGTTAATTTATAGGTAAGTATCCTTCTATCACGTTCATTTTTGTAAATAGTTAGTAAATTTCTCAATCCAGAAATCGGAGGTATGTAACGTAATTTCCCAATATGACCATTGAGTTGAGTAAAGGCTTTAAGTTCTGTTTTTTTTTTTCATTCATAAAAAGTTATTATATTCATCGTTATCAGAGGCTTGCTTGTTTTATCACATCATCAGGACAAAGGACTTTGTTTGAAACGTCGATGATAACCGTCGTAAACTTGTTGATCGAGAAAATGTAAACACTTGAGAATGGAAACTTTCCAGATTTACTATTCTGTCGCCGTAGCACGAATTAGACCATAAAACTGGAATTTGGCAGTAAACAAGCCCTAAAACCATTCAAGATGACACTTCTTAGTTGCTTACTAGTCTTAGAAATAGTATGAAACCAATGGCCACCCAGGCAGTCATTGGTCTCGCCACTGCACGCAACATAAAACTTTACAGTAAATTACGGAATCTTCTAACCGTAGAACGCTAGAGTCGTCCAAATCCAAATGGGCGGGAATGGTTCAGGAAATGGCCATTCTCTACACGCCCACTAGTTTGACAACACGATAGTTTGTTTTTTATTTCGATGCTAATTTTTTTTTCGATGATAACGCATTCACATAATGAAACATGCACAATAGGGATTTGCACAAAGTGTCTTTGACAGAGATACGCGATTTATCGTGCAACTAAATCTGTGGTTTATATGGAAACCACAGATTAATAGACCGATTTTGACAGTAAAGTTATTCATGCTATTTTTGATGCTTGGAAAAATCCCCATTGCACAAGTGCTAATGCGTCGAACTGCACCGTGTCGAAAAGTTTTTTTTTTTTAAAATTGGGTGGCGTTTTTATTTATTTCTAGCTAAAGCCCTATTTTGACTTTACCAACGCCGAACTATTATTGATCGAAGCTTACAAAACATTCTATAAGTACTTTCTGTGCTTCCTTCTTTATTCAGATACCTACTTAGGTACATGATTACTATGATTAGTCCTCACTGCATTATGTATGATGCAGCATACTATTATGGAACCAGCTTATCTTCGTACTTAGATCATTCCTAAACATTGCGTTGCGTTTTGCTGGTGCAAGTAGGTACCTAATAGTTTGGAGGACGGTACCGAAATGTTGCATTCCAAAGTATACGCGATTAGTTTCATAACATAGTGTTCTGGCTCCGTATTCAATGGAAAGACTGTGCTACAATGGGTACCTACCTATGTCACATAACAATTCCGTTTTTGTCCGAGTGTTTTGTCCGGGCCGCGCGTGGGTAGTGAATCTCGCGGAATCGTCCGGGGCATCGTTTCCGTGGCCATTTTGGGCAATTAAGAACAACGTTTTGTGGTTTTTATGTGCGGGAAATATGAAGTCCGAATGGAGGGTTGAATTGTACATTGTAGAGCCCGGTAGCGCTGATTCTACTTGGTTTTGTATGCTCTTTTCCAAAAGCGTGGCTTTGTTGTCATCGCCCGTATTGATTCTGTCTTTCCTGTGGGTTGGGCCGACTTACTTAGGTAAACTAAGCTTGTAAGCCTACTCCATCGAAGCAATGTCCCAGGCACTGCAAGTCTGCAACGTCCGAATGGTTACTTCACCCACATAGTGTCATCTCTAGGTTATTAGGGTTTTTTCAAACGTATACCTATGGTTGTAGTAGTTCCTAACTGGTTTGTAGGTATAGACCACCTAGTAGAGGTTAGACAGCACCTACTCAAGCTTACACTCTATTTCAGCGGTTTAGATGTATTGCTAATGCAAATTCACGAATTCTCGACGGCGCAGAAATGCATCGGCATTTGGTTTTTTAAATTTTATGCTGGAGAATTTTAGTCACATTTTAATGACGAAGAAAAACGAATGGTTTTAATAGCAACGAAGCTGAAAACTTTAGTGGGGCAGCCGTAACTATACAATTAAATATCCTTTTAAAAGGAACTCATCTGACTCACCTGTTTTGCCTGAAGTGATTTGCGTTTCGTGCTTCTGAATACAAGCACTCGCTAACAATAATTTTGCATTCTTGCATAACAAAATAACTATTTCCGATGCATCGTGGCACCAGAGCTGATTGTTGTCTTACATTGAATTATTATCTTATGCCAAGACAAGGCTACGCTCTTCTATTATAGGGGTGGGAGGAGGAATATATTTACCCGCACAAGGATAAAGAGGGGTGACTTATTTACGTATGCTGAGGACAGCCTCACTATAATGTCTCAAGGACCCGGACGCGTCATGATCGTAAACCTTTGAGATATTCTGTCAAATACTATCTACTCGACAAAAACTTGTTTTTAACCTACTTCAAAAAAGGAGGAGGTAGGTACTCAATTCGATACGTTTGTTAAAGTCTGTTCGCTATCATAGTGTCGCTTTGATATTTGCCGCCTTGGCGCGCGGCTGCTTTTCACAAAAGAAATTAAAGGAAGCCGACGCGGCGCAAACACGCCAGTGAATTTGGCTCGCCGCTCGTCAAAGAAGCGTCGTATTGAGAGGTTGTGCTTGTGACTTTTGACTTATTTTGTATTTAGTGTCGATCGCTGCGTGTAGATAAAATGTTTTTTCGTTCGTTAGGACAGCGAGGTCAAATTCTAGATAATGTCCATCAGCATTGTGTTGAAATGTATATGTCTGCGCCCATCACAGATACTTCAAAAATAGTTGGTATCCCAAGAACCAAGATTTCCGTCGTGTGTACCGACACTATCTAAGCGAACGGACTTTATTTGAGATCTTTTTTCTAGGTGTAGCGATAATGATTTTTTTTAAAGGGTGTACTTCCTTTGTGGTCTCATAAAACAATGGTGAAGATTTGATGAAAAACTTCTGAGATGGAGAACGGAACTTTTCAACGGATAGCAGCAGATCACGCGGAATCAGTGGAATAGCAGTGAAGTCGTTTATTTTTTAATTTTATTAATTTGTATTATTATGTCTACAATCATGTTTGACTAAATTTTAATACAATTACATACTCTACCTTCAGCAAGGGTAGACAAGTGCTGTTTCGATACGATATTTAAATATGCATATCTATCAATGTGGGCTAAGCCACTCCACGGCCACAAAGCTAGGACCTAAGCATTAAAATATTTCCCAAAAAACCTATAGGCGAAACATTCGCAAACACGCAAAGCCTTTGTTGCTTTGTCCATTGATTGTGCCCCGGAATGTTTAATCGCCGCTATGAATGGACGACCCCCGACCGCAATCATTTACCCGGGACCTGAGAGTTAGCCCAACATTTTGTTGCTTTATAGGCCCGTTCAAATGCTTTTAGGCTGGAGCTTTTTCGCCGCTTACAGGTCGGTACCGACCGAAAATTGTTAAACAATATAAGATCTGCTTGGCGGGAAATTTCCCTTTATAGGCGAGGAGCACGATCACCCGCTCCTCCGATAATATTATTATGATTATATTTATTTATTTATTTTTGGAAGGCTAACAGCTTTAGAAACACATTATAGATACGAAGTTTAGAAACAGAGAGCCAATTAGAAGCCTTCACAATTAGAATTAGAAGCAATTTATCCAATACACTTAATATGTATACCCATCATCAGCCTCTGCCTCTGCCCACATAGGCCTTTTCCCCTTCGCGCTAAAAAGTTTAGCCTGCTAGAGTTTGACATTTCAGCCTTCTTCTATTTTCGTATTCCACAGATATAAAAGACGAATAAAATTCTACTGGCCAGTGGCATCCACTTAAATTTTTAAACAGCCAGGATCCTCCCGAAAGCACCCGCTCCACTCCACAAAGCAAATTGTTCTAAAACGGCATCGAAATTCGAAATTCGAATAGCATTTCAAATTCAACGACCGCGCGGGGCGCCGCGTCCGTTCAGAAATAGAGTGAGCAATAAGAGGAGCAGACCCACTTTCTAAAGGTCGCACCTCAGGACAGACGGTTAAGCCAAATACGGCACTTGTATAAATAATACCTACCTCGCAGAGACCCGACCTATATTCCCAATCTAGCCTTTTCCCGTGCCTTTGTTCACACCTGCAATCCCCAAAATGTAACTGGAAACTAGCGCGAATTTAATTTTGCCAAAACTGGTGTGAAAATCGGGTCACAAGCTAGAGCAGTGGACTGCATTGAATTTTCCGAATGCCTGTTCTCTTCCGGATAATGATCATCATTAAAACTTGCTTCATTTCAAGCACGTCCTAGCTAGATAATCTAGGTATCGAAAAAGACCGCTATTTCATCATCCATCGTGTACTTTTATTATGGTCTAAAGACTCTAAGTTCTGTACGGCTGGTTTAGCAATATCCGAAGACGACATCGAGTCTTTATCTGTCTGTCCTGCTAATAGGTAGATCAACAGAGTTAGAAGGCACCGTATCGCGCGCTATAGCCTCCTGAGTCTTTTTGTACTATATTTAGAACATCGAGAAGAAAAAAAAATTTGGTCGAACTGTGTGATCACATCATAGTTTTTTTGTTTGAAACGGAACGTACCCAAGTTAAGTGAGTGAAAAAAAAAGGTGTCAGGTAATACGTCACTTCTGTCAAACCAAAAATGGCGTCACAACAACGACGACACCGTGCTCCGGCGCAGCGAGGTAAGTTAATCCGTTGTAATCATTGTTTATTATACGACATTTCAAGTTTTTATGATTGTAATACAATAATTGATATAGGGACAGTAATTACCGACAATAATTTCATTGCTCGAAATCAATAACCTAACATGATTTGCATGGTTTATTTGTTGTCCTTAATTTAGTACAATAGTTCCCCGTACAGTAACATTTGCTTTTTTGATGTGCTTATTTTAGGTCGTGCGTTTCTAACTATGATATCTTTTATTTTTTCAGTTTTGAATGAAGATGCAATTCTTCATGAGTTAAATGACAGTGAGGGTGATTTCAGTGGATCTGACGATGATGAGCCATATGTGCCGCCCCAACAACGCGACAACTCAGATACAGATCGGCCCAATACTTCTGATTCAGAGGAATCATTCTTGGCATCTGATGGGAACCATGATTTACCATCATCATCACCACCGCATTCTTTATCAGCAGCATCAGGGTCACCCTCACGTTCGTCACCAGCACTGTCATCATCTTCGGTGATTCGTGGAACAACCAGGCAACGTGGACAACCTACTCGCAGAGCCTCAAGGAGCAGGGGACGGTCAGCAAGAGTGCGCGGTAGAGGAAGAGGTGCTGCACCAGACAATCGCACACTTCCTACGAGTAACACTTGGACGGGAACATTTATTCCAGTCATACATAACCTTCACTCACCTAGCTATGTGCAGAGAGACTTCAGTAGTTTTGAAATGTTTGATTATTTTGAAGACTACATAGATGACGGTATTTTGGAAAAAATGGTTACAGCAACAAATCAGACGGAAACAATGAAGAGTCATAAAAACCTTGGACTTACAATTAAGGAGTTAAAGACATTCATCGGCATTAATCTGATTATGGCTAGCATTGGTTACCCAAAAATCAAAATGTTTTGGGAAAAAGCATGGCGACTTCCGATAGTAGCAGATAACATGACTCGGGAAAGATTTTTTTGTCTGAGAACCCGGCTAAAAGTCGTTTTTGACTATGATATACCAGAAAGTCTGCGTGTCACTGACAAAATTTGGAAAGTTCGTCCTTTATTTGATCGTGTCTGTACAGGGTGCCAAGCTCAGTATAAATCAGAACATCTTTCACTAGACGAGATGATAATACCATTTTCAGGTCAATGCAGTATCAGGCAGTACTGCCCGAATAAACCAAATCCCGTGGGACTAAAAGTGTTCGTTTTGGCGAATCCAAATGGCCAAATCTGCGATATGAAAGTTTACGAAGGCAGCACAACCTTTCCACAGGATGATGGTTTCAATTTAGGGGAAAGTGCCGTTTTGTGCTTGACTAGGTCATTAGTTCCCGGTCACTTTCTGTACTTTGACCGTTACTTCTCCACCAAGAAGTTGATGCAAGAATTAAATGACCGTGGTTTCAATGCCACTGGAACTATTATGAAAAATCGTGTGCCTCACGACTGCGTCATGACGCCTGACTATGAGTTTTCAAAACAGAGCCGTGGAACTACTGAAGTTCGAACCTCTCAAGATGGTAAAATTGCAGTGACGAAATGGTTAGACAACAAAGCCGTTTTACTCATATCAACTTGTCAATCTGATGATAAGTTTGATATGTGTAAGCGTTGGGATAAACGCCAAAAAAGGTATATACAAGTTCCACGCCCTGAAGTCATCAAAATGTACAACGCTAAGATGGGTGGCGTTGACTTGGCAGACAGGATGATAGCAGTCTGTCCGATACGAGCGCGAACTCGCAAGTGGACCATCAGATTTATTTTCCACATGCTTGACATAGCAGTTTCAAACTCCTGGCTGGCGTATAGGCAACAGCGTCAACTGCAAAATGATCCCCTTCATAAAATACCGCGACTGCGTGAATACAAGCTGAAACTGGGCTTCAAACTAATCGAAGAAAATACAGTGTCGTCAGATGATGAATCTGTAGAAGAACATTTAGAGCTTCCAAGCCAGCAAAAGAAGAGACGTGTCGCAATAAATCCTCTGCCTACCCGGCAAACAAGAATGTGCAAGGCTCGACACATGCCAATATTTACAAAGAAGCAACAGAGATGCCGAAAAGAAGGCTGTGACAAAAAAACGACAGCAAAGTGCCACTCCTGCAAGGTTTTTTTATGTTTAAATAGTTCTAGGAATTGTTATGCTCAATTTCATGGGCACAATGCTGACTCAGAGTCAGAATAATTTATTTTATGATCTCTAATATGACTGCGAGACTGACTTAAATTAAGAATTAGTGTTTGAATAAGAATAGTATTTGATTATTTCATTAAGAAAAGTTGATTTTTTTCAGATTCTAATTACATTTTGAAAGTTTTTCGTTTGTTTTCGTATAAATAGCCAAAGTTGCAATTTTGTTTTTGTTAATTTCATAAAGATTATGTAAAAAATAAGAAATAAAAACAGATAATTTCAATAAATATGTGATTATGAATTGATTATTTTATTTTGCTTAGAGAACAAACATCCTAAATTAAGTACATTAAAAAGATAAATCTTTTGTACTACAAAACACATGTCCTATATTTAGGACATCGAGAAAAACCAGTTTTTCACAGGCAATATTTTTTTTACTATTTTTTGTGACTCTTGTATGATTCAAATATCCAATACACTAAATTTCAAGAAAATACATCACAAAAAGATACTTTGGGACTCAGGAGGATAGAGCTTGATTCACCGTCCATCAATATAAACCGTGTGGGATCAGAATGGGATAATACCTTTTGGAACTGAGACGCTCGCGGTCCGCCTGTCAGCTGTAGCGTCAGCATTTCGGCAAACTCTAGTTGTCTATGGCAAACTCGCGTCGAAACTTGCTTGTGTTTTCTGTGCGCGTGGGTGTCTGCTCGAGTTTTATCACGTTTCATTCAACTAATGCAATAACATTGAATCCTTTTAGATTACAACCTTTAAACATTTTTGTGTATTTCCAATTTCATAACCCTATGATAGAACGTAGAACTAAATTTTTTTTTACTGACGCTACTCGAGAACTGTCATTTTCAATTCAGTTCCAAAAGGTATTATCCCATTCTGATTCCGCACGGATTATAGCGTAGCGGGAAAGCCCAAATGTTCACAGTTTTTTTTACGACACCACGTCGGCCCTTACACGCTAGCACTCTACTCGGTTACGTTACGGGCGCCTTTACAACAAAAGTGTACACTCTGACGTGCTGTCCTAAACTGAGTTATTTTAGTTCAGCGATTTTTGTTTCACGACAATAAAATTGGATTATTTTCATTATTCTAAACAATCGAAACGCGAAGCTTCGCGAAATACATTGCGATAATAACCCTCATTTTTGCTTCGCGTAGTCTGGTAATAAGATCTGATGTTCAACTGTGCTGAGCAGCTTGTAAGTAAAATACACGCCTTTTCTAGAAACCCGTGCACATAATACCTAGAAGACGATCTGTTGTGCGTAGCTTCCAAGTACAATAGACCTCTTTTCTGGAAACTAGTGCAAATGATACGAGTACCTAGAAATCTCTACTATAGACAGACATAGGTTCCAAGAACCGACCTATATTATCAAACGTGACTTCAGAACAAGTCCAACGGGTGGGCGGTTTAAAGTTTTATAGGTCGAACGGGGTGGGATATTCTATTCCGAGTGGTGAACTTTTGACCCTAGACAATGGAACGCGACAAGCTTTCCAAATCGGAACGGGAGTAAAAGATTTTGATCTTTACGTCCGTCTCGTTTACCTTCGATAATAATGCTTGGCTATAAATTGACCACTGGGCAGACACTGTCGCTCTCTCGAGCCGTATTAGGGCTAAATTAATTAAAAGATTAGAAAAAAGCGTACCTGAAAATGTCCATGTTTTTCTTCACTTTACTCGAAGTGAATTCTGACGCAACTGGTCTAGGTACGGAGCTCCTGGCTGACCCATGATATGTCATCGACATTTGTCTTTCCTGCGGAGAGGAATCGTCGAGAGCGATATATAACCCACTCTAGACGTCAAAAATGCTGATAGACCGCCATTTTGTTGGATAAATCCGCCTCGATAAAAGTCATGCTACCTCCGCTGGATTGGTCATACTACCGTTCTGTGCGGTCTTCAAGACGATCAAATTGATGCCTACGTATACGCAACAGAAAGTGGAAAATTAGTGAGTGAGCCTAGCTATTCACTGACTGAAATCAATGGAGTTTCGTCTATTCCCAAAAGTTGACAACTAGTTGTAGGTATGTACACACGACAGTACGTCAGACTGTACACTTCTGTTGTAAAGTCGCCCGTAACGTAACCAAGTAGAGTGCTAGCGTGTAAGGCTCGACGTGCTGTCGTGTGTACTTACACGATCTTCAGGCAATAAAGACCGACTAAAGAAAAGATGCTCCACCGGGATTTAGAACCTACGCCCTCTCAATTGAGAACCCTACGCTCTGGTTACTAGACTAACTTTATCGTAATGGTTTCTAGACACTCTCGTGAAATAAAAGAAGTGGGCGAGTAAAAATACAGTGTCTGCAGAGAATATCGGATGGACGTGAGCGTGCCGTCTGCTCCAAATATGGAACGCCTGACCTTTTGAGCGTTGAAATATGACCTACTTCAAAACAGCCAGTCTACAGTTTAGCAGATTAGGAAGAGGCTATTTTCAGTAATATAAATGTCAACTTGTCTTCTGCAAACTAGCAACTCTAGGTATCTAATTAAACAACTGCAATTTTGAAACCTCATGACAAAAGACCTGAGACCACTGTCAGAACCTCTAGAGCAGAGATTCCCAAAGTGGTCGATATCGACCCCTTGCACCCTCCAATTAGTGCAAAGTTTTCCAATTGGTACCTTAGTACCTAGGTATTTTGTATCAATAGGAAAAAACTAAAGATAGGCCCCCTTATCCATAATAGTCTGCTAACTTAAAGCATTGCTAATTCTCACTCTGTCTTCTTCTATTGACCTAAGTCAGAATGAAAAATAACACTCTGTAGCAGCTATTTTAAGTTAGCGGACCATTATGAATAAGGGGGTTGATCTTAAAAGTAGGTAATTTGGCCATGGGGGTCTAAGGTAACAGTTCATTTTGGAAAAGGGGTCACTTGTCCAAAATTGTTTGAGGATCCCTGCTCTAGAGTCTAGTGGCGTAGCCACTTAGGGATAGTGTCCCGGGGCCTCAAAACTCAGGGGGCCCCCTCGGACCCGGACACGAAACCGTATTGAACTGGCTAAAAAATCTGCCAGGTTGGATATGGATAGCCCTAAGTGCGAGGAATGTAAACAAAATTTTTGGAGGTAATTTGTGAATCAAATTTGAACAAAATAATTACTTATTTTTAGTTTCAAGCGTTACTAAAACTATCGTCCCTGAGTCGGGTGTTACTAACCAAAACCCTGTATCATCTATTCATGTTTAATTCTGCAGTGTTGCGCACTTCCAAAAAGGTGTTAATCCCATAAACAAACAAAGGCTAATTCAATTCGTGGCTAAGCCATTTCCGCTGCGCCCTTGAGAAGACTTCAACGGGAGCTCTTTCATTGCATAAGGCGAATAAAAAATGGATGACCAATAAAATCTTCTTCGGATGAGGATATAAAGTTTCTGTCGATTTTATTGCAACGAGATTGGAAGCGGAGGCGAATCCCATGAGATCGCTTCCGTAGTAGTAGCCGTATCACTCTGTGTTACAGTTTAGAATTCAAACATTTCCGATTTTTAAACTAATAAGTAGTATTTTACGAAGTAAAAATATATGGGACTGGCCTTGTTATCAAGTTATAATGTTTAAAGGTAGTTTGCTTTCTTTTTAGTGTCGGTGATCTGTTAAGTACATAGGTAAGAAGGCCATGAAGAAAATCGCTGTGCATTATGTAAAAACTGTACAATAGGCGTGATTAAATTCCACACGAGGTGATGTTTTTTTCGTGGCCTGCTTTTTTAAGGCTAAACAGTGGACGCTGTTTCATAGGTAAATCTCTTTAGTGGACGCTGTTTCATAGGTAAATGCAGGCAGGCGGATTTTTGCGTTGCGATCCGGGCGGCCCGACCCGATCCGCCCGCCGTTAATGGACGTCTAGCTTTAAGAGGGTGCAGAAGCATGATTTTCCCATACAAACGTAGTTCCGGTTTAATTACTAAACTACAAGCTGGATTTTGCTGAAACTTGGTTTATATCAGTAGACGACCAATACCGAGGTTTGCAAAATATAGTTTTTATAATAAAAAAAATAGGCTAAAAGAAATAAGAGCGATGCGTTTTTCGCGCCGAAAAAGGTGTTACTTTCAGCTGTTATTTACTTACATTATTACCCTGCCTATTGGAGTCTAACTACCTTGGGAACATCAATAATGTATTGTACTTGTCAGAAGAAAAAAATAAGATTTTTGAAATAGCTAATGAAATGTAGAAATGGCAGCGGAACTACGAAAAAATTTGGGAAAATAGATCTATTACATTACAACTACAACTAAATACTCGCGAAAGGACACGAACACACGTAGACTCATACAGGGGCATTGCCTCTCACTTTTCCCGCGCCCCGTCTCGCTCTGGGTGAAACAGCTATAGAAAACAGTGTTTCATGCGCTTGGCCGTCACTGAGTTTTCACGGTCCTGAAGGGGCCTCTTAAGATTATAAAGCCGGCGTTGCATAGCTGGAAAACAAAGTAATCGGCTCAATCGCGTGACTACAGGCCCTGCGTCTTTCCCAAGAGCGTACTCAACGACGTCCGACATATTTACACTGGGGCCCTGCCTTACTACACTGCGATAGGTACCTACCAGAACCAGAGGGGCTACCCTTGACGCTATTGCGTTCATACTATTGACTAAGTTTTAAAATTAATTTCTTTTCGAATTCGCATAGTCATGCTTTGATTTGTAATGTTTATTGTAAGGTAAGATTTGTACAATAAAAAAATAAAATGCTTCTTAATACGGGAAATATCGAATTTTGTAAATTGCCCAGCATTTTTATCGATCGTTGATGCCGATTAGGTATGTGTTCTGGTTATCAAAAAGTTTTTTAGGCAGTGCCACTGCTTCGTAGACCAGGGGTGACTTTAACAAAACCACGATCGTATAAGTTTGTAGCAACTTATAACTATGCGGAATTTTTTAGGCAATACGCCTGCTGAACACATAATCGGCTGAATTATTGTTCTTTTGTTATTTAAAATAATGAAAAGAATATTAAGTTATTGCCGCGAACGAAAAATCGCTGACCAAAAATAGCTCAGTTTAGCTACAAAATGCAAAAAACTGTGAAAATTTTGAATTTCCCACCACGTTGCTATCGTCCCACCTTAATATCATTAATAACATGACTGAATAAAGTTTTTGTGTTGGCATTCATAGCAAAGTTATCCGATGCCTCATCGATTTCGTTCTGTCATCATCTCTCATGTCATGACACCATAATCGGTGCCAAATACTTTGTTGGCGCCTGTTAATTGTTTAAAGATCATTCTCTAGGCTCTAAATACTGTTTGATTTACTTTTAATGCTCCTTTTAAGTGGGCAGGCCTAGACAATATCGAAGATTGGAGACCCAGAACAGAGCGTCGAAAAGTGAGCAGGCAATCTGTACGTGGACTGACGGTCTAAAGTCTAATTCTTCATTCAAGATAGTACACTGACGTTTACGGTGTGGCCAGTCTCTGGTGAAAATTAAATAGTGTGGTGACAAAAAGTTTGACATGAATCGAATTGCGTAATCGATATAATCGATTTATAGGCCGATTGATGAAAAGCTTATTATATGAAATTAACTAAAAACTTATTAATTAGTAATGAGAAAGTGTGTTTTGGTCCACTTTTTCTGAGGAGTGTTAAATGCGTTAAAAATTGTGTTTTTTAAATGATCTATGGAAATATTGCATTCCGAACGTTTTTTTTCCGTCCAGAATTCCTGACGCACGGGCTACCATGCGGAATTTCGTATTTCGCTTTTTTTTTTGTGACTGAGCTGAATCGCACAACGAGTCGAATGCATCACTATTACAATAAATACGGCAACATTATTTTGCAAAGTGACAGTTAGCATTTGTCAGTTTACTATCCTGAATAAAGAATTAGACTTTAGTTACAGTGGCAGGAATAATGAAGTGCATTGGAAGAGACCTACTATACTAAACATTAGAGGTAGATGGCTAGGTGGCAGGTATATGTTGTAGGAGAAAAGCAGTAATCTGTACCACATAAGTCGCAATAAAGAAACAGCCCAATCTCCTAATGAAATTACCTAGTCAATTAACAATAGCAGTTCTAGTAATTTTGAGAAGCCATTAGTAGCGGGAGCGATAAAACACCACTTTTATTACGTCTCGAGACGCGAACGCACACGAAGTGCGCCATTTTACTGGCCTTTTATATCTGCGTATGTTTTTATTAGCTCATATTGATGAGGCTAGTTTGGAAAATCTTTACGTGAAAATCTTTGTAGTTTTATTTCGTTTCAAATGTAAATGTTTTTCAGTGCATCTTCGTTGTTTCGGAAAGAAATGCAATTCAGAACTTCAAAATCATAAAAGTACGTGGGTACGTACCCACCGTATTTCAAGGTATCTTACTATGATAAATCCGAAAATATTGGGAGAGTAGGTACTTCACCACTACCACTGTCTAACGAAAGTTTACTTCAAAACTTTTATAACAAACAGAACCTTGTGAAACAGAACACTGCACACGTATGGCAGTGTTTTTTTTCCGTTCGCTGTATGCCATCAAAAAGGTATAAAACCATTGAGGAAGAATTGAAGAAATAATTAATAGAGACAACCATGTTTTAATGAAGACGCAGCGTTATTGAATGCCGCGGAGGGCGAAGGGCCAGGTCGATACCTCCACAACTAGGTCACGGACTGGACCCACGTGCCCTGAAACCCTACCTACACCCTGCGGCCTGGTAAGCCGGCACCGCCAGGGGCGGATCTAGGACTAGATCTAGGAGGGAAAGGGCATCAAACATTTCTGTCTTCTTCTTGAAGTGCCTCTCCAGCGTTGGAGATGGTCAGTCAGCTCTTTGCATCTTTTCTATGGCCCTTGGCATAGTCACCCGTCCGCTATTGAATAAATAGCGTTTCGCAGACAGGGTTGAAATCAACCTTAGTAGACAAAGGAAAAAAAAAATAGAAACATTCTTAGGAAAAATTTCGAAATTAAAAAAATTAAGAGTTGTGTGAGGTTTTAAGTCCGAAATCCTAAACTAAATTTTTAGACACGTATCCTGAAAACCCTCTGGTAAGCCGGCACTGGCAGCAGGGGTGGACCAGTGGACCTGTAACTTGATCTAGGGGTGCAACTTTTCGTATAGATATTTAGTCAATTTTCATAGAATTATAGTAGGTAATAACTTACTAGAATCTTTTGTTGATAGATTAAATAAATATGGATGGGGTAAGTGATGAAAAACTGTGATAATGAATATTTCTTACATCTTACATTTTCTTCTTACATTTCTGATTGAATTTCAGAAAGAGACTTTTGTGTAAAATGTTGCCCAAGACGCCAGGAAGTTACTTTTTATATCATCACGCATCAAAAAGGTGCCACAGAACGGTATTATGCAAAAAAGAACCAAAGACCCAAGTTTATTTTACACTTGATTAAATAATGTTTTGAATTTTGGCGAATCTTTTAAGTAGTAAGTTTGTTGATAAATAATAGTTACTTAAGGTGGGATGATAGCAAGGTGGCGGGAAATTCAAAAATTTCACAGTTTTTTACATTTTGTAGCTAAACTGAGCTATTTTTGTTCAGCGATTTTTCGTTCGCGGAAACAACAAAGTATGTTTTTCATTATTGTAAACAAGAGAACAACAATAATTCAGCCGATTATTGTTCTGGTCTACGAAGCAGTGGCACTGCCAAAAAACTTGTCGTAGACCAGAACACATAATCGGCTGAATTATTGATGTTCCATTGTTTACAATAGTGAAAAGAATACTTTGTTTTTTCCGCGAACGAAAAATCGCTGAACAAAAATAGCTCAGTTTAGCTACAAAATGTAAAAAACTGTGAAAATTTTGAATTTCCCGCCACGTTGCTATCGTCTACCCTTAAGTCGAGCGTGGCTTGCCCCCTGGGTCCGCATCTGTGAATCGAGGGCACGGTAAGCCTGTTAGGGAGCAGGCTTGATTTGCGATGCCCCGGTGAGGGTTTCCTAATGAGGATGCGGTTGGAAAGAAGGCTAAGCTCTGCCCGCGGTGAGTGGCTTGAAAGTTTAAAAGGGATTTTTCTGAGAAAACAAGCTGACTCAGCAGAAGCGCCATAATATCTGCAAGGGTAAGATATCTCTCCCTCACACTTTTGATCTAGATAGAGCGATAAAGGTGTGAATCGAGCTACAAACCTCTATATTCTTAAAAACGATCATGCTAAGCCAGCAGAAGATAATTAGGTAGGTACCTATTTATGTGACGCTTGAAGCCTCATCTAGTCTAGAGTCATATTTAGATATTAGCATTGCTTTAAGGAATTGATTAGTTATGTAGGTACCGCTTGACGAAATAGAGTATGAATGCTACACTAGAAGATATCTACCCAGCTAAACCTAAGCTATATGTACTATTATAGGTAATGTTTTTCTTCTTCTCCTATCGGAGGTTGGCAATATTTTTTTGGTATGATAGGTATATTTGTTTTTGCCTGAGGGTTGTTGGCCACATTAAAAATGTGTCGTTGGCCTCTGAAAAGTCTGTTGAATCATGTTATGTTTATGCTGAGAACTTACACCATATTTTTCAGTGCATGGGAACTTGACAGTGGGTGCATGAAATCGATTTTATGAAGCGTTTCCGAATGCATAAGTAATGTCAGATAAATTTTCTATCGATTTCGTGTCTTCGTACACGATAACGCTCACTAAGAAGCTTACTTTATTTTAATATAGTATACCTAAAAAAAGTAGCTTTTCGCATCTGTCTGTCTGTATGTCCGCTAATTCCTCCTGAAATACCTACACAACGGATTAAGATGCGGTTTTAACCATTGTTTAGAAATTTATTCACGGAAGACATCCTACTAGATTATCTTCTTTCTAAATTCGCGAAGCAGGGGCGCCTCGCTAGTCTAACTAATAAAAAAATATCAGTTTCTGGTATCTCGGTATTAACTTTATTCGTTCATGGCCAAATATCTTTATTAAACAAAGTCATGTTTGTTACACCATTTATAATTCGAGAATGATAGTGCACCGATTTTTAAGATTTTTGATTTGTTGGATTTCTCTCCGCCCCGAATAGCAGAATAACCATTAAAATAACGGAAAAACTCACGAGAAAAAAAAGTCTGCGCAGACGAAGTCGCGGGAAAAAGCTAGTTTATTATAATTTGTGGTTTTAATCAAATAATTTTATTAGTACTTACCTTAATAATAAAAAATTGCGGGTCGATTAAATGTGATTGAGATGATAACACAAAACAAACCATCACATGATGGGTAGTTTATAAAAATAAGGTAACAATGTGACCTCTAGCATAAATGTTCATCATGTTGACTGTTCTCGTGAACCATTGATCTCATAATTTGCATTGGCATAGTAAACTTCTGACGTGGCTATAAAGCAACTGATATACCTACCTACCTATACAGTGGGTCTGACTTTATGATTGCTATCATCTTAGGTGGGCCTAGTACAAAGAAGGGAAATCCTATTCCACGTCTCTAATAAAAATATAGCTGAAAAAAAATGCGTTACAGCACAACAGACAAAAAAAATTTTTCCAGCCAGCATTGGCATACGAGTAAAGCACTAAAGAAGGGAAGAAAAGACATAAAAACATATTTCGGCGAGACCTCCCGATACACTGAATAAATTGGCTACAGCGTTCCGCTGACGATCGCAGATTTCGTTATGATAACAGCCACGCTGTGACGTCACACACACCACTTTCGGCGATGAGTTGACAATCGGTTTTCTATTTTCAAATGGGTCATGTCACTTTCAGACGCACTACAGTCAGCCCAGCTGACGTCATCCGGAAAGCTTTCGATTCTCAACTACCTACCTGATTTATGCGTATTCTCGATTAGTGGGTAGCATCGTGGTACCTAACTAACTTTGGTATGAATGCTGCGTAAGTACTCTAAACCTGCAGGATATTTTTTGAGTACGTTGTATTTAGAAATGTAGCGAAAGAAAAGTAAAAAAACATGTGCTTAATTAACACTTTTTTTCTGATTTTGTTTTTTATTCCAAGTAGGTAATTAATTTGGTTCTAATGTAAGCCTAGATATGCTGTTACGACGATGTGTTATTGTAATTAACTAGAGAAACCTATTATTGGCCTAACTATAAAACACTTTACATTAATTAATACTCTCTGTTACGCTGTTGGTTTTTAAACAAAAGTAAAAATAAAAAAACACTAAGTATTGATCGATCACAAAAAATTGTGGAGCATTTCGTGCTGATTTTTCAATCCCTGGACCTATTCAACCCAAAATACTCGTAAATGTAAAACGCATCAGTTTTTAAATGAAATATCTTTTATAATCTGAGGTTATTTAGGGATTATACAAAATTCCCTTATACCCAAATATCAATCACAGTTTTAAACCATAACTGTTGATTAATTTTCACACCAAATCGAATGTTTGAACTATTATCAAAAGAAGTTAGAACTGGGACTGAAAACGGTTCTCAGGTAGAAAGTGAAAGAAGCAATGTACGCACCAGGATCCGGCCGGTGGTGGTCTGGCCAGAGATGAGCTCGCCGGCCCAATCTTTGGCCTCGGTCATGAAAGTGCCCTCGAACTCCTGCTTGTTCTGCCTTGCCGCCTTCTGCTCCTTCTGCTTCGGGTCGTTCGGCGCCAGCTCCGGCTCCTTGCGGCAGCACATGTATGCGCAACCCCGCCATAGCAGCACGATGAGCAGCCCCGCGAGGAACGTGAAGATCGACGAGAGCAAGAAGCACCACCATTTTCGGACGACGAGGCACGCATCATCATCACTTATCGACGGGGTAGTCGCCTCTTCCTCTGACGAAGCCATTCCCCGAGGGCACGAGGCATCCAGTCAGGCGCGCCATGCACGTGCGGTACGCGCGTTCGCTCGGCGTGCCGCGCGCTACTGTGCGGCCCCGCCCGCCGGGTCGATGCCGCCCGATCGATCCGCGCAAGCGCGCCTATCTCCCACCCGCCATGTCCGCGCCACGACCAGCCGCCCGCCCTCAGAGCAACATCCTCGGCGACCGAGCACCACCAGCACACCAGCCAATATCACATGGACAGCGAACGCGAGATGCGACGACGGCACTGGCAGTTTAGTTTCACTGTTTCGCTTCTGGTCCGTTTTGTTTTTAGTCAGAGTCTAGCGGTCGGATTCGGAGCTCGATGGAGGCACATGATTTTAGTTTTCACAGCGGATGGGAAAGGGAAATTGTCCGTCGAAAGTAGTCCGGAATGCGAGAAAGGTCAGTGTTTTCCGAGGCGCTACGCCGCCCTGACCGCTCGATGCTACGACCGCTACGAAGTTCGTAGAGCAGCGGCGCGCCGCGATTGGTCGGCCCGCGCGATCCTTGCTACGGTATTGTTTTTCTTTGTCTTTCTTCGGCGGTGCCTTTCGGCGGCGGCTCGTGAAATATCTTTATTGTTATTTGGGTCATTACCGTTACGTGTTGCGTTATCTAGACGTTTTTATGACGGGCGAATTATTTCTACATTCCGCTGCCTTTACGGTCATTAGGTTTTTTTAACTAATCCTCCAGTTAGGCTACTTATCATAATTTGCCGCAGTATCCTGTTTTGTTTGCGGAGCAGTGTGGCGCGTGACGTCATTGTTTCTCCATCGCGATGTTTGATCGTTACATTCTTAATGCGCCCTGCCTACATTAAATAACCCTACTACCACATACACGCATCCGAGCATGCATTTTTGATATACATTTTATAGCATTTTAGTCTCTCAAAATTGTTTTCGGGGATCAAATTATTTTAGTCACTTAAAAGCGCCTCATCAACAAAAAACAAGTTGTGCAAGAAGGCGAAAGAAAAAATGCCAATTTATTTCATGCATGAGAGTTTACTTTATTATCACCTTTATTATATTCACCCTATATTAAAAATAAAATCTTCGTCTTTATTACTTTTCTACGAAAATCTCAAGCCTCTTGTCGCGAGTTTTTTTTAACGACCTAGGTACATTCTAGGACCTCACGTCACGACTGGATACCA